>JAKSZU010000024.1:21416553-21731553 GCA_026018925.1 Tupaia tana | reverse complement strand
TCTAAAACTTGGCCTTTCCCTTCGGGAGAGGACCGCGACTCCACAGCACCCCTCACAGTAGCTAAGTGACAGGAAGGTCACTTAGCAATGCTTTCCACTTCCAGCTCTCCTGATCCGTTCCGCCAGGTCACTGTAGGTTAGGCAGAAATAAACTGATGGCAAGTAACGTGATAACAGCAACAGAACACCTGACACAGGTATAAAACAGACTTTTAGAAACAGCCTGAAAGAGGCCACCCCAAAGTCTCAAAGGTTGAAGTGTGTCACTTATGTAAGTTGTAACCGATTCATTGCTGCTGCTTTGGGGTGGTGAACAGTAAGCTGGCTTTGTTCTGTTTTTCCCTCGTCATTGTCTTTTCCATTCTTACTGCTGTGCCTGAGTTTCAGCTGGATGCTTTCCCTCTGTCTTTTTGGCATCCTCTTCATGCCGGATACATGGTGGGCCTGGGCTCAGAAACAATGTGGGACTCTTCGTTCCATTCGGTCATGAGGGCAGGCAAGTTAGTAGTAAAGATTCAGAACAGAGGAGCCAGTACTGCATTGGAGATGTGTGCACATGGACGTGCATGTGCATGCATGCACGTGCAGGTGTGTGTGTTGTGCTCCGGTCGTGAAATTCCCAAAAGACCACCAAAGAGCTGATTCCGATGCAAGCACACAAGGGTCGCTTTTATTCAGGCTTGAGCCAGGACTCTCAATTGTCACTGACACAGCGGATCAGCGTCGAGAGCCCCAGTGTTAGTTGCTTTTTTCATTTGGCTGTTGTGGCGGTGAGGCCGAGGGGTGCTGAGGAATGCACTCAGGCAGCTATACATTGGCTGTAGATTACGAGAAGCATAGTTGTCTTCTACTGATTGGTCGTTAGACCGTTAAGTCGGGCAAGAAAGTTACTTCAGGTCTCTGGTATTTCTTTTTTTTTTTTTCTCATTGGTCGGCCCCGGTGGGGTGATGGCCTTACGACCTTCTCCTACGTGACTGGCTCGCCTCCGTGAAATGGGGCCGATTTCCAGTAAGGTGGGTTGAACACAATGGAGTCGCCCCATAAAAATGGAGTCACTCTGGCCCTTCATGTGCACACACGTGCATGTGTGTGTGTGTGTGTGCCTGTGGTTGTTAAGAACCAGAGAGCAGGAAGCCAGGAGGAGAGTGCTGAGTGAGAATGGGAGTTTGAGGGCTGTCAGCAGAGTTACATAGAAGTTGGACGTGTGGGGCAGGGGTGCAGACACAGAGAGTCATGGAACAGACAGCAGGGATCTTCTGGGTTATGAGTTGGGTCAGGGCCACTTAGAGAAAGGAAATCTCTTCTTTAGAAGAGTGGAAACTTGGGACATTACCTATTTTCTACAAGAACACTAGGGGAGGGGGTGGGAACACAGGAAGATGAGCTGTTCCCTCTACTTCTCCTTTCCCGGGGTGCTTCTCTTGCACCGACTGTCCAGTGCTGCAGTGGCTGCATTACTTCCTGGGCTCCGGCCAGCGCCAGTACCTAACCCAGGGCCCAGGTAGAGTGAGCCTTCAAAAAAACAGTTCATCAGTGAACACATGTGGTGGATGAGCCGGGAAAAACAAAGCCTCTATGAACATAAATGTCAGAAAGGAGAGACAGAATGCTTTGCTCATGGTTTTTATTTTTATCTTTTCATCATGGAAACATTTTAAACATATCCCAAAGTAGAGAAAACAGTATTATGCTGACTCCCTTGGCCTCAACAATGATCAACATATGGCTGATCTCACTTCCTTTCTACACCCCCTCCCCACTGGCTCACTTTGAAACAAAGCCCAGATGTCAAATAATTTCATCCGGAAATACCTCAGCGTGTATCTTCCAAACAATGAAGAGTCTTGCCTTTTAGAAAATCTAACCACAAGATCATTCTCACGTCAGAAAACAACACAGTGTTTTCTTACTGTCAATTGAATATGTGATTGGTATTCAAATTTCCCTTATTGTCTTACAAATTTTTTCCTTAGTTGATGGGTAAGAATCAGAATCCAATCAAGGACTACAAATGCCTTTAGTTGATAAATCTCTGAGGCCCTGTTTAGTTTATGGGTTCACCCTTCTTTATTTTTTTCTTGCAATTTATTTATTGAAGAAACTGGATCCTTGCTTGGTCTTATGTAATTTCCCACTGTCTGAATTTTAACTAATTGTATATAGTTTAATTTGTTTTTGAATCCCCAATATTTCCTATAAATTGGTCTTTGGAATATTGCTCAGCCATGAGAAACAATGCGACCCTGTTAGTTTATACAAAATGGGCAAACATAGAAGATTTAATGCTAAGTGAAGTAAGCCAGACTGTGAAAGACAAACATTGTATGTCCCTGCTCAATATATATGGAATGTCTACACTCTATGAAAGAAATGGAAAGACTTGAAGTTGTAACAATAGGGAAGACAAGGGTGGGTACCAGACACTATAGGGAAGGGCAGTGGGTGGAAGGGGCTTAGGGAGGGAGGACTTGACAAATGTAAGAACATAAAGTTCTCCAAAGGAAAAGATAGATATCCTTGATTTGTTGGTAACATAATGCATGTTCTTGAGGGAAAACCATTTTGGGTTCTCCGGAGATACACAGCAACGAAATGTACAGAAGAAATAATAATAAAAAAAAGAACCTAAAATTTATTACATTTTTGGTTTTTGGGCAAGAAGACATGATAGGTGAGGTATGTACATACTGTCATAGTGCATCAGGAAGCTGGGGACACCAGTCCTCTGTGGTGAGAAGCTCCATCTGTGCATAGGCATTGTCAGCCCAATCCATGTCTTACCCATCCTCCTCCTGCTTTTGCCCAGTGATTTCAGTGACCGTGGATAATTATGTCTAGATCGGGGTTGGGAAGCTTTTCCTCTAAGGGGCCAATATTCAGTACTTTTGGCTTTGAGGGCCGTAAGGTCTTCATTATGGCGATAGGAGAGCCTTGGACAGGTGGCGTTGGATGGCATGACTGTGCACCTGTGAAAACTGTCCACCACATGACCTTGGCCTGTTGGTAGTTGATTACCAACACCTGACCCAGGGTTGCAAGATAATATTGCAAGCCTATCATTCTTTGTTTATTAATTAAGATGCTTCCATAGAGAGGAGTTTTGCCCCATTAGTTATTTGGTTACCCCGAAGGTATAACAGAAAGCAAACTGTCTGTAAAGGAAAGACAGATAAAAATGTTGGAGTTTTTATTTGTTCCTTGCCAGAATGAGTTGGTCTTCCAGAATTTTCCCAGGATGATCAATTTCTTTTTTCTAAGTGTCATCATGAAATTATGGCTTTTTGACATAGTTGATGTTTCTACTTTCCTGGACTTGAGCCCTGTGGCCACATGGGAGGGTCCCTGTGGCAGCGTCCTCAGCAGTCACACTGTAGCCACACGCACTTTGGAGGCATTCTGTACCCATGACACAGAATGTCACGGTTGTCATGACCTCTGTTGTACTGTCACTGTAAAATAAACCAGAGGTCTTTGCTGCTTTGCATACAGGATGCCACAGTGTTCAGTTGTGTTAGATAACCAAAAGGTATGTTTTTAAAATTTAGAAATTTGATTCTTTCCTACAGTTTTACATAATTTTTGTTCCTTTTTCATTGATCATTTTTCTCTCATCCTTGTCTAGGTTCTTTTCCTCTCTTCTCTCTTCCCAACCCATTAACTACATTCCTGGAGTCTTGTTTTACTCTAAGTACCTCTAACTTTCTGGGAAAGCTCAGTCTTATGTTCATGGTTTCGGTTGTACCCATATGGGGATGACTTTTGGAATACCGTCTCTCATTTTATATGAATATACTTGTTTTAATCCTGCCTAAATCACTGTTGTTAAGCAAAGCCGACATTTCACAATGCAATGTTATTTAATTAGTCTACATCCTGAAATTTAATACCCTTTGGTTTTTCATTAGTGCCAAGTGGATAAAAAAGAACGTGTTTCAAGAGGGTACTTGTAATATTGTACCTATCAAAACGTTCTCTTCTGATTTATCGTCCCCATTTCACTTAAATTGCCTGACTCTTCTGAGGCTCCTCTTTTCTTTTCTCTGTTTCCCCACCCCCCCAAGCTATTCCAATTTATGACCTGCTTGTTCTCTCTGTCCTTGCCAAATTCTTACCCTAACCCACTGCCCTCCCCTCCAGCAATTGAGGATGTGTGGCCTTTTTTAAGTCTCTGTATCATTGACCTACTTGCTGCTCTTAATAACTTCTGGTCATTTTTCATCTCTTAAATTAGGGGGCAACCTTTTTTCTCTCATTCTCATCTAGATCCCTTTCTTTGCTCCTCTTCTCAGCCCATTCACTGTGCTCTCAGAGTCTTGCTTTACTCTTAAGTGTCTCTCACTTCCTGAGGAAGCTCGTGGATGGCTGGCCTTCTGGTCATGACTTCGGTTAAACCTAGCTGGGGATGGCTTTTGGAATCCTGTCTCTCATTCTGAGCTCTGAGGGTTCTGTTTCTATATATATATTGGGGAATATAAAATGTATAAACATTGACTTCTTTTTTTAACAACTAAAAATAAAATACGGGAGCAGAGAGTGTGTCCTTTTCCCAAGGTACCTTTTGAATGGATTTGTTTCACTCATGGAGTCCTGGTTGCTAGCTGATCAATGAAAACCTTCTGAAGATGAGTTAAAAGCCTTCTGAAAACCGCCTCCCAGCGGCAGTGCATTTTTATCTTCTGTGGCACCCTGGGTCTGCACCGGCCTGGTATATACTGGCTGTCCTTTGCTTCAGACCATGTATTCCATAATACTCCTTCTCGAGTTGGTGTGAGTTGACTACGAACATTTCTTAAGTTTTGCATCTCTCCCTGAAGATTTTCTAGACTTAATTCTGCCCACCTTCAAGGATACCAACAGCTGAGTTCTTTCTCTCTCAACCACAAAAACAGGAAGAATATTTTTTTTAACTTAAAAGCTTCCCCCATCCTATCGTTTCCTAGGCTGATAAGAAAGGAAGCAGGTTTCTCTTTTGGGAATCTACTGTTTAATGTGTCTGGCACACAGCAAAGTCACTTCACCTTAGCGTGTGATAAATATAAAGCTATCTTTCCTAACAATCTTCTTTTTTCATACAAGTACCATTTTCATCTCATTAAGAAACGTTGCCGCTTTTTTCTCTGTCCTAATTGTCACAGTTGAATATGTGTCAGTCAATAATGCCACATTAGGTAGCTATGTGGCAAAATGACACATTCATTAGGATCGACGCTGAAAGGCTCATTGAGAAAAGCCACTCAGGGCAAGTACATTTAATAAAATCTCAACTATGTTTCTTTTCTTTCTTTTTTTTTTTTCTTGTCAAGCTTGGATCAAGGCTTATATTAAATGTGGTGGAATTTAAAAAGTGATTTTTTTTTTTCCTTTAAGAGCTTTTTTGCTCATTCGTAATTGAAGCGTGTCACGGATTGGATGGGTCCACTTTGCTGAGTCAGAGCAAAGTTGGAGGTTGGTAAATATATACTGCATTTCACGAGGCGTCATAGTCATTTTTATTAATGCTAGAAAGAAATGATATATATATATATATTTTAAAGTTTATTTTATTTCTTTCATGAGCGAGTACAAGAGAGAGAACGCGTACTCATATGCATGAGAGAGAAAGAAGGAGAGGCAGCCCAGACCAGGTCTGGTCATGCCACGGTCCTCTTTCTCCAACAAATCAGGATGATCTTGGGTGTGCTAGCCCAGCATGTTTCAAGCTGACTTGGGATTTGAACCTGTGGTCGTCCATGTGGCTGCCAGCACGGTATCCTACTGCTTGTGTTGCTAAGACTGGGCTGATAATATTCTTTAGAATTATTGAAAGTGAGCCAAGCAGTTTCAGGAATGGTGAACTATAAGAGCATTTTGGTTTGTGACTGTGTTTTCATTTTAGAATGAGAGTATAAAAATATTTCTAGCTTTTACTATATTTTTAATTTTGAGAAAGATGTGAGATATGAATATTGAGATGTTGTAGTGATAACTGATTTGCTTAGTATATAAAGAAACATTGAGAGACATTTTTCTTTTTTGTTTTCAATTTTTCGCAGTAGGGTACGTGTGCTTGCCAGAGAGAGACAGGAAGTGAGAAATCATTCCCGGGGGGGGGGGGGGGGATGGCCATGCCACAGTTCCTTCTCTGTTCTCTTGGGATCTTGGGCATGCATGCACACGTGGCCAGCATGAATTTTGGGTTTGGATTTGAACTGTGGAGTAGGCCATGCGTGATCCAGTGCCTTAACCTCCATGGCACCTGCTAGTTCACATTTAGAGTCTTGGAAAGTTCAGCTGATTAAATATTTCTGTATGGAAATTTTAGGATATTCAATTTATAATTTAAAATTGAGGTTACAGGGACCAGCGATTGGCATAATGGCTATGTCGCTGGACTCCCACATAGTCGACTGTGGCTCGAGTCCCAGACCTGGTGGCTTAAACTCATACTGGTGCGTGTGCGTGCCCAAGATCCTGACAGGAGAATGGAGGAGAAGGGATTGCAGCGTGGCCATCCCCCCGAGGGGTGATTTCTCGCTTTCTGTCTCTCCGTCTGTCTCTGTCTTTTTGGTGAGTGCATGCGCCCTTTAGCAAAATCCTCTCCAAAAAAAAGAAAAAAAATGAAGTTATAAAGCATATAGCATCCACAAATATTTATTAAGACTAAGCGCTGACGTCACCACACTTAGAACAGTGTACCTCACAGATTAGTGAGGGTGGGAGGAGTCTGGAGACAATTCCATGTGTTTGTTTATACGGTACGTATTTATTGAGTATTTTCTCTGTGCTGGCTTCTGATGGGGTTCTGGTGTTACAACAGTATGCAGCATATCAGTGGTTCTTATGTTAGAATTTACATTCTAGGGACCAGCAGGTGGTGTAGTAGCTATGGTGTTGTATTCCCACATGGCCAACCATGGTTTGAGCACCAGAACCAGTGACTCGAAACTTACACCAGGCATGTTATGCATGCATGCCCAAAATCCCAAGAGGGGAATGGAGGAGAAGGGATTGCAATGGCCATCCTCCTGGAGGGCGATTTCTCACTCTCCCTCTTTGTCTCTTTTTATCTCTCTCCAGCCAGTGTACATACCCTATGACAAAAACCTTTAAAAAATTACATTCCAGTAGTAGGTATTGAGAGCAAACAAACTCGTTCCATTGGGCTTACAAAAGAGTATTGAGCAGGCTTACAAATTCACCATGGTCACCCTGTGGGATTTAACTCCACCATTAATCACCACTTTCCCACAGAGCCAGCCTCCAGGAACCTTCGAAGGCCCTTGTACTTGCTGAATGACTAAATAAAGTGATACCATCAAGAGAGGGCTACATAGGAGGCCATCAAGAATTAAACTCCAACTCTTCCTCCACTGGCCTCTGTCACAGTTGAAGACGACTTTCCTGTCAATCACTAATACATGGATGAACAACGATCTGTGACTTTCAGTCAATGCTTCAAGGAGTATAAATCATGAACTTTGTCCAGTAGGTCTGTTTCCCTGTCTTCCAAAAGAAAGGCAGTTAGAGTGACTTGGAAAGAGGTATGTGTGTGTGGATGGGAGGGTGTGATGGCATATTAGCTTCATTTAGTGCAATAGACATCAAGATAATTAACCTACTTCTACCTGAGTTTAAAATGGTAGAAGTGGTGCAAAGAACCTGCATTAATTTCTTCAGGTATGTTACTTTTTCTTGATAAGGCTAGAGAATTTTATTATACTTTGGCCAAGGGGAATTACAGAGGAAGGAAATAATTGGAAAGAGATTAATCTAATGGGAGAGGGCTCAGTCACTTTTAATAATGCAATTTTCAGGCTGTATTCCTATTTAGCCCGTGAACTTCTTAAATTATCTTTGTTTGCCTCTCCCAAGGAAAGAGAAAAGTACTAAGAAAATAATCTAAATTGGTAAAACTTCTACATTATCTTTTAGTGTTCTGTATGGATTATATGAGCAAAAGAATAATAATGACATTTCCTTCTCAACTAATCAGGTAGTGGAAATTATTACTATATAATATCGCAGACTTGATAGATTTTGCTAGTTGCTTATTACTGTCTGCTCTGTACATAGAAAATCTACTTACTCTCTGATAATATGTTCAGTGATTATTTGATCAGCTGGCAGTTTAGGACACTGAAATACTTTTTTTATTTTTTGGAGAGGTTTTTGCTATAGGGCGCATGCGCTCGCCAGACAGACAGAGAGAGACAGAGAGACAGAAAGTGAGAAATCACCCCCCAGGGGGGATGGCCACGCTGCAATCCCTTCTCCTCTATTCTCCTCTCGGGATCTTGGGCACACACGCACATGCGCCCGGAGTGAGTTTTAAGCCACCAGGTCCGGGACGTGAACCGCGGTCGACTACGTGGGAGTCCAGTGACATAGCCATTACGCCAACTGTTGGTCCCAGGACACTGAAATACTTCTTAAAAAATCAGTGGCTCAGGGCCAGCAGGTGGCATGGTGGTTAAGGCGCTGGAGTCCCATATGACTGACTATGATTTGAGGCTTGAAAATCACACCAGGTGCATGTACATGTGTGCCCAAAATCTCAGGAGGAGACTGGAGAAGAAAGGATTGTGGTATGGTCATACCCTCTGGGGGATGTTCTAGAAACATCCTTATAGTGCTGATTTATTAAAAATATTGATGCTTAAATGATTTCATTGACTCCTCACAGCAGCTTTGTAAGGAAGGTGATAGCTCTTAGTGCAAGATCATATGGCCAGTCAAATGAGAGCCAGTTTCCAAATCAAGGTCTCGGGATTCTAGATTCTAGCTGCTTCTATTTCAAGACCACCTACGAGGGCTGGCCACACTCCTGGCCACACACCCAGCGCTCTGAGGAGAGCCTATGTGGGTACCTTGACATAGGGTGACACCTATATTTCTCTCCCTCACTGCTGGTCATTTATTGGTTTAAAGCCACTGGCAAATGACATATTGTAAATTACTAACAAATAGTGGCCTCTCACCCAAAATTAGTCGTCTAGATTTCTAGATCACTAAATTGGCTGTACCCTAATAAATAAAATATGATTACTCATCAAATTAAATTGCCTGGTCTTGGAGGAGTGTTGAAGTGAGAGTTCTAGTTTTCGAGGGAGGCCACGTAGCCATGAGAGGTTACATTCTTTTAGAGTTAGCTGTTGGTCCTTTAAGAACGCGTGCTTGATGTTTGTTGAGCTCATTCTTTTCGGGCTTTTAAAGTTGGAACCTTCCTGAGGCTGGCAGGTGGTGTGGTGGCTAAGGCACTGGACTCCCGCAGGGTTGACTGTGGCTTGAGTCCTGGACCTAGAGACTCGTTTTCTCACTTTCCCTCTCTTTCTCTGTCTCTCTCTGGTGAATGTGCGTGTCTATAGCAAACTAAAGAAAAAAAAATAATAACATTAAATGATTTTTAAAAAATAGTTGGAACTTTCTGTTGTAGCCAGAAGAATTGGTCTTAGTGAAAAGGTATAACAAATCATTCAACGCTGACGCTGTCACTATCCAAAGATCTAGTCTTGGTAAGGTTCCCTAAGGGAGAATCGTGATCCTGAGACCGACTCCTCTGTATTATTGTTGAGTAACTTACAAGGATTGGGGTCTCCCTAGCTCTGACTGGAAGCTAGATTTCTAGCTGGAAACTAGACTTTTTTGAGGGGTAGATGCCACATGTGTGGTTTAAACTTAATTCGAGACTCAAGTGCCATAAATAATAAGATTAGGAGCAGAGAGTTATGTGAATGAGAGATTGGGTGTCAGAGAGATGGCAAATGTGTGTAATTTATCAATAGCTGAGCTTATAAACCAGTGTTCTGCCTTGACATTCACAAAGAAGAATGATGCCACCAGTGTCAGAATCTCTCATGTGTTTTGGGGGGTAGTTATTAGTCAAAGAATTTAGGATGTCATAAAAACTGATGATCAAGACGTGGAAACGTCTAGAGAGCGATGTTCCATGTTGCACAAAGAGAAGGCAAACATGGAAGGGGATCTTTATATCATCTCTAAAGACAGAGACTGTAGATGATAATTAAAGCAACCAAACTCGTATTCGTTTTCTGGCTAGAGAGCCTTGTAAAATATTTTGTATCATCATCTAGTCAGCAATGTTTATAATACTTATTTTTCAAGATGGGAAGAGTATCCAGGAAATGAGAGTTGAAACTTGGCAGTTGTGGTTTCATAAGGGGAAAAGTATAACCTGTCCTATTAATGCCTAATTAAAGTGGTTGATGGACTCTGTGAGCAGAAAATCAACTCACCTTAAAACCTATAAAACTAATTTATAGGGGCAGTGGAGTCACACACAGACTCAAGTCAGGGTGGACAGACCATAGGATCACAGTGACAGCTCTTGTCTTCCTTCCCTCCACCCTCTGTCCATCCCTCCCTCCCTTCTTCCTTCTCTCCCTTACTTCCTCAGAGAGAGATTTTTGTTATAGGAGCACACGCACTTGCCAGAGAGACAGAAAACAAGAAATCACCCCCTGGGGGATGGCCATACCACAACCCCTTCTCCTCCATTCTCCTCTTGGGATTTTGGGCACACACATACATGCGCCCGGCGTGTTTTAAGCCACTGGGTCTGGGACTCAAATTGTGGTCCACTACTTGGAAGTCCAGCAACATAACCATTACTCCATCTGCTGGTGCCCCTGCCATATTTTTTTTAAGTCCTTTTGCCCTGACTTCTTAGGTAATCTTGGGAAAGATGCTTCCTTTCCATGTGTGTTCAAACATCTTGTGAGAATTTTCAGTACCCCTTCCTGTTGTAGGAGTTAGCAATGGTTCTAAAAGTTTTCAGCATTATAGAGAGACTTTTTTTACTTAACAGAAATTATCATGATAAAAACTGTAAAAGTTTATGCATGGAAGAATATACAGAAACTGTATTTTGACCAATAATTTATAGCACAAAGAAAGATCAAAAAAGCTACTAGATTGAGAAGCTTTAAAATTCACAAGAAAGTCTTCTAGGCAGGGATGATGTCCACTGAGTAAGAAGGGAAATAATATCTTTGGACAGAGATTGGCTTTGTATTAGTTTGTAAAGAGCTATTGGGTCATCAGAAAAGTCATGATCTATTTTTCTGTATATTTCTGTGCAAAAATGCATCATGCCTTTTCTAATGACCCAATAGTTTAGCAAGATATTCTGGTTATCCATTGTTACAAAACAAATACTTCAGAACTTAGTGACTTAAACTATTAATTTTACTTTAATATTATTAAATTGTAAATGATTTTATCATGAGTTGGTGGTAAGCATTTTTTAAAAACATGATTTATTTAAGAATTTATTTGATTTTATTATTATTATTATTTTAAAAAATTTTAGAGGCTTTTACCTTAGGGCACATATGCTTGCTGGAGAGAGAAAGAGACAGATACAGCGATAGGGAAAGTGAAAAATCACCCAGGGAGGATGGCCACACCACAATCCCTTCTCCTCCATTCTCCTTGGATCATGGGCATGCATGTACTTGTGACTGGCATGAGTTTCAAGCCACTGGGTCCGGGACTTGAACCATGGTCAGCCATGTAGGAGTCCAGTGATGTAACTGGTATGCCATCTGCCAGTCCCAATTATTATTATTTTTTAATTTGCTTTAGTGCATGTGCATTCAGGAGAGAGAGAGAGAGAGAGAGAGAGAGAGAGAGAGAGAGAGAGAGAGAAAGTGAGAAAGCAAGCTGCCAGGTACAAGACTTGAACTATGGTCAGCCATGTGAGAGCCAATGCCTTAACCACCATGCCACTGATGGCACCAAATGTGAATTATTTTATTCATGAGAGTGTATGTACACACATGAGGGAGGGACAGAGAAAGCACTTTTTTAAAAAAATTAAAAAAAAGATTTTTGCTAAAGGGCACACGCGCTCGCTGGAGAGACAGAGACAGAAAGTGAGACATCGCCCCCCAGGGGAGATGGCCACATCGCAGTCCCTCCTCCTCCATTCTCCTCTTGGGATTTTGGGCACACACGCACACGCGCCCGGCATGAATTCTAAGTTGCCAGGTCTGGGACTCGAACCATGGTCGACTCCGTGGGAGTCCAGTGCCGTAACCATCACGCCATCTGCTGGTCCTGAGAGGAAGTACACTTGACAGTGTCTCATGGTGCACTGCTCCCTAGCCCTCAGTTCATCAAGAGCTCAGACGCAGGTGCTCCCAGTGTGTTTTCAGGTCAGCTCAGCATCTGAAGCTCAGTTGACTGCATGGCTCCAGCATTGCAGGTCAGCGTGCCACTGCCTGCACCACTGAGGCTGGGCCTGGATTAGCATTTTCTACTGAGCTCAGTGGGAATGACTCTTCTGCTAGTCTTCTTGGGGCCACTCATGCAGTGAGTCTTGTCATGGGTGCTTCACTTGAGGCTGGCTGGCCCCGATGGTCTTGCCTACTTGGCTGGCGGTGCTGGCTTTTGTCTGGGTCTCTCTCTCTCTCTCTGTGTGTCTCATCTCTCGTCTTCAGGGAGTCTAGGCTGGGCTTCATCACGTGGTGACCCTCAGGGTTTCCAGACCACGAGAGCAGACACTGCAGTACATCTTGGTGTCAGGACCCCAACTTTTACCGTCCTTTCCACTTTGTTCTATTGGTCAAAGCAAGTCACAGTCCAGCTTAGGTGTAAGGTGTGGGAAACATTCCTCTACCTGTGGATGGGATGAAAAGAAAGTCACATTGTGAAAGCTGTTTGTGCAGTGCTGTGGAAAATTACTGCAGCCCTATTTGTGAGCAATCCATCATACGTGATAGGGGCCAGGGCAGAGGATATTTAGGTAAAATGGCCTAGTGGTAAATTGAACCTTTGAAATAAAAGAGTCATTTGTTTCATGAAAAAACTGGAAAGGAAGACTCCAAGCACCCCAAGATCCAAACAGCAAAGACTCCACTGTCTGAGGTTTGAAAAGGTATATATGGATAGTTTTTAAAATAGAAAAATAGAAGAATGGCTTTTTGACGTAACCGGTAGGTAGTCATACAATTCTCTTAATTAAAATGTAAAACTTGAAAGGTATTATTTAGGGGAGATGGCTAAGGGAAAAATAAAAGCCTTCTTGTACCCTTGGGTATCACGTGCATGGATTTTGGAAGCCAGAGAATTTGCTACAGAAGAAGAAAAACAAATACAAAAATGTGCAGAAGGGAGAATTCTAAAATGGGAATTTCAGAAATGGCTATGAACTTTGGGGGGAAGGTCAGTTGGATACACGTCTTTATGGAGTAGTCACTGAATGTGATTAGTATTGCCTAAACTTTTATTACAAATCAACGCGTTTCCCATCTGGATAAACACTGCCCCCCGCCCCCCGCTTAGGAGGTAGAGTTGGGGAGAATTCTTGGAAGGTGGCAAGGTAAAGTAACTCAGCCCTGCCCCTCTCCCGTCTCTCTCTGCCTCTTTTGACCCAAACCACTCCCGGAGCTCGGCGACCCCTGAGCAATACCCCAAGCTTTGTGGAAGTTGAAGATGGGGAGTGTGGAGCAGATGGGAGCTTTCTTCCTGGGCCAGACAGCAAGGAAGATTGCTTCTAATGAGCCCCAGGAGAGGATCCGAATGAACTGGATGCTGCAATGAGCTTGACCCACAGAGATCGGGGGACACCTAGGAGGAAAATTCCACGAGACCAAGGAGAAAGTGAACAGTTGGGTTGAGTCCATCCTGTCTCTGAGGCTGTGGAGCGGAAAGTCTTCCCTTCTGTTGCCCTGGCAGGGCCCTGGCAGCCCGCCTACCATGGCAGTGCTTGGTCACAGGAGTGGAGCCCACTCAACTTCCACCACTCCGCCCTGCAGTTCGTGGGTCCTCCTGAATGTCAGTGATGTAACCAGGAGAAGCGAGGCCAGTGCCAGAGGGAGCGTCAGAGGGAGTGCGTCTAAGAGGACAGACACAATGCATGCCTAGTGCGATCCAGCGGCAGCTGGGGACAGAGGACACTCTGACCAAAAAATAGGAAGAGCACATAAGGAGATTTAAATGCAGTATGAAAAGATTTTCTAGAAGGCAGTGCCTGGTGTTCTAATCAGACATTTCGGCAAATGAATCGAAGGAGGTGATTATTCTCCGTTCTTGAACTGGTAGCCTTGTTGGTCCAGGGGAAGAATCTGGATGCACAGAACAAAAATATAAAGGGGTGGAAATCGTGAGCGAAAATAGATCCAGGAAATATAACATGTGAGTAACAGGAGAGCCAGGAGGAGGATAAAGAACAGATGGCAGAAAGGCAGTAATTAAATAAATATAAGAAACACATTTTCTGAGCTTAAAAATCAAGACTTGAATCTGTAAATTCACACGGTTCAAGTTCCAGGCAAGATTTAGGGGAAAAAAAGACACCTCTGCACACACCAGAAAAGTTCTTGAACTCTTAAGATTAAGGAGCAACAAGACCAGCAGATGGCGTAATGGCTAAGTCACTGGACTTCCAAATGGTTGACTGCAGTTCAAATCCTGGACCTGGCTGCTTCAAACTCACACCGGGCGCATGTGTATGGGTGCCCAAAATCCTGAGTGGAAAGTGGAAGAGAAGGGATTGCAATGTGGCCATCTGCCCTGGGGGGTGATTTCTCACTTTCTGTCTCTCTGGCAAGCACGTGCAGTCTACAACTCTCTTAAAAAAAAAAATGAAGAGTTCCTATTGGCCTTTGATTATTGGGTCATCAGGAAAAGTCATGACTCATTTTTTTTTTTTTTTTTTGGAGAGATTTTCACTATAGGGCGCGTGCGCTCGCCAGACAGACAGAGAGAGACATTAGAGACAGAAAGCGAGAAATCACCCCCCAGGGGGGATGGTCACGCCGCAATCCCTTCTCCTCCATTCTCCTCTCGGGATCTTAGGCACGTACGCACACGCGCCCGGCATGAGTTTTAAGCCACCGGGTCCGGGACGCGAACCACGGTCGACTACGTGGGAGTCCAGCGACATAGCCATTATGCTAACTGGTGGTTCCCATGACTCATTTTTACATAGAAAAATACATCATGGAGAAATGTTCACATATTGAAATGTTCACTTCGTAAGCTAAATAATGTGATTGAATGTATATAAAAAATTTAAAAAAATAAATAAAGAATAAGTTTTAAAATAAAAAAATACATCATGACTTTCCTGATGATCTAATCGTTTGTTCAACTATTTATTTATAGTTTTTGTAGTATCAAGTAGATACTCTATCTATAATTGAAATAAATGCTCCAAGTCAAGTCTAGCATGGTAACTGTATTAGGGTACTTTGGGTTGTAAGTAACAGAAATCCAAGCAAAAATCTAGCATGAGGGACCAGCAGTTAGCGTAATGGCTATGTCGCTGGACTCCCATGTACTCGACTGCGGTTCGAGTGCCGGACCTGGTGGCTTAAACTCACGCTGGGCGCGCGTGTGTGCGTGCCCAAGGTTCCGAGAGGAGAGTGGAGGAGAAGGGATTGTGGCATGGCCATCCCCCCTGGGGGGTGATTTCTCGCTTTCTATCTCTCTATCTCTCTGGCGAGCGCATGTGCCTTATAGCAAAAACCTCTCAAAAAAACAAAAACAAAAACCAAACCTAGCTTGAGTAGAAAAGGGGACTGATTGGGTTGTGGGAGCTTGGTGAGGTATACTTCGAACACTTCCTGTTCTCGTCAGGGAGGATTGCAGACGTGCTCATCGTAGATCTTCCATTCGCTTTAGTATTGCCTTATAGTGATACCTGCTGTTGAGGTGATACATAACTGCCTGACATTTCAATTTTGTGAGAAAATTCCTTTCCTCACCTTCTCCCCCTTCTCCCACCCTCTTCCCTCACTGTCTCTAGTATCCATGACCATTTTCCGTGCTTCGATATCCTCTAATCTTTTATTTTCTGCCATAGAATGTGGACTCTGGCTCCCCCCCACCCCCCCAGTTTTGCCACCTGAGTGTGTCTCCGAAGCACTGCTTCAGACTTCCTGTAAACGGGCTCACCCAAGAGCACGCCCTGAGTCTGGCTCAAGGAACAACCTCCATGCTGTTTTCTGCCATTCCAGGAATTCGCACCAACGCTGGCTGGTTTCCGGGGATGCAGCCAGGGCTCAAGGCCGTCGGTTGGTGCCACCTGGAACAGCCTTTCTTAGAGGCGAGCCCTGATGGAGTCGTCAAGCTGCTGTTGTGGTGCTAACACTGACCTTGGAATCTGAGTAGGTATCTTTTTGATTGATATTTGAACAGTTTTGAAAACGTTAAACTGTTTTATTTATTTTTTGAGAGAGATTTTTGCTATAGGGTGCGTACACTCGCTGTAGAGACAGAGAGATGTTAAGTGAGCAATCACCCCCTAGGGGGGATGGTCATGTCACAATCCCTTCTCTTCCTTTCTCCTCTCGAGATTTTGGGCATGCACACACATGCGCCCAGTGTGATTTTTAAGCGCCGGGTCTGGGGCTCGAACTGCAGTTGACCGTGTGGCAGTCCAGTGCCTTAATCATCATGCCGCCTACTGGTGTACTTATATGTAGTTACAATTCCACATAGCTGTGCTTAGTTATGCCCTGTAGATATTTTGCTCTGTCTTTCCCGGTGTCTTTATGTGGGTGTTTATGTACGTCTTTTCCATTTCACATGACCCCGCAGAGCTCAGTCCTTTTGATGGTAGTGTGGACAGTCACGCTGTTCATGCCACTGTTACCCCTGCGTGGGGACACCGTGACGTGGACACTCAGGTGGGCCTCCGGTCTGTGTGTGGCTACCTGGGGCTCTTGTAAGAGCTCTGTGTTTGTGGGATGGATGGGAAGCATCCAAGAAGCAGGTCACCAATGAGCTGCCCAGGGCCGGGGACCGCCACAACAGCAGCCAGGACTGGGAGTGTGACCGGGGTAGGACGCCTGGTTCCTTGGCTGTCGTCCTGATGATGGTCATCCCACAGGACAAAGCATCAGCTTTGTGGGATTGTGGGCAAGGCATGGTCACATCTTATGAGGACATGGGCATGTGTGTCCCCAGCAGGAGCAGAATCATTACTAAGGATCCTATAAGGACACGGAAGGAAAGGGGATAGAGGAATTGATCTTTGCGTGTCTGCGCCATCATCTTCCACGTGACATTGGATACATAGACATCGGTCCAGGGTAGCAGCTGTGAAAGTAGGCATTTGTGTACTGTAAACTATTTAAACGAATCCTCCTGGGACCAGCAGGTAGCCTGATGGTTAAGGTGGTAGACTCACATGGCTGGCCATGTGGTCTGAGTCCAGATCTGGCTGTTTGCTTTCACATTTTTTCTCTCTCTCTGTCTCTCTCTGGTGAGCACATGTGCCCTGTAGCAAATTAATAATAATAATAACAACAAATAAAGTTAAATGAATTCTAAAAAAAAAACAAGGAAAAATTCTTCCTGTGTTTTTTGGCTTATCACCAGGACTTCATTTTGCTCCCAGGTGGACATCTTCTACTCATTTCCATTATACAATACACTTTGTAAACTAGGATAGCAACTTAAACATTAGCTAAAATTGGGACCAGCAGGTGACATGGTGGTTAAGGCACTGGACACTCCCACATGGCTGACCATGGTTGGAGTCCTGGACCTGGTGGCTTGCTTTCTCACTTTCCCCCCCTCTCTTTTTCTCTCTGTCTCTCTCTGGTCAAGTTAAAATAAATGAATAAATAAATAAAATTAAAAAACAAGATTAGCTAAAATTACAAGTAAAAAGGAAAATAATAATGTATTCACAAGTCAACTATTCACGATTCTTAAAATTACCCACATTTAGGTATCTTCTGCCTTGTTTCTATTAATGCAGTATGATCCATAACAATTTTTTTTTTAGGTGTTTGCCATAGGGCACATATGCTTGCCTGAGAGAGACAGAGAGAGACACAGAGAGGGAAAGTAAGAAAGGAACTGCATTGGGGGGAAGGGGGAAATGGCCATGCTGCAATCTCTTCTCTTTTCTCTCGGGATTTTGAACATGCACACATGTCTGGCGTGATTTTTAAGTCGCTGGGTCTAGAACTCAAACCACGGTCAGCCATGTGGGTGGGAGTCCAGTGCTTTAACCATCAAGCCACCTGCTGACCCCACCATACTAAACTTTAAACTTGAGCGGGATTGCACTTTGCTTCTGTTCTGACAGCTTTCTGCTATTATTACTCGGTGGTGTGCTCAGACATTGAGATACTTTTTTTATTTTGATGTGTTTAATTGCCAGAGGGCATGCACACTTGCCAGAGAGACCGAGGGAGAGAAAGCATTCCCTAGTGGGACTGTGTTCCCGCTACAGTCCCTTTTCCCTCCATTTCTCCATCCTGTTGGGATTCGGGGCAGGTACACACATACACTCAGGCTGTTTCTAAGCTGCCAGGCTGGGATTTGAACCAGGTGAGCTATGCGGTACCTGGCTCTTGATGGACAGGGCTTAACCCTTTGTGCTGTAGGGCTGGTCCTAAATGCATTTTCTGTATTTTTCCAAGCAAAACATGATCTAAGACAGATGACTTCCAAAAAATATGACCCAGGTTAAAGTTAAATCAAACGACGTGGAGATTCCCCATATTGCTGTCCCCTTCTGTCCCCCTACTGACCACGTGCTGGAAATCAACATGGAGCTATGTGTCCAAAGCTGGTGGTAGCCACTTACGGTAGCCGTAAGGACTATGGATCGCATTACACGTTCTGTTTACTACAGAAAGTGAGATTATGTGAGATCAGGTGGGTGAGCAGGTGGACGTCGAAGTATTTCTTGAGAGCGGTGCTTGAGCGATTCCTCACGTCTGGAGATCGAAGCACGCGTGCGTTACCTCCATTCACCTCTCTCAGAAATGGGACCCGACTTGTCTGTAAGGCTTATGTCCGATATTGTATGCTTCGTTCTCGAGTGAATATATGCATGACTATGGTTTTCAACCCTGGCACTGAAATGAAAAAGTTTGAAATCGAATAGGCCAACAACAAAAGCTTTTATATAAGCGATTTCTTTACACTGACAAGGTGAGAACAGTCTGTTCTACTTAAATATGCCCTCATCTTTATCTAAGAACGCTCTGAAAATATACTTTTAACATTTTTTTTTCCTTAAGATTTCCTTCTTTTTTTTTTTCTGAGAACTATTTAGGGCATTTAGACAACTGGTATTTACATCGATGAGACTCGGAGTTAGTGAACTATTTCGGATACGTATTTCCTTCTATTTTCAAAGAGAGCAGAATTTGTTACAATGTTCACAGTGGAAATCTTGGGGCCTAGACCAGCACAGTATAATGCTCTAGAGTTTACCTGTAGAGTGTACCCAGACACCCATCTGAGTCTGAATTCCTTTGTTGCGGTTATATTCATGGGCCAGAACAGCCTGGGTGCTAACACTTTCCTGTCCTGGGACAGAAATGTGTGAAAAGATAAAGGGGATGTAATCTTTTAAGTCTATTACTGTAATCCTTGAAGCTCAGAAAATTCCATAAAGCACTTTTTGAAACACCTTTTCAATGAACTTTTCACCGTATTAGACTCTTTTTGTTTTCTTTCCAGACTTCATGTGGCCTTTGGAAATAAATGTGCGTTTGAGAGAGAGCGTTCTGTTCAGAAGCCGGAAATGCCCGGAGGGTTTCTGCTTTCTCTCACCACGCTGCCAGCCTCCGTGCCTCGCCCCCTGATCTGGGTGTTGTGACGTTCGGAGGGATGCGGTAACCCAAGCTGGTCCTCCTCTGGCAGAAGGTTGAACCCGCAGCTCAAGATGGCCAGCCAACCCGCCGAAGACCCCGCGGAGTCTCAGGTCTCGGACGAGCTGGAGTGTAAGATCTGCTACAACCGCTACAACCTGAAGCAGAGGAAACCCAAAGTGCTGGAGTGCTGTCACAGGGTGTGTGCCAAATGCCTCTACAAGATCATAGACTTCGGGGACTCCCCACAGGGTGTCATCGTCTGTCCCTTCTGCAGGTTCGAGACCTGCCTGCCGGACGAGGAGGTGAGCAGCCTGCCCGATGATAACAACATCCTGGTCAACTTGACTTGCGGCGGCAAAGGGAAGAAGTGCCTGCCCGAGAACCCCACAGAGCTGCTACTGACCCCCAAGAGGCTGGCCTCGCTCGTCAGCCCCTCGCACACGTCCTCCAACTGCCTGGTCATAACCATCATGGAGGTGCAGAGGGAGAGCTCCCCGTCACTGAGCTCTACGCCGGTGGTGGAATTCTACCGGCCTGCGAGCTTCGACTCTGTCACCACCGTGTCGCACAACTGGACGGTGTGGAACTGTACCTC
Source organism: Tupaia tana (assembly GCA_026018925.1). Classification (NCBI taxonomy): domain Eukaryota; kingdom Metazoa; phylum Chordata; class Mammalia; order Scandentia; family Tupaiidae; genus Tupaia; species Tupaia tana. The sequence continues at coordinate 21,711,389 of JAKSZU010000024.1, read as the reverse complement.
GTTGCTCTTCCAGACCTCCATCCGGGTGTTGGTGTGGCTGCTGGGCTTGTTGTACTTCAGCTCCCTCCCCTTGGGGATCTACCTGCTGGTGTCTAAGAAGGTCACCCTGGGGGTTGTCTTTGTCAGCCTCGTCCCGTCGAGCCTTGTTATCCTCATGGTGTACGGTTTTTGCCAGTGCGTTTGTCACGAGTTTCTAGACTGTATGGCACCTTCTTCTTAATGGATATGCAAAATAGGAAATCTGGCACGCATTGCCCCTCTCGAAGTCCTACAGGTTACTTAGGGTTTACTTCCTTTTATGTTCTTTCTGCCGAGCGTCGGCGACATGGACAAAGCCATTGGCCATATGTTCGTGGCCTGTTTTCCATCAGCATTGGTTAGTTTTCCTGTCTGCCGGAAGTATGTCCTTTTCTCCTTAGAGGTCAGTGAGGAAGCAAGACTGTCAGCTCTGCCTTTGTGGGGCGCTGGCAGAGTCTTCCCAGGAAACGGCGGGGTTCCCCTGGCACTGCAGAGGCACCGGGTGTGGTGTGCCATGGGGAGGTGGAGGTCTTGGGGAAAGTGGGGGCCACTGGATCCCTTGTTCCTGATCATGGGGAGTCTCCCATGCAGGTGGTCTCAGAGGAAGGCCACTTCAAGGCACCTTGGTTTGCAGTGTGCACCCTCTCTCCTGGAACTCTCAGGGTTGGGGCCCCCTCACCCACCCTCAGGTGTTTTCTTGGTTAAGTTAACGTGGCCCTCTGTGGCCTCTGCTCCTGTGGAGATGCCTGTTCCCTCTGTCCTTTTCCCTCCCCACAAGGGGACACAGCCTCATTCCCTTGGGTGGTTTCAATGCAGTACCTGGCTTGCCACGTTACTAAAGAGAATGAAAACATTGAGAAATTTGCATTAGGGTAGACCTGATGGCCAAATACGGCCATTTGTCTTCGAGATCCACCTTTCTTCCATTTTTCCCCCCTCTCTCCTCAGGCTTCTCTGAGAAGAACCGAGGAGAATGAGCTTGAAGAGAATGAACTCTTCATAGAGCAGTTATTCATGGAGCCCTTCCTTTGGGCCTTTCCTTGAACCATTTAATTTTTTTAAGTTTTTGCAATAGGGTGCATGCACTTGCAGGAGAGAGACAGAGAGAGGGAAAGTGAGAACTCACCCCTTGGGGTGATGGCCATGCTGCAATCCCTTCTCCTCCATTCTCCTCCTGAGATTTTGGGCATGCATGCCCATGTGTCCAGCGTGATTTTCAAGCTGCCTGGTTTGGGACTCGAACTGCAGTCGGCCATGTGGGAGTCCAGCGCCTTAACCACTATGCCACTTTCTGGCCCCTATTAGTTTTTTTTTTTTAACCACATTGCCCAATCAGCCCTACCTTTTATCCTGAACAAGTTTCCCTCTACATCAGTTCCTGCAAATTTATGAGGATTTATTTATTTTTTCCCATTGCGTTTTATGTTCTACGAGAATCTATTTAGCTTAATCCTATAACGGTGTGGGGTGAATTGTGGCAGCAAAACCCCATTAACAACTAAGGAGATCCTCTAGCTCCCAGTTTGAAGTGCTGAGAACCTATTTGCTGTGCTGAGCTGGACCAGAACAGAACGGTGTAGGCTTCTGTGCACGACTGGGTTGTGGTGGTCCAGGTGAGTGACTGGCAGAGGCACGTTGCTGTCCCTGGCATCTTTTTTCCATTTTGGAGTGGGTTCAAATTCTTCGGTGGTTTGTTTCAAATAAAAGCATATGCTCTGTGACCTGAGTTAACGAACTTCTTTACAGAATGTAAGGGAAGTTGAATGTATATATTTATAAGAAGAAATTGCTTAGCAGATTCTAGGTTTGGGGAATAGAATGTTCACAGAACTAGGCAAAAAGGAAAACAAAAAGGGCTTTTTGACTTCTAAACCCCATTATTGATGACTAACATTCAAATGTCTGTAACTGTTAGACAGGGGCATTACTAAGACTACTTTAACTTGTTTGTGATGAAACATTTCTTGCCATATGGTTTTAGTGGGCCAATTCCAATCTCTTTCTCTGGGTAAAATTGACACTTATCCAGAATAGTAGTTTGATTTTAGTCGTATTGCTCTTAACCTTGAGAATATGAATGCCCAAGGCAGATAAGAGAAGAGAGGATCTGTGGAATGTGATCCAGTGAATTGAAGCCCCAAGATACAGCTAAATACATTTATGATTTCAGAAAATCTAGTTTAGATAGCATTGTGAATGCAATGTCCAGAAACCCGTTTGTACTTCAAGTAAATACAATGTTTAGAAGATGTTTTGTGGTTTAGATTTATATATTTATAAGGTTTTAAAAATGTTCATTTTGTCTGGAATGTAATATTGAATACATTGGTGAATTATGAAGCAACGAAATTTCTAGAAAGCTTTGGATATGGGTATATGTATTTTGCTTATTCATATGATGTCTACAGTGCTAAGTTTGTGTCCTGTGTGTTGAACAGTCTTTTTCCCTTAGTTGCCAGTAAGTTAATTTGGTTTAAAAGAGTTTTAAATGTATGACAACAAAAAACTTCATGCTGTCGAATGAGAAAAGGACAATGCTTTAATATTTTATTCACTGTGATCATGTTGTGTTTGTCTATTAAATTGTTGTTATTTCCAAACTAGAAGTTTGATTTCTCTGGCTCATGGTTGGCATTCAGTTATTTGGATCTCTGTTAAGTTTAGATAACTACAACATGAACTTTCAGAAACACTGATTAAGCTAATGCCTTTATCCTGCACATGAAGATTTCAGAACTTTTCCAGGAAACTGATTTGATCCACTGCGCTTCTAAAAGGCCTTTCTTTCTTTCTTTCTTTCTTTCTTTTTTTAAAGCTGGGAGAAAAATTAGGGAAGATGAAATAAAAATACTGTCTTTATAAATAAATGTTTTGGTTTTAAATTTGTTTGATTTGATTTTCAGGTTTTGCCTTGCTGCTCAACAAAACAGTTTAGTTGGGGAATCATGTACCTTCTGTTGTCTAGAAACATTTACAAATATTATCTGGTGTTTAATGACCATTATTAGTCCAGGTAGAAATAATTAGGAATATGTAGTGGTTCCATGGTGATGACAATTAGTGAATTGGCATCGTATGTAAACTAAGAGTAAGGGTTTCATTCACTTGCAAAATTTTCACACAAATGAGGAGCGAGTCAGGTTAAAGAAAGCAGTTATCTGTGCTAGTTGTAATTGAGTGTGAACTCCTGCTTTTCTGCTACGAGACCTGAACCCACGAGCATTGGCTGGTTGTAAGCAGCTGGTCAGCTTGAGAGATATCCGTGTCAACCTATAAAGGAAGGTGGAGGCAAACTGAGAAGAGCCAAAGAGTTTATTTGGACCAAACTGAGGATGATCGTCTGGACGTTATGATATTTGAGTTGCCCTGAATATTGTATGCCAAGGTCTTATATATTTCAGAATGATTTTAAAGGCAAAAAGTGACACATGGGGCGGGGAATTAATTCAAGTCTTACATCCGTCAAGAGCTACGAACGAGTCTTGTACAGCAGTGGTTGGCTAAATTCTGTGCAAGAGGACCAGGACGATCTCGATCATTTGAGTTCAGTGTGGGAATCGGTAGGGCACATTGTTGGAACTACTCATCTGTGAGGGAGGCAATAAGGGTGTCCATAGCTGAAAAAAGTCCAGAGAGTATTGATGGCATCTTGAACTGCTTCAGGTACCTTACCTCAGAGGTCCAGCACTCAGAGAGTACATTCCCAGGTCAGTCACCTGCATTGCCAGAGTTCAGCTTCCTTATTAGCCTCGTGGCCCCATTTTGAAACAGAATGCTTTAACTTTTCCATTTCCCACCATGAAGTTATTTCTTTTCTTATTTTTAAAGACAGATTTTTGCTATGGGATGCATACACTTGCCGGAGAGACAGAGAGTCAGAAAGTGAGAAATCACCCCCAGGGGGATGGCCATGCCACAATCCCTTCTCTTCTATTCACCTCTAAGGATTTTGGACATGCATGCACATGCACCTGCATGAGTTTTAAGCTGCCGGGTCCGGGACTTGAACCATGGTTGACTGTATAGGAGTCTAGTGACGTAACCAGTGCTGGCCCCACAAACAGCTTTCTTAATAAAGCAACCAGGTAGACCCAAAGACAAAGGAATCCTGGTATTGATAGGCAGACAGAGCTGGTATACATTCGAGCTCTGTGACGACTAGGGTGCCAATGAGGTGGGCAGAGTAATATAGGCAGACTCTGATTCTACTTGTGTCAGCGTGTTTTTGAGACTGACTCTTTTTGTATACTCTTCTTGGTTAACAAACAAGTACTTGGGGCCAGATGGTGGCATCGCATAGATATGATGCTCTGTAAGTCATTCTCACAGAGATCCTAGTGAGGTGCAGAGACCTCCCTGCATATGTGGATAGATGCTTGCCTGTGATGTGGGGCTGGCTGAAGGCTGGAGTGGATTGTGGTGTCAAGACCCTATTATGAGTATCTCTTGCTCTCCTTGTCTCTCTCTCTCTCTCTCATGAAGAAATAAGTAAATTAATAAAAGACAACACACCAGAAAAAGACTATAGATTAAAAAAGACTTGATTTTTTTTTTTTATTTTTTTATTTTTTTATTTTTTTTTTTGGAGAGGTTTTCGCTATAGGGCGCATGTTAATGTTTAGGAATAAAAAAACTAAATTGCAGGGTCTGGCAGGTGGTGTGGTGGTTAAGGTGCTGGACTCTCACGTGGCTGACCATGGCTCAAGTCCCAGACCCAGTGGCTTGCTTTCTCACTTTCCCTTTCTTTCTCTTTGGTCACATTAAAATAATAATAAATAAATAATTCTTTAAAAAGTCAAACAAACAAACAAACAAACCCCCAAAACTAAACTGTATCTTGAATACTATTGTATAAGTAAGGATATGTGCTAATGTATTTTATTTTATTATTATTATTATTTTTTTTGTAGGTTTTTGCCATAGGGCACATGTACTCACTGGAGAGAGACAGAAACAGAGGGGGAAAGTGAGAAATCAACCCCTGGGGTGTGTGTGTGTGTGTGGGGGGTGTGGCCATGTTGCAGTCCCTTTTCTTCCATTTTCCTTTTGGGATTTTGGACATGTATGCCAACACGCCTGGTGTGTTTTTCAAGCTTCTGGATCCAGAACTTGAACCGTGGTTGGCCATGTGGGAGTCTAGCACCTTAACCACTATGCCACCTACTGGCCTCATTAATGTATTTTTTTTTTTTTTTTGGAGAGGTTTTCGCTATAGGGCGCATACGCTCGCCAGACAGACAGAGAGACATAGAGACAGAAAGCGAGAAATCACCCCCCAGGGGGGATGGCCACGCCACAATCCCCTCTCCTCCATTCTCCTCTCGGGATCTTGGGCACGCACGCACATGCGCCTGGCGTGAGTTTTAAGCCACCGGGTCCGGGACGCGAACCGTGGTCGAATATGTGGGAGTCCAGTGACATAGCCATTCCGCTAACTGCTGGTTCCCTCATTAATGTATTTTTAGAAGTGGTTGAGGGACTGGCCTGTAGTGCATGGTTCCCTACACAGAGGGAACTGGGGGAATCTTGGTTTAAGTCCTGGCTCTGGCACAGCTTGACAAATCACACTGGGCATGTGTGCCCCAAATCCTGACAACATAAATGGAGGAAAAGGTTTGTGGTGTGGCTTCACTGTATTGGACAGTTCTCTCTTTCTGGTGAGTACATGATTCTCTAGCAATGCAAATAAAAAAATAATTTAGGAAAAAAAGTGATTTTTCAAGCACCTAGGACTAGCTCCATAGTGTAGCACTTAAGCCCTGCTTATGGTCCACTGCAGTTCAAATCCCAGCCTTGGTGGCTGAAAAACACGTAGGACACACGTGCATGCCTGCCCCCAATCTGGACGGCAGAGAGAAATGGAGGAAAAGGTATCGCTGCATGACCACACCTTATGGGGGGAGTTTCTCTCCCTCTCTCTGGTGAGCTCATGTGCCTTCTGGCAGAAATAGTGGTTGAACCTTGATGTGATTAAAACATTCAATTAACTGGAACGAATTACTCTATAAGTATTTTAATTAATCAAGGGCGAATTTGCTTTGCAACATTTTAACCCTTGAAATGAAGACGGTTGGAATTTTGTAAGAGAAAAGAATGTGCTCTGACAACAGCACATTTTGCTTTTCCCTGGAAATACAGAGAGTTTCTTTTAGGATTCACATCCATTTACCTCAGATAAGAGGCCTGGCCTGGAGACAAAGCTGTGGGCAGTCTTTGGGATTTCAATAGCAGCTGAGGGGGAGTCCTGATTGTTGTGGCTAGAGAGAAAAGTCGCGGGTGGAACTCTCCAAGGCTGTGTAGTTTATTTAGTTTTTTCATTTTTAGTTTTTAAGGTTATTTATTTCTTCCATGAGTCAGAGAGACAGAGACTGAGAGACAGGCCCTTCCAACAGGGTCTTGTTGCTGTGATTGAGGTAAGAAGAAAGTTAGAATATGGAATAGGTTAGGGGGCTGGAGCATCTGCCTATGAGGCTACCTAGAAAAACCCACCAGAGCAGAAAATTCCCGGAGGAGGTAACATAGGTGGGAGATTTTCAGTGGGGGATGTCTATCTGATCGCTAATAAGATAAACCAGTGGACCCAGCCACACTTGATTATAGCCAATGAGATGAATGAGATGAATCAGTGGGCCTAGCCACACTTGTTACAGTCAATGGGATGAATCAGTGGGCCTAATACTTGTTATAGCCAATGAGATGAATCAGTGGACCCAGCCACACTTGTTATAGCCAATGAGATGACTCAGTCAGCCACACTTGATATAGCCAGTGAGATGAATCAGTGGGCCCAGACATATTTGATATAGCCAATGAGATGAGTCAGTGGGAGCAGCCATTTTTGATATGTAGCCAATGGGATGAAAGCAATTAGTGAGTCCAGCCAATGAACAACCAGGGAAGGAATTATAAGCCCCATGGAAGGTACTGGCCAGAGCCCCTAAGCCACTCTTTCTCTCTGGTGCTGGGGGCGCTCCTGCCTCACGGGAGTGCACTTTTAACTTCTGCTGAGTAAACTCCCCTTGACTTTCACTATTGGCCTCTTTCATTCAGTTCTTTGTGCGAAACACCTAGCACCTGGACGGCCATCCTGCAACATATATTGTGGCGAGCCAGCCAAGAGGTAAGCCCTTATTGGGGACCCCCTCTACTCTGTCCCTTAACCTCTTCGTCATTTTCATCTTTATTGTCATTGGGTCTCGCGGCCACAGTGGTCAACCAAGGCGGGATTGATGGTCCTTGGTATGGCAGCTGATACAGGGCTGGAAATCTTTCCTGCATCCATCATGAAGGCCTATGCCCCTATCTAGGGGTGAGAGACTCCTCTTTCTCTCCTTCAGCCACTAAAGAGCTGCAGTTGTATGGGCAGGGGACAGGCACCTAGAGCCATTAGGGCGCCTGTCACATTAAAATGTCTCCCGTGTCAGGATAGCCTGGATGCAACCGTGGACGCTAGCCATATCCCAAGCCAGGTGAAGACGGGGTTGCGCATGTGCAGATATAAGCAGAACACGAGCCCCTCCCCCAAGCGGTCCCCTTTAAATTTTAGAACATGGTGATACTTTCTTTTCTGCATTCCCCTCCCCCCACCTTTCCTTGGGTCCTAAAGTGGCAGGTTATGATCTATCCTGTACTTTTCCTCTTTCTCCTGGTCATGTGCTTGCAGTCTGCAGCTTCAGCCTACTCCTATCTCATAGCAAGACTCATCTGCCCTGTTGGAAAACTTGCACCTGTAAGTCAGGCGTCAGCCTCCTTTTGTCTATTTTATTAGAAGTTCTATTTTTGGTGGGGAGACTCAACTCATGGGGGTCTAACCAGGATGCGAAAGTTCTTGGTTTTGCACAGGAATTCAAGAGTGAGCAGTTGAGGGAGGGTGAGGACAAGTTTATTAAAGCAGAGAAGATGGACTGTGCTTGGGTGCAGCGGCCACGTGAGGAGAGATTGATAAGCAGTTTTGTGCCTTTTCAGGGAGAAGGGAGAATTATTAACTGAAGGGAAAAGGGCAGTGGCATTCCTGAAACCACTGTCCTTCCCACTTTCTGGCCTTATTAGAGTAGGTTCTGTCATTGCCATTGTTAGTCTAAACTGTCCTGGTGCAGATGGATTGTCATCTCGTGTATCTATCATGCCGATACGTACAGTGAGGGTGTATGATTAGTCCGAAGGTCAGTCAGTGTCGTTCCAGGTGCCATCTTGGGTGGTTCCAAGGAGGACTCCAGAACCAAACCGGGAACCGTCCCATGCGGGTCTGCCTCGCCTTGAATAGCTGTCTTACTCTCAGGTCTCTGCAAAGCAGTAACTTTGAACGCTCAGTAGAAGAGCTGGCCAAGGCACTGCGCTGAAACAGCCAGCGTAGGAGGGATGGGAGCTGCAGGATGACTGCTGGCAGGAGACAAGAGAAAGGATTATTAGCCGAATGTGCACAGATGGAAGCACATTTCACAATGAAAAAGCTTTTTCACGACGATCTTTGCATACACAGAAAAGTGAAGTGAATAGTGTCATTATCACTGGTGCACTCGCCACTCAAGAGTGAACAGGGACCTTTTGCCATCTTGGTTTCTCTGCCTTCATCTCCTAAAATGAAGGGGCTTTCTCTTATTTGACTAAAATACTATTATATTACCTAAACCAATGACAAATATGTTTTCTTTTTAAAATTTTATCAGAGGGCATGTGTTCTTGCTGGAGAGAAAGAGGGAGAAGGTGAGAGAGGGAAACTGAGGAAGTACCTCCCATGGGGCATGGTCACTTTGCAGATCGTCTCCATCTTTCCTTCCCCTTGGGATTTTGGGCACTCATGCCTGGAGCATGTCTCAAGCTGCCTCGTCCAGGACTCAAACCACTCAGTTGGCCACGTGTGATCCAGTCACTGTAACCACCAGGTCATGGGGTGGTCCAGAAAGACCTTTTTTTTTTTCAGAAATACTTTAAAAATATCATTTGATATTCAATTTTCTCAAGTTTTCTGTTTCTCTTAAAATATCTTCTACAGTTAAAAAAAAACAAAAGAAAACGAAATAAACCATCCTCCACCAACATCAACAACAAAAAAGAGCCAGGATCTAGTAGAGCATCACACAGTAGCACATTACATTTGGTTGTTATATGTCCTTGTTTTATTCTCGAACAGTCACCCCACCTTGTTTTTCCCATGACATTGATTTCTTTTCTTTAGAGAAGGTCACTCAACATGGAAAACCTCAGTCTGAGCCCACAGTCAAGATGGTCTCCCCAACACCCTGGTGCAATGAGTAACTAATTTGTGGGTTGATACTTGCTTTATGCAAACAGGACCTTCCCTAACAGTTTTTTAGCTGATCATTTTGGCAGCCAACAATGAACTTGCCTAAATCAATCACTTTATTTTCCAAAGATTTAGAGTGTGTTCTGTGGGAACTAACGGTCACCTTGCTAAAGGTTTCATAACACCAGCAGGTTGTCATGGAGAAGATAGACCATGGGACCCAGCACCTGTTTCCATGTTCAGTAACTCTTAAGTCTGGAATGCATCATTATAGCCATCCAAGTACTGAAGGAATAAACCATGATGGAAATGGTTAGTACCTCTCCTGGGGTACTTTCTATAATCTTATAGAGGAAAGGAGGCAAAGTCACCTGCGAAATCACTTATTGTTAACCTATAAATAATTGGCTTGACTCTAGCCTTTAACTTTCTACTTGGGCTTCTTAGCGGCCCACCTCAACTGCGGCCTCGCTTCAGTTGCTTCATCTTCCGAATCCTGTTGAGACTCTTCCTCATTTCCTTTAAGATGACATAGCCTCTGTCCTCAATCTTCACCAGATCTTGAATTCTTCATTTCAGGCTGCTCTGTTTTCTTGTCATTCAGGTAATTAGTTCCTTCCCCAGCCTGTTTCCCAACCTGTTCCTACTGGGCCAGAATAACTGCCTGCTTTGTCCGGCCATTCCCTTCTTGAAATCCCTTCTAGGCAGTGAGTTCGTCCCTAAATTTTATTATTCAGAAACTTTTCTCTGCATAGTCCTTGTTTTTATATGTTTAACTCCCTGTAATGACAAATGGAATATGTGCTGATCTTGTGTCAACTCACATAATAAATTCTGTAGTCTTTAGATGTTTAAGACCCTTTAATAAGCAATATTCTTAAGTAGATGTATGCCATATAATTCTTTTTTAAACAATAATTTAACTTTATTATTCTTAAATTTGCTATAGGCCACTCATATGCTCATGAGAGAGAGAGAAAGAGAAATTGAGGCACCAGGCTTGGGACTCGAATTGTGGTCGGCCATGTGGGAGTTCAGTGTTTTAAAAACCGTGTCACCTGCTGGCCCCTGTATGTTATGTAATTCTGAACTTAATATTTCCCCCTAATTCTTACTAGTACAAGTCCAATTTGGTTGAGTCACATGTGAATTATCTCTTTAATACTGAGCCGTCAGGAAAGTCATGACATATTTTTCTGTGCAGACATAGGTCATGGCTTTTCTGATGACCCAATAGCTGGTCATCTGGACTAAGGTCAGATAATTTTGAAAGCTGGCTTAACGTAATATTCCTTCTCAGTAGCTCAGAGTAAGTTATACTTTTTATTGTTCCATAGCTGCAGACAAGAGAGCTTATCTTCTAAAATAGAATTCCCAATGAATTAAAATAACACTTTAGCTTTGAGATGTTATTTTTAGTGTTAAATAACATCGTTAGTCAACAAATGAACATCTGTTTTTGTTATGTGCTGAGCCAAACGCTCCAGCACTTCTTCTTTCTTTTTTCTCTGATTTCCTTTTTTTTTTTTTTTTTTTTTTTTTTTTTAAGAAAGAGATTTTTGCTATAGAGTTCGTGCACGGGCTGGAAAGACAGAGACAGAAAGCGAGAAATCACCCCCCGAGGGGGTGGCCATGCTGCAATCCCTTCCCTTCCACTCTCCTCTTGGGATTTTGGGCATGCACACACACATACCCAATGTGAGTTTTAAGCTGCTGGGCCCAGGACTTGAACTGTGGTCGACTACATGGGAGTCAAGCGATGTAACCCTTACACCATCTGCTGGTACTGCTGCCTTTTTTTTTGTTTTTTAAATGTATTTGAGAGAGAGAGTGCATGAGCGCAAGTGAACACATGGGAGAGGGAGAGTAAGAAGGAGGCATTTTTCTTTTTTAATATGGCTTTCCCACATTGTGATCCTCCTGTCCCCCCCCCCCCCCCCCCCCCCCCAGTTCATGGTTAGCTAGGACCACAGGCATTTACCATCGTGTCCAGCTTGTGTAAATGGACTGGGCACCAAACCAAGGCCTCTCAAATAGCCTCTGCGATGGGCAGTGCCCTGTAGCTTGTGCCACTGGGGCTGGATGTCTCTGATTTTTTTTTTAAGGTTTTTGCCATAGGGCATGTGTGCTTGCCAGAGAGGGACACAGTGAGAGGGAAAGCGAGAAGTCACCCCCACCCCTGTAGGGGGTTGGCCATGCCTCAACCCCTTCTCCTCCATTCTCCCCTCTGGATTTTGGGCACACATGCACCTAACATGATTTTTAAGCCACTGGATCTGGGACTCAAACCATGGTAGACCATGTGAGAATCCGGAACCTTAACCACCATGTCACCTACTGGCCCCTGATTTCTTACATGCCATTTATGAAAGTACCTGGGGCCCTCATTGCCACCCTCCTCTGAACCTTCTGTATACATACACACATCTTCATATTTAGGAAATAGATCTGTGTAAGAGAGATACATTCGTCTTCTACCAGTTGGGAACTATTCATGTGCGCAGTATTCAAAAATATTTTGTAACCACTAAAAACTACATTTATGACGTCTCATAAAATGACGGATTTGGCTGCTCGTCTCGGAGGTAATTATCCCCTCTTTTATGGTATTCACCATTATGAGCAATGGAGATTACCCCTAGCCACGTGATGGGCCGGCTGTTGACGTTGCTTCTCTTTGATGGGATTTTTTTTCAAGACACTTCAGCTAGAGCTAAGTCCTTCTGTGGTTAAATCGATTGTCATTACAAATTTTATTTTTGGTTCGAGTTTTTAGCATTATAAAATGATTTCCAGCCTATAATTTGAACAGCCATAATCACCAGTTAAAAGGGAGCAAATAACACACCCTAATTTTGTGGGATGCTTCTGTTGTTAGAGTAGAGGATGAAGTGGAAAGCAAAGAACACTGAATTCTGTTCCTAGAACTGGAGAAGAAGATAGCGCTGCTGACTACTCAACCCTCTTCCTTCCTTACAATCTTATAAACTAAATAGGAAGGAACCTTGCCTGATGTTTTGATACAAAACCTAAAGATTTGTTACTTTAACTCATATTATTGATGACCTATTATGCATCCTATGCAAATATTCCTTGACTCGTTGGCATGATATTTATGCCTATCATATCTCATTGGCCTCATTGGAAAATATAAAGACAATTTTGGTGTTTAAAAGGAGTGTCTCAGGCCAGCCAGTGGCTTGGTGGTTAAGGCAGCTGGATCTCACATGATTGACTGTATGGTTCAAGTCTTGGACCCCGAGATTTACATGTGTGCCCAAAATCCTATTGGAGGAAGAAACAGAGGAGAAGGGATTGTGGTGTGACCATGCCTCATGGAGGCGCTTTCTCACTTTCCCTCTCTCTCTCGGGCTCTCTCCTAATGAGTGCATGCATCCTATAGTGAAAAAGAAATCCTATTAAAGTAGTTGTTTCCAATATATGATGTGGACCATGTCCCAGTGACTAGTCCAAGAAGGGCTGCCGTGCTCTGTGAGCTGTGCAGGCACAGGCATGGTGCCGTGGTAGTGCAGTGCTCTACAACATGAGAAACCACAAGGAAGACTGAGTTCTGTCCCCGTTTGACCTGGACATGCCGGGGATGTGTGTACCCGAGACCCTGGCTGTCTGGGAAGGCTGGGGGAGGATTGCAGAGTGGAGACCCTGTGGAGAGTACTTGTCTGTCTGTCAGTCTCTCTTACAATAAATCAATAAGCCTGGGGGAAAAAGTCAGCTGTGCATAGTGTATCTTTCTCTTCGAGGTTCTCCCTAAGCATCAGCACAGTAAACTGGTGATTGTTCAGTTAAGGAAACCTATGGAGTGGTTTAAGCCAATTTTCCCAAACTATGTAACCCTGGAACATGATCTCAAAATATCTATTAGTAGTTTATGGAGTTAGCATTCTGTGGAGCATGTTGTGTTCAACCTGCACCCTAGAGAACTGATGAAACCATCATGATGTAGAAGGTGACTTCAGATGCGAGTCACTGAACCAGGGCATGAATATAAGACAGTCAAGGCCCAGCTGCAGTGGTGCAGGTGGTGGGGCACCGTTCTGTGGTGCTGGAGTCACACGGGAGGCCTGGGTTCTGATCCTGAGTAGACCTGAACATGCAGGGCATGCTATGACAGGCCTGTGATCCTGGCTGGCTGGGGAACTGGGGGCTGGAGGGGTCATAGCATGGCCAGATTCCATTGAGGGGACCTCTCTCTCTCACATAAAATAAATAAGTAAAATCAATTTTAAAAAGACAGTTAAAGGAAAAGTTCTAATTAAGTATTGGGTCCAAGTAGAATGAAAAAGTGCAAAAAAGGGAAAGGAACAGGTTTCCAGTAGCATGGTTAGTAAAGGGCTGTTTATAATTTCACTTGTTTCCAGTGGAAACAATTTAGACTCTTGTCAAAGTTTTATGGAATGACACATTCTGGCTTTGCTTCCAACCCCTATGTCTCTGCCCATTTTCCACGAGTCATTACATACAGGGAAATATCTAAATATATACAGGAACAGACCTCAAGAGGAATAATTAAGTGCTAGTTATTTTTTGAGCCTATGCAATGCTATTGTTAATTCTAAAAGAGTAGAGTCCAATATTGTAACTTTCAGAAAGATGAACCAGATTAAATATTTTTTAATAAGAAGAAGACACAGGGGAAAAGGGGAATCTGGACTTACTCATTTAATGGTTCTTTCCTTTTTAAAGTTTGTTTTATTTCTTAGGAGAGAGCTAGAGAAAGAGGCACCCTTGGCAGGATCTCCTCACGCTGCGATCACCCCTCACCTTTCCAGATCATGGGTGCACACGTACCAGTGTGCTCAGGTTGACCCAGGATCTGAACCCCTGTTCTTCCATGTGGCTTCCAGCACAGATGAGTGGTGCCCTACTGCCTGTGCCACTGCAGCTGGGCTGAGATTGAAAGTTCTGATCATTCAATGTTAGGGCTGTCGAGGTTTTGCAGGTCAGAGTCCAACTGCCTTATTTAGCAGATGATGAAGCTGGCACTCAGAAATGACCAACGAAGTTACATTGCAAGGGCTAGTGGTAGGTTTTGACAAGGATCATTGAAGATTTTTTGTTGTTGTTGTTGTTGAGATTTTTGCTGCAGGGCATGTGTGCTCTTTGGAGAGACAATGAGAGACAGAGAGACAGAAAGCAAGAAGTTACCCCCCAGGGGGGATGGCCATGCTGCTATCCCCTCTCCTCTATTATCCTCTCAGGATCTTGGGCAGGAATGCATGCAATGTGCCTGACGTAAGTTTTAAGTCACTGGGTCCGGGACTCGAACTGAAGTCGACTATGTGAGAGTCCAGTAACATAACCATTATGTCATCTGCTGGTCCCACGGGTCGTTGAAGTCTAAGGCTGTTTTTTTACCCCATGTCACCCTGCCTGTTAGTGTCTGTCAATTAACTTTTCCCACATGGATTTACTGAATTAAAAACAACAAAAAATATGTAGCTGGACAGAGATGATTTTACCCCTGGCAGCTATGTCTAGCTACAAAAATATGTAATAAAGGTATGAAAAAAATCATCTGAATTATTCAACATTCCATTTTGTTCTGCAGAAGTAAGGTCAAAGCATTTGAGTGCTGGAAATGTATCACTAAAACAGACACTAAGAGCTTTATCATGCAGAAGCCGTCCCTGTAGTTGTTTTGGAAAGAGGACTGAGGCCACAGATGTGACACGTGACCAGAATCCGGAGGCTCTTTCACACTCATCTTCCCACAGGCACCGCCCTCATATAGACCCTCAGTGCAGAGGAGGGAGCAGTAGTGGCCTTCAAGGCAGCTTCCTGCATTACATCGGATGCCCCCCTCTTAGGACCGTGCAGTGTTTAGAATCATTACTGGGAAGATGTATGTATGTATGTATGTATGTATGTATGTATTTACTTATCAGTGAGAGAGAGGGAGAGACAGAGAGAAAGCCCTGCCCCATGGGGTGTGGTCACCCCACAGCCGTTTTCCTCCATTTCTCCATCCCATCAGGATTCTGGGGCAGCACACACTCGTGCCTGTTATGCTTTCCAAGTTGCTGGGGCCGGGATTAGAAAGACGGGCAGCCATGGCAGCCAGCCATGGCAGGCAGCCATGTCCCCATGCACACTGTATGGGTCGACCCCAGGAAAATGCTGATCTAACGCCTGCTGCCTCCATGCCTGGATGTCATTCTGGTGGTTGGTCTTTCTAACCCCCTCCCTCCTTACCCTCCCACGGGGGCACCATCCACTCGTTCTTCAGCTTTTCACAGTTTGGCTCTTACTACTCCAACTTTATTAAGCCTGCCTTCTCAAAGGGACTGGATGTATATATATATATATCTATATATATCTATATATATATATATAATTATTATTATTTTTGGAGAGGTTTTTGCTATAGGGTGCGTGCGCTCACTAGAAAGACAGAGAGAGACATAGAGACAGAAAGCGAGAAATCACCCGCCGGGGGTATGGCCACTCCTCAATCCCTTCTCCTCCATTCTCCTCTCGGGATCTTGGGCACGCACGCACACGCACCCGGCGTGAGTTTAAGCCACCAGGTCCGGGACTCGAACCGTGGTTGGCTACATGGGAGTCCAGCAACATAACTATTATGCTAACTGCTGGTCCCTGGACTGGATATTTTTTAAAGTAGCTTTTTTTCGGTCAACGTTATACATGTTTTTGGTGATGAAAATTAAATATTGGGTTGTCAGGAGAGTCATGATGTGTTTTTGCATAGAAAACAGAAATGTCACAACTTTCTTGATGGCCTAATGATACTAAGGGCATTTAATGAAAAAGAGGTGTCTCTACTCCAGTTCTCCTGGTCTCTAAGAGCATCCACTTTTTACTCTTAAATCTTGATTTTCCTATTTACGTCTATATTTCTGAAAATTGTCCTTATGTGATTTCTTTTTCTTTTTCTTTTTTTTCCTGAGAGATGTTTTGCTGTAGGGCACATGAACTTGCCGGAGAGACAGAGAGAGACAGAGAGTCAGAAAGTGGGAAATCACTCCCCTGTGGGAGGGATGGCCACATCGCAATCTCTTCTCCTCCATTCTCCTCTCGGGATTTTGGACACACATGCCCACATGCCCAACGTGAGTTTTAAGCTGCTGAGTCCAGGACTTGAACTGCAGTTGACTACCTGGGAGTCCAGTGATGTAACCGTTACGCCATCTGCTGGTTCCCTTACATGATTTCTCAATGTTTTTCAACATTAGTCATTATCTATTGCTATTCCGCCGTGGGAAGTGATCCCGCTACCTTTACCACTAGACTATGGGGCTGGCCCCTTGGGTTATGTTTTACAAAATAACCTTCCTTCCACTTGTTCTCTTCTACATGGTTTGCTTTTAAAACTTCTGGGTTAATCCGCTTTATTATCCTTTCTCTTCTATTTCTTCATCTTTTTGATGTTTGATCTAACTTCTGAGAATTTCCTCAAATTCATCTATCAACATTTCTCTTGAATTTTATGTTTATTACCATTTTTACTTTTTTTTCTTTATAGAAAATTGGCTACAGGTACTGTGTGCTCACTAAAGAGACAGAGAGATACAGAGAGAGAGAGAGGAGAAGGGAGAAATCACCCCCAGGGAGGATAGCCACATGGCAATTCCTTCTCCTCCAGTCTCCTCTAGGGATTCTGGGCATGCACACACATGTGCCCAGCATGCTCTTCAAGCTGCCAGGTCGGGGACTTGAACCACATAGGAAGGCATGTGAGACCTAGCCATCTTAAGCAGCGTGTCTCCAGCTGACTCATCACTTTTAGTTCCTTGGAGTGCATGCTTGTTCTCTGAGATTACTTTCTCCCTCTTTTTGAGTGGCATTCTCTCCTCATTTCAGCTACTGTGGTGTCTTCTCATCCCTGAGCCCAGTATTCCAGAGGCCTTAGTGCTCTTTGCTCCTTGCATCATCTGTTTCCTCTGAGTTAATTTTGCCTGTTTATTTTATGTCCTTCTTTCATGGAGAACCAGCCTTCAAGTACCTGATCTCTGACTGTCTTTCCAGTTCAGTGAGGAGCGAAACAAACGAACCCTGCGTGTGTGGCTGGGGCTTGTCAATGCATGGGCCTCTGGGGAGGTTCCGCCTGCTTTGTCAGTGGGTGCGCAATGCTCTCTCTGTAGGCCTTTCTTTTCAGTTGATGAGTTTCCCCAGAGCATCATCTTTTTTTTTCTTTCTTTTTTTCTTTTTTTGGAGAGGTTTTTGCAATAGGGCACGTGCGCTCGCCAGAAAGACAGAGAGAGACAGAGAGATAGAAAGGGAGAAATCATCCCCCAGGGGGGATGGCCACGCTGCAATCCCTCTTCCTCCTTTCTCCTCCTGGGATCTTGGGCACGCACACACACGTGCCCGGCGTGAGTTTAAGCCACCGGGTCCGGGACGCGAACTGCAGTCGACTACATGGGAGTACAGCGACACAGCCACTACACCAACTGCTGGTCCCCAGAGCATCATCTTGACTGTTGGTGGTCTGGAAGCTGGGCCTCAGACTCCCTTTCCAATGTACAACCTGTTCTCAGCAGGGATTTTCTCAACACCCTTAGGTGCTGTGCTTGGTGTTGCTGAGGACAGACTTTCTCTGGTCTTTGGCCAGGCATGGGAGGAGTGGGTGCCTGGCTGCATGAGGTGGACGGGAGGATCAGGGAGGCTAATTTATCAATGCCGACTCCCAGCGACCCATGATTTCCCAAGTTCAGACAAAGTGGTTCCTCTGATGCTCAAGGTTCCCCAGAGTTCTGCATGAACTAGTCACTTCCTTTGGCATCCTTTCCTGTCCTCCCTGTCTCTCCATTTGCTTCTCCCACTCAGGCATCTGAGCAACTTTCGATACGATGCATGCTCTCTGTATTTATAGCTGCAGGGACTTAAGAAGAGCTTCCCTTCCCTTTAGAACTTGGCCTTATAATGTGGTTAAAGTGCAAGGAGACTTCAAGTAGTTTGTGGAAATATGAGATTATACTAAGAGTTTATTTTGCTGAGCAGTTTTTTGAAACCCATGTAGTTTTTTTTTTTTTTTTTTTTTTTAAATAATACACATGTTCATGAATTTCTGAAGACCCCTTGTCTATAGGCAACCCAGTGAAGGTTGAAACTTTTCACAGAGTGTATACTTGTCACAGAACAGCATGGGTATGTTCAGCTGGAATGCAGAATTGCAAAAGAGATACATATCCTCAGTAGAAATCTCTTCCAGGTGTGGGACCGGCAGGTGGTGTGGAGCTTAAAAGTGCTGGGCTCCCTCACGGCTGACTGTGGTTTGAATCCCAGACCTGGCGGCTTGCTTTCTCACTTTCTTTCTCTCTCACTCTGTCCCTCTGCGGTCAAATTAAAGTAAATAAATAAATAAAATAAAATAAAATTTTTTTTTTTAAAAAAAATGCCATCAAGGTGAACAGTTCTTTATCATCAGATGTTAATATCCTCTCACTTCATTAGAGTTTGAAATGTGAACAGGGACGCCTGGTAGATTTTTTTTTTTTTTTTTAAACTCACTGTAACATTTCCTATATTTAATGGCGAGATGGAAAAATGCTTGCTGGTTTAGAAATTATTTTTAATAGAATTTGAATAGCCATGAGCAGACATCATTTTCTTTTTTCAACTTAAGTCTAATAAACATGCCAAGGCCCTGAGGGTACAAAATAACTCTGCAGCAGAAATGAGACATAACACTTAGAATGATTAATGACCTCATAATCTGAAAAATCTCAGTTCCTCAAAGCCTGTATTTTTCTTTTAAGAGGTTGATGGTGGCCAAGTTATTCATCAAAATCTATTTTGCAAGATGCTGACATTGTTCTAATATGAAATTCAGAAATAATTAAACATTTGTCAGGCATCATTTGTTTTCAATTACGCAGGTAAATGTGAGACCAGACTCTGTTGTCTATACAACTGTCTGACATTGGTACATCAGCCAGTTCAGCATTGGGTTGCAAAATTGTTACCTGTGTACATTAAGCAATAATAAATCTGAAGTGATGTACTCTATTAGGCAACGGGGTAGTTTCCTGAATTATTTTATTAATTTATTTATTTAAGTAAAAACTCTATTTGAGCCAGGGCTTCAGATGGTTTGCCTGAGTGACACAGACCTCTGGTTGCCCAGGAATGTGCTCACTCACTGCACCTGTACTTTTTTTTTTAGTATATCTATATTATTTTTATTTATTTATTTATTTTTTATTGTCAGCAAATAATTTTCCATTTCTTGTTTTCTGTATGTTTTGCTTTTTTCCCCCCTCCTTGATTCCCTATCTCTTACACTCTGCCATCTCCCACTGTCCTCCCACACTGTCTCTGGTATCTATGTTTGCTTTCTATACTGTTTCCCCCCCACATTTTATTGAATTACTAAAGACCTTAATTAATCTAAATATTTTGCACCTGTACTTTTAAAGTTACATTGTGCTTTTGAATGATAAGATCCGTGAGGAATCTGGGGCTCTGTTCTCTTGTCTTGTAGCACCCAACAATGACAACACTGTCTAAGGTTTACTGAGCACTTTGTATGTTTCAGATTCCGGGCTAACTACCTTAAATGCATTCTCTCGGTTTAGCACCACAGCAACCCTATCATCTCGCAACTAAATTCAGGATGCTACCAGGTGAAAAAGAAAAGTTTTCTTTTCCCAATCCCAGCTCTACTCTCTAGAGTTTATTCCTTTTAACTATTTAAAAAAATGGTATCTATTATACTTTACACAGTACCTCTGATTCCCTTCTCTGAGAGAGGAGGAATTGAACTCTTAGTATCTCCCACTTCCCCTTTCTCAAGTTATGTTGCTTGTGTTACTTGAAATTCTTCTGTTGATTATGTTCATAATGTAAATAAATAATAGACTACTGCACCGGCGATCTCATTGCGCCGTGACTGGCTGTCCCTCCCTGTTCTTCAAACTCCGGTTCTGAGGTCTCAGTGGCCCCATGCCATGCTTGCAAGCAACATTAAATAAATATTTTTCTGACATGTATTTTTCCCCCCAATTGCTAGAAGGCACATGCACTTGCCAGAAAGAAAGAGAGAGAGAAGAAAAGAGAGAGTGAGGACTGCAATGGGCAGACTGCACCACAGTCCTTTTTCCCCCATCTCTCTACCCCGTCAGGACTTTGGGCGCATGTGCCTGGTGTGTTTTTCAAGCCACTGGGGCTGGGGATGGGGGGGACCCTGTCTAGTCATGTGGGATCTGGCTTCTGATGCACTGCGCTTAATCACTGTCACAGGGCTGATCCAAGTAAATATTTCTAAAATATACATATACATATATATATATATATATATATATATATATATATATATTTAATTTTAGAAAAGCTTCAGATTTATAGAAAATTTCAGAAGACAGTAGAGACTGTTCCCGTATATCACATCCAACTGCCCCTCTTATTAGCATTGAATATGGTATCCTTGCCACAATGAATGAAACAATACTGATTCATTATTATTCACTAAAGTTTTCTGTTCCAGCACTCATCCAGAATACTACCCTATGTTTGGTTGTCCTGTGTCTTCAGAGGTTTGTTGCCTGTGACAATGTCATAGACCTTTCTTGTTTCTGATGACCTTGCCTTATTTTTATCTTAGTTTTCGTTTTATTTTTATTTATGGTCGAGAATACCTAGATACTTATCTGATACTTACCTTGGTGATCTTGGCACATGCGAGTGGGGTGGGGCGAGAGGGAGGTGGGAGGAGAGAGAGAGAGAGAGAGAGAGAGAGAGCGAGCGAGCGCCTATGGGCTATAATATGATACTTGCAATTGTCATTTCTTTTGTTGCTCAAGTTGTTCCAGCTTGGGCCATTGAGAATTCTTTCTGTTGGCTCCTATTTTCTTTCGACAACCTTCTAGGCTTTTCTTGTATATCGTTATTTCCTGTCCTAAAAAGCCGTCATTTCTTCAGAGAGCCCTGGTTCCATTTAAGATTGGTGTGAGACTCCAAGCTCCAGGGTCTGGATGTGTTGTTGCTGGTGGGGTGTTATTGCTTCTGGGCACCCCCGCTGACAGAGCAAGGAAACACATCTACACTAACCCTCATATATATGCAAATCTATAAATATTTCCACACGTGACCATCTGCGTCTATTAAGTTAAACCTGAATTCACGCTGTTGTCTCCAACTCTAATTCATTACCACCTCGTAGCCTTCTCCCTTTGCTTATCTGCAACATGTCACTTTACCAGTGAGAAATCCAGCTGTCATCGTCCACATTCAATGGCTCAATTGTTCAATTCCAATATACATGGGTAGTGTGTCAGATTGCTAACCCATACCCTGCGGGATATCGCTTTATCCTTTAAAGTGCTTGTATAGCTCCTCATGCGTTTCGTCTTACAGACTCTCTGAATTTCCTAAGTTACTCCTGTGAGCACCTCTCCCCCACCTTCTTCAGTGAGCTGTTTCAGACATTCGCAATGCAGTTAGATTATTTAGTCACCTTCTCCATGTCATCCTGGCATCCCACAATGCCCTCAATGATTTTTTTAAAATTTGCATACATTAAGGTTTATTCTTTGTGCCAAAAAGTTCTGTGAATTTTGATGAATCCCTCAGGTCCTGTATCTACCATTACAGTATCACGCTAAATCGTTTACAGCCCAAAAAGTCCCCTTCGATTTACCTAATTAACCATTCCCCTCCCCGCAAGCTGCTAGCAGTCACTGATAACCATATTATCGCAATGGTTTCGCCTTTTCCAAATTGTCATATAATTACAGTCACAGACTGACTTCTTTCATTGAACAATATTCACTGAAGATTTATTCAGCTCTTTGCATGGCATGATAGCACATTTGCTTTTTATCGAACAATATATCATTGTATTAATAAATCACAGTTTGTTTATCTAGTCACCTATTGAGGGATTTCTAGGTTGCTTATAGGTAGTGATTATGCACAAAGTTGCCAGAGAGTCACATGCAAGTTTTCATGTGAGCAGAAATTTTCAAATCAGTTGAGTAAGTCTCTAAGAGCAGAATTCCTTGACTATCTGGTTAACTATGTTTAACTTTATAAGAAACTGCTAAATTATCTTTGAAAACGATGGTACCATTTTGCATTCCCACCAGAATGAATGAGAGTTTCTATTTCCATGCATCCTCACCAGTAATTGGTATTGTCAATATTTTGGATTTTGGCCATTCTGATTAGGTATATAGTATCTCATTGTTTAAATGTGTAATTCCCTAATGAAAATGATATTGCATATTTCTTCATATGTTCATTTGCATTTATATTTCTCCTTTGGTGAGATGTCTTTTCAGATCTTTATTCTCTTTTTTAAATTAGGTTGTTTTTCTTATTAAGAGTTCTTTGTATATTTTGAATACAGGCCCTTTATGAGAAATATCTTCTCCAAGACTATAGCTTGTTGTTTTATTTTAACAATGTCTTTTCAGACCAGAAATGAAAAAAAATCCACTTATACAAAAAAATGTTTTAAGGTTTTTGCTATAGAGTTTGTGTGCTTTCTGGAGAGAGACAATGAGAGGGAAAGTGAGAAATAACCCTCCAGACAGGATGGCCACACCACAATCCCTTCTTCTCCATTTTCCTCCTAGAATTTTGGGTATGCACATACACGTGCTCAGCCTGATTCTTGAATCATGGTCAGCCATGTAAGAGTCCGGTACAATAGCCACTATGCCACCTGCTAGCCCTCCAGTTTATTAATTTTTAATAAAGTGCAGTTTTTCCATGTTTTTGGGGTATGAATTATAGTTTCAGTAATGTACGTAAAAATTTTTCACACACCCAAAGTCACCTAGATTTTTCTCTTTTATTTTCTTCTAGAAGTTTTATAATTTTGTGTTTTAAGTGGGGTCCATGATCCATTTTAAATTAATTTTTGTGAGAAGGCGTGCATATAGGTTCATTCTTTATTCTTTTGTAAATGGACATCCAGTTGTTTCAGCAGCATTTGTGGAGAAAAAAAAACCCAAAAACTAACTTTTCTCCATTGAACTGTCTTTGTTCCTTCGTCAAAGATTGGTGACTATATTCGTGTGCTTCTGTTTCTGGAAGAAAGCATTCAGTCTTGCAACATCAGGTGTGATAACAAGCAGGGTTTTTTAGATGCTCTCTTTCAAGTTAAGGTAGTTCCCTTCTTTCCTTATTTGCTAAGAGTTTTTATAAGAATGGGTGTTGGATTTTGCAAAATACTTTTTCTGAATCAATGGATACAATCCTATGACTTTTCTTCTCCGGCCTGTCGATGTGGTAGATTACATTAATTGATTTCAAACATATACCCGATCTTGTATACTTGGAATAAATTCAACTTGGTTGTAGTGTAACAATTGTATACATTGTTGGATTTGATCTTCTAATAGTTTATTGGGGTTTTTTCCACCTGTATTCATAAGTGAGACTGAAGTTTTTCTTTTAATGTTTTTATCTAGTTTTGGTAGTAGGCTAATGTTGGCCTCATAGAATGACTTCGGAAATATTCCCTCTGCTTGTATTTTGTGGAAGAGATTGTGGAGAATTGGGATAATTTCTACTTTAAATATTTCGTAGAATTAACCAAGAACCACTGAACCTGAGACTTTCTTTTTTGAAGATTATTCATAATTCACTTGATTTCTAATAGACATAGGGCTATTCAAGTGATCTGTGTCTCTTCATGTGAATCTTGGTAGTTCTGTTGAAAGCTAGACATTTTGTATTGCTTAACAGAAACTGGAATGAATAGGCCTTTAGTGTAAGAAGACATGTTAATGTAGTTAACATTGATAACCAAAAGATAATATGAAAAGCTACAAAATGCAAACCTTTAAAGACTTCCTGTAAATTGAGTTTTAATTTTTTAGTCTGGTAGTCAAAAGCTTCTGCATTTTGGCTTCAATAAACTTCTCAATTTTCTCTTCAAATAATGATCCAATAATGATCCTACCATTTATTGGGCACCTACTGCTTACAAGTAACACTTCAAGGGAGATCTAAGTATCTCCATTTTATGCATGTGAACACTAGATGCAGAGAAGTGGAATAACTTGCCCATAGTCACATAGATAATACATGACTAAGCCAGGATTGGATCCCAGGTCTGTCTGGTTCTGAATCCCCTGCTTTTTTTCCCACTAGAGCTCAATGTATAATCCTTTTATCAAACCCTTTAGTCCAATCTAGTCCAGTCCAATTTGTCTGTTCATTATCCCCCAGACATACTAATAGCTCCTCCTTGGAGACTCACTCATATCAGTAATGGAAGTGCTAACTAAAGCAATTTAGATAATGAAGACATCTTGCTGTTATGTGCAGTGGGCAGTGTTACAGGAATGACAGAATGACTCTGCAGTGTCACCAATGACCCAGATTTGTTTACCCTGGTATTCTGCTATCTTCACTGTTTGGGTGGTAAACCCCACAATGTTCACCATAGGGCTGATTCAGTTTGAAGAATCATATATCTTCTTGAGACAGGATATGAGAAGAAAGAAAGGGAGTGGGGACAAAGGTAAGAACATTTCCTCAGAATTTGGGTTGGAAAGTAGACCCCAAATCTCTGTCCAGATCCATCTATTGCAAAGTCAGCAGGGTCCCTACAGAAGTGAGTAACTTCCTAGAAGTGTCCCAACAAAAACAGGGACCTGGGAGCTAGGAGGAATGGCGGAATGACTTTGGAGCAAACCTCAGAGTCAGCCAGAGGACCCATCCTCTAATGTCACATCATGCTCCATCTCTTGCCCCAACTGCCCCCTTTCCCACAGAATTCTCATAGGCATTGTCTCTGTGTGATCAGTCTTAAATTGTTTACTGTCCTGTGTTATCAGTCTTCTTCCCAAGCCTGCATCTTTTCTTTTAAAATTGATTACAGTATCTTGTGAACAGAGGCTGTGTTTTCACACATTGCTTGTCTGTCACATCTGGCATATGTGGACACACTAAATGCTTCCCTGAGGCATGAATGTGATCTGGCTGCAAAGCCACCCTGTCAGCTACGTTCCTACAGTCCTCTGTCTTTTGGCTAGCTAGATTTCTCCTCTCCTGTCATGTAAATTAGGCAGCAGTTTTGAAAATGATGAATAAATCAAATTATGTTTGTAATTCATGATAGGCAGGACATGTAACAGCAGACATTGAAAACAGAGCCCACCTTTCTGAGGTTGGGTTATGAGCTAATTTATGAGCAAAGATTGTGGCTTTGTAATATAGAGTCTTCCCTTCTATTGTTAAAAAAAAGAACAAAACAAAAAAGTATTTTTCATTCATCATTTTGATGGTGTTTTTGATGCACTAAGATAATGATACTAGTTTAAAAAAATATATTGAGAATCCTGCAGAGCAAGTCATTGGCTGACGGGTTGTGTCTTAGATGAAAAGATGTAATTGTGACTTTGCAAAATTCTAAGAACACATTTAAACAAGATGAGCTGGGAGAAGAACAGGATTAAAGGCTATTTCAGAGCATAGTCAGTGAGTTAGCAAAGAGAGAAGAAAGACCAGGGCATGGATGGGGGTAAGATTGAGATATGCAGTCTGCTCCCAAGAGCCGAACAATCTGCTTGGTGTTTGTTTCTTGTAAGGGCATTCAGGATAGGGACTCTTACTTCCTTCTAGAAATCACATCAGAATTGTATTCATTAATCCTAAGGAGAAAATGACCTATTACTGCTCTAAGTCAGATTCTATATTGAGTAATTCACACACATCATTCTTGGGTAAGTCTTCTAGCAATGCAACAACATAGGCATTGTTACCTCATTGTACTGATGTCAACATTGGTGGTCCAGTTGGCCAAGGTTACAAAGCAGTAGCATCCCTAGGGTTCTTTCCCACAGATGGCAGGTTCTAACACCTGAGCCTTCTCCCCTACGTCCACTGCAGCAGTGGTTCTCTGCCTTGGCTGCACATTAGAATTCCTGGAAGCATTAAACACTCTTCCCCCAGACCATACTCCAAACCAGTTTAATTAGAATCTTTGCGATTGGTACCCAGAGACACCCAATTCCAGTGTGTAGCAAATTTGACAACCACTGCCTTCAGAGATCATCTTCAGCCAAAGAGGTACATACTATCAAAATTAAGATTTATTAATTTTAAATTTATTGATTTTTAAAAATAATTATTTATTTAATTTTTTGTGCATTTATTTATTTTAAAATTTGACCAGAGAGAGAGAGAAACAGAAAGAGAAAGGGAAAGTGAGAAAGCAAGCCACTAGGTTTAAGACTTGAACCATGGTTGGCTGTGTGGGAGTCCATCACCTTTACTTCTATGCCACCTGCTGGCCCCCAATTTTAATTTTTTTTTTTGAGAGGTTTTTCGCTATAGTTTGCGTGCGCTCACCAGACAGACAAGAGAGAGACATAGAGACAGAAAGCGAGAAATCACCCCCCAGGGGGGATGGTCACGCCGCAATCCCTTCTCCTCCATTCTCCTCTCGGGATCTTGGGCACGCACGCACACGCGCCTGGCGTGAGTTTTAAGCCACCGGGTCTGGTATGTGAACCACGGTCAACTATGTGGGAGTCCAGCGACATAGCCATTACGCTAACTGCTGGTTCCCAACCCAATTTTAAATTTATTAACATAAATAAAGCTGTGTGGTGTGGTGAATAGTACACTTGGGTTCATCTTGCCATTTCCTCATCATGAGGTCTTAGGAAGTCATAAATGAAAAAAATTTAGTATATCAATGGAAATGTGTAGGGAACAGCTTCCTGACCACTGTGAACCCACCTTCCAGCAATATCTAGTTTTGATCCATTCTACAGTTGTACATGATTAGTATAAGTTTTCCTTGAAATTTTTTAAAAGTTTATTTATTGATTTCTTCCATGAGTGAAAGAAAGAGGAGGAGAGAGACAGTATCCCCAACAGGGTCTTGATGTGGGGATCTCCCTCCAGTCTTTAGCCAGTCCCAATTCATGGGCAAACTCATGCCTGGTATATTCAGGGAAGGCTCTGGACTTGAACCAGGAACCTTCCCATGTGTGATTGCCTCTTGGAATGTTATGTTTTATCACTGTGCCACTGTCTGGTCCCATAGTTTTAGTTTTTCTTAATAATTAACTTTGTACACCACCTTCCTGACCCTGTTATACTCTCACTAGCGGTGTTTATCATTCTCATGTGTGCTTTCATTCAGTTACTAAATATGTGGTAAATATTAAAGGGTAAATGTCTTCTAGCTTTGTGTAAGTGCTACATATACCACACAACTTTCTGCAGTGTGATTGTTTTGGCTTCATGATGTGTTTTTGAGATTCATCTGTGTTGACACATTTGCTGTATAATTTCATCACATGTACCACAGATGGTCCAATCTACAAAACATGCCAGGCGAGTGTACATGTGTACCCCAAATTCCCCATTTCATAGAGAAATGGAGGAGAAAGAACTGCAACATGAGCACATAGCACTGGGGATTGCATTCTCCCTCTTTCTCTGTCTTTCTGTCTGTCTGTGGTGAGCACATGTGCCCTCTGACAGTTATAAAAATTAAAAGAAAAGAAAAGAGAAGAGAAAAGAAAAGAAAAGAATCCTTCTGTGCTCTGAGTTTATAAAGATGTTTGCCTGTAATTTTTTTTCTAAAAATTTAAGTATAAATTTAAAGACCGACACGTAGGTCTTTAATTACATACAGTTATCTTGTGGTTTATCCAGATGTAAAAATCACCATTGCAACCAAGCTGGAGAAGTGAGAACAATCTGAGGCTGCCTGCCATATGAGATAGTGCCTAGAGAGAATATTTTTCATAGACTCTGGGAAGTTCAGTCAGCCCCGTTCATATCCCTACTTGCTCCCTGGAGAGAGAGGATAAATCATATTTTAGACATTCTTCCTACATAGTTATGGGAGAATGGACAAATGTTATCAAGGGTAATAAAGCCAGTTCTCAAATACGTAAAGGGGCACCATTATTACTTCTACACGGCAATTCAGAATACCTTCACTGACTTTTCATGTAATGGATAAAATCGTTCCCAGGACTGATAAGCCATGGGTACTAAAGTCAGGGCCATTTCTTAAATTGCTGAAGACCTCTTTTCTAAGGGGTCTTAGTTTGTATTATTAAGTTCTTTCTGGTGAAAGGTGGTTACAGGTATTATAATCACCTGTTTGGATCCTGTGCTCTGTATTGCATATGTGGAATATGGATGCAATGTTTGAATCCATCCCAAGGGACTTATAAAAGATCAATATTTCATAAAGACTGTGAGGGTGAAAAAATTCAGTGTAGGGGTGGAGTGTGAGATATTGTTCAGACATAGACTATTTCTCCTTATGTGGCTTCCCTCTACCCTCTCCCTCAGGGAGCGGACTCTGGCCAAGGCTGTTCTCTGAAGAATGTATGCATCCCTCATAATGGGTCAAGGAAGCAGGCAGCCAAGCTAAGTGAAGACAATTAGCTCACTTGTACTATTGTGTCAATTGAAATTTATAGCTTTATAAAACTAGTAATTAATGTGATTTGTTTCTGAACATGAATATGAGTGATCAGCCTGGAGAAAGGCAAGTGTGTCTTTCTGAGGGTGCTCAGATATGGGGATTCCTTTTATTTGGTTTTGAGAGTGAGAGACAAAGTTTGGAATTTAGTGAAAGTTTTTCCAGTCGTGTGACCCAAAAAGGCAGGACATGTAGAAGTGGGGTGACTTATAGGTTATAGGTGGGCTTTAGAGATTTTAGGTCGGTGATTGGAAAAGGAAAGTCTACCAAGACCAGCAAAAGAATGTACTTTAACACATAAGGAGGCTTAATATACATCACAAAGGTACTATGCCAGGGACAGGATATAAGAGGAGTCCTGTTATGAACGGGCCCAAATGGTTTGCTAATGTTTGTGGGTGTGACTCCTCCTAGCCCTCTGGAAAGGATTTTTTGAAATAGGTAAAAGCATCAGACTTCTGTCCTCAATAGATATGGTGTCCTGAGTTTCTCTTAAAATGCTGTCATCATAACACTGTGTAAGGGTCCCAGGAGACTAAACTTACCAAGTACGCTTCAATCTGAATGCTATAAAACTGCTTGCTGTACTGCACTTGAAGTGTAGACTCTTCAACCACCTGGCACCATCAATGTCTCCCTTAAGTCAAATAAACCAGTGTCTTTACCTGCTGGACCCTCAGGTGACTCCTTTGGAATAGGCAAACGGGCACAAGTCCTCAGATTTGGGGTTACCGCATTACAAAGACTGTCATGTTTTATTGCCGTGCCACTGTCTGGCCTCCAGAACATTCTAAACAGCACTGGGTGAAAATACAGACTCTGCTTCTCTAATGAGATGGCTTGAGCTCATCCCTGAATGATGCAGGGAGGCCGTGTCACACGTAGGGACTGAAGTTCTCTTTGACACCCAGAGCCAGGCGATCTGGGAATGAGGTTCGTTTGCCACCTCTTCTAAGATTGGTCTCTGATCATGAGTCATTTATCCCTGGAGCTCCTCCTGGCAGCTGGCTCGTAGCATTAATCAGCTCTGTCACTTTTGCTGTCCCTCCCTGGGGGAAATGGTCATTGTACATACAACAAATACCTACTGAGTCAGACTGTAGGGGAGATGACAACGAGCCAGCTCCCCATCCCTCCAAGAACATGGCTCGTTGGAAAAAAGGGAGCATACTGGAACATAGCAGAGAAGATGTCTCTCACCTCCCCTTCATGACTCCGGGGGCATTTTCCCGTGACCAGGGTGACTCAGTGACTCAGAGCCCCATTTCCCTCCTTGCCCTTTTGTAGCAGGAAAGGCCCTGTGCTCCTGGCTCCTGAGCTGTGCTTCTGTGACTCATCTGGTGAGCTGTTAGCATTGATTTGTTCTTGGGGGTACTGTGATAGACAGAGGCTCTGTGAATGACAGAGGAGAGTGTGAGATGTGCTCTTACTCTTTTTTTTAAATTTAATTTAATTTATTTATTTATTTTGCTATAGGGCATGCTTGCTCACCAAGGAGAGACAGAGAGAAAGAGAGAGAGAGGGAAAGTGAGAAACCAGGAGGGATGACCACACCACAATCTCTTCTCTTCATTTTCCTCAGGATTTTGGGCATGCGTGCACACATGCCCAGGATGGTTTTCAAGCTACTGGGTCTGAGACTTGAACCATGGAATCAGCCATGTGAGATCTAGCTGTCTTAACCTCCACACTGCCTGCTGGCCCATATTTTCACTTTTTAATTTGCATTAGTGAGGCCCGAACTCAGAGGTTGTTTATTTTCATCCATGTACCTAGTGATTTTTTTTTGTTTCAAGTTTATTATTCCTTCCCTGAGAGAAAAAGCAAGAAAGAGAGAGAATAAAAGAGAGTGGGAGAGAGAGAGAGAGAGAGAGAGAGAGAGAGAGAGAGAGAGAGAGAGGAAGGGAGGCGTCCCTAACAGGGTCCTCATGCTGCAGTCCACTCCCAGGCTCAGCTGGTCTGGATCCTGGGCATGCATCTTGTGTCTAGTGTACTCAGGAAAGCCCCAGGATGCGAACCCAGGACCTTTCTTATGTGGGTCTAGTTGTGATACTGCAACCACCACGTGACTCAAGGACCGAGTCCCGTGGCCACCTCTGGGAGAATGGTGGTGCCTTCGTTCCTGGCTGAGCTATTGAGGGAGGCGTGCATACTTGTCTGCACAGTGCCCATTTATTGACTAAGATAGTGCTTTTCAGAGGAAGTAGAGAGGTGAAGCTTAACGTTGGCTACTTGACTAAGAACTATGTTTTGTTATATATTACGGTTGTATTAAAACAGTATGCTACCTCACACAATGAAATAAAGGAGCTATCCAGGAAAGGAAGGTGTTGTCCTGAGAACAAGAAGTGCCCTGAGGAGAGGACCTGACTGAACACCTGTCCTTGGGAAAGAAATCTGGATTACGTGGAGAATCAGAGGAACAGCTTCTAGGATCTCGTCTGCATTTGTTTCCTGGAATTGTTGCAAGAAAGTGCCCAAAACTGGGTGGCTGGCCCAGCAATTTGTTTTCTGCCACTTCAGGAGACTTGAGGTCTGAAATCTCTCCTAAGGCATGAGGGAAGGGTCAGATTTTAACTTCAAGTAGCTTCTTGGCATGTGGAGATTAGCAGCACAATTCTGCCTCTGTCTCTGTATGCAAATTTCTCCTTTTTATAAAGACACTGGTCATATCATATTAGGGGGCCCTTCTCCAGGATGACTTCGCCTTCACTAATTACATCTGCAACAGCCCTGTTTGCTAACTGGGTCGTATTCTGGGCAGCCAGGGTTAGGACCACAACACGCAGATTTTCAGGGGACACGATTCAACACGTAACACCTTCTACCACTGTGATTGAATTGATCGGAACGAAAAGATATGAAGGTCTAATTAAAATTAATGCTCATTTACATTGCTTCTTAATCATTTTCACTCATGGCCCATCTAACTGGTAATCCCCACATCTGGGGTTAAAGAACGCTTCTTTTCTTAGTCTGAATTTGGAAGTCCTTTTGCCTCCCAGGTTTGCTTTAGCTCCACGGAGGACCAGCTGCCTACAGTCTGCGTTGACCTCTAACAAGAGATCCCTTGGCTTGATTGCACTTAATAGAAGTATAATCTGAGCTTCAGATCAGCAGTTAATTTACTTTTCTCGATAATCCCCCTGTTCTCTCTTTGTCTCTGCATTTGCCTGCTGGAAATCCCAGAAGTGCCTTTTTTTTTTCTCATCGAACTGGAAGGTGCTTCCTCATCGACCTTGACTTTTTCCCCTTTTGAACCTTCAGTGCACAGTGTAGTTAGTCTCAGCACCTGTCTCATACTCAAGACTGTTTAAAACAAACTCATTCAGAGATCACCAACACCAGAACCTCTGGCTTTACAGTCCTCACTTAATCAGAATGTAATAAAAATTGGAAACAAAAGCTCTTAAAATGGGATTCTATCCCGTAAGAGCAAAGGCAAAACAACTGTTATAGTTAGGGAAAAAATCTTGTCCATGGGGTTACTCTACTAATAATGAGAGTAGTCTTCTTATAGCTTTACCTAGGAAATAATCAGGAGATAGCACTGGTAAATGTCTTTATGTCTTTTTTTTTTTAGAATTATTTAATTTGGGCCAGCAGATAGCATAGTGGTTACATTGCTAGACTTCCACATGGCTAACTGTGGTTTGAATCCCGAACCCAGTGGCTTGAAACTCATGCCCTGTGTGTGCGTGCCAAGATCCCGAAAAGAGAAGGGATTGTGGCATGGCCATTCCCCCCAGGGGATGATTTCTCACTTTCCCTCTCACTGTCTCTGTCTCTCCAGTGAGTGCATGCACCCTAAGGCAAAAACCTCTACAAAAAACCCCAACAAACAAAAACAACAGTAATGAAAATAATCAGGAAATAAATTTATATGTTCAGTACAATTTCAACCATGGGAGGAAAGACAGAGCTAGGGTGACAGAGAGTGGTGTGTTGACAATGGTTATCAGCAGATCACACAAAGTAGGTGAGTTTAATTTTTTTCTTTATGCTTGCCAGTATTTCTCAGATGCCTTTAAAATAGCCTGTGTTCCAGGTTTTTTATTTTCAGTTTTTGCTATAGGGTGCGTGAGCTTGCCAGAGAGAGGCGGGGGGCGGGAGGGGGTTATAAGAGGCCAAGTGCCCATGCTGCTGTCTTCTAAGTTATCTTCATACAAGGAAGGAGTGAATTTTGTGGCAGGAAACCAAGGGGCTGGTAAAACGTGAGTGGTGAGGAATAGGCCTAGACATCTTATGAGCTCCCTTACTTGGTTTCTATAGAGTTGTGTGATAACCTTGGCCCAGATCAGAATGCATTGTCTTGTTTCCAATACCAGGTGCAATCCAAAGCAAGGTCAAGGCACTTCTTCAACCCATTGCAGATCTCCGTAGCAACAGCAGAGATGGGCCTCCCAGGTATGGATGGATGCGAAGAGTCACTGAGAGTTTTAAAACAGGCACTACCTCGTTGCCACTTTTCTCAGAAAAACGTTCTGTGTTTGCCCCCAATGACCAATTCCATGGTACATGGTTCTGAACACAAGTGAAATAGAAATTCCTTATTATCAAAGTTTTTTTTTTTATTTTTTAAATGAAACAAAGAACCCCAGGCCGCTTCTTCCAAGAATGAGTATGGGCGAACAGCTCAGAGTTTCTATAACGGTAGATTCTCAGGCACGCTAAGACAATGAGTCATGTGCTTCCATTAATGGTGATGGGCACATAGCCACACTCTTTTGCTCTACCCGAATGCTTCCTCTTACGAAGTATAAAAATAAGGACCGCAAACATCTGCTGCCCTATATTTGACTGAAGCGTTTCCAGTAGAAAGCTCATCTTTTGCATCACTCCAGTGAGGACTAGAATTTCAAGGTTCCTTTAACATAGGACATCACAGGATTTGTTCTGTGTCCCAGATAAGAGATGTCGCTCCCTTTGACTGAATGAAAGCCCAGAACAGAGAAAGTATTTTGCACCTTAGAGTTGAGATGCTTTATATTGAAGATCTATGCTTAGTTGGGATTTTATTCAATAATACCGTTTTCTTTTTTAGATAGGATAATAGGCTTCTCTATCTAACTGATCTGAAAATTGGAGTAGAAGTCAACGCAGACCCTGTGCTGTTTAAAAAAGGCGCTTCCTATGTCTGTCCCCTGCAGTAGCCCCCAGGGTTGGCTTACCCTATTGGACATGTTCTGCTATCAACTTGACATGAGTAATTCTACACCCAAATCTGTCTTTTGTTCTCATTTGACAGTAAGAACCTAATCTCATGCTCCCTACTGAAACCGAGCTAATACTCATACCTGGGTCCACTCTGGATCTAAATATTTTTTGCTAGTCTGTTATTTCTCTTCCAATACAAAAAGATTTGCCCTAATTCATCCTTTGGGATTCTTGTACATGTTTTCTCTGTGCCTAAGCCATGCCTGAAAGACAAAATGCATGTTGCAGTGAATGTGCTTTGAAAGCGTGTGACACAGGGTCTTCAAAAAGTTTATGAAAGTGCATATTATGAAAAAACTATGCATGGATTTCCATTTTTGTTGTGTGTGCCCAAATGAACCTACTTCTCACTCACTCTTGTTTTCTTCCAAGGAATAAATCTCAGAACTCATGGTTCCCTTGGGTGGAGGAAATGAGTTTCTACAAGTAGAGTTATTCTTATCTTGTTCTATACCTAAGTTTGAATCTTCCTAATGTAAAAGTTTCATTTCAAGGACTACCCCTCCCTCCACGTTCTCTGCAAACATTTTTCAGAGCCTGTCACTGGTAATGTTTTTCACCGGATTCTTGGTGGCTATAGAAAGGCAGTGAGGCCTTTGTAGGGCGGCTGCCGTGGTTTTGGTGTTGAAAGTCTATTGCTGACTATAATTCCTCTGGTCCATGCAAGAGACTGAGTTTGTTCCTTTTTCTATTTCTTTCTTTCTTTCTTTCTTTCTTTCTTTCTTTCTTTCTTTCTTTCTTTCTTTCTTTCTCTCTCTCTCTCTCTCTCTCTCTCTCTCTCTCTCTCTCTCTTTCTCTCTCTCTCTCTCTCTTTCTTTCTTTCTTTCTTTCTTTCTTTCTTTCTTTCTTTCTTTCTCTTTCTTTCTTCTTTCTTTCTTTCTTTTTCATTCTTTCTTCTTTAAAACCTGATAGTTTTCTCCAGCCCACTTGTGATCTAATTTTAACCTCATGACCCATTACATAGTTTGACATCTTAGAAATCAAAGCATCAGTAGAGAATCTCCTAGCAGCGTTTGATCAGTTATTACACAGACTTTACCCAGCAAGAGACTAGTTTGCCTGTTTTCTGTTGAAGGAGAACTTAGAAAAATGGGTTGAATGCAGAGTCTCCCAACATGGAGATAGCATGGCAAGGTTCAGGCATTTAGAGTTCTTGTCTGTCTCTGTCTTGTTCTACTCTGTGTATACAGAAAGTCATCGACCTCCTCCACCTCAGTTTCCCTATCTGTAAACTAATCATAAAGATCTCTTTCGAAATGAATGATTGATCCGTGCCCATTTTTACTTTATAGCTATCCCTTTCTTGTACTTTCAAGTGTCTCTAGGAGATAAAGGCAGATAATGTCTAGGGAGACGGTAAATCATATTATAAACGGGGAGACAGTCAGTGGTGCAGGAGTGAAACGTGATGTTCTGTGAGGCTGGCCGCCTGGGAAGGTTGCAGGTTCCTGTCTGGAAACATCCCCCAGTACATGGAGCATGTGCACATGTCCATAACCTGGGGCTGCCTGAGGCTGGGGGTCCAATGTGGTGTCAAGACTCTGTTGGGAATGCTGTGTCTCTCTCTCTCTGTCTCTCTCACTCATGGAGCAAATCACTAAATAAAAATGAGGAGCACTGACAAGTTTCTCAGCCTTGGGTTAGAGGTGTGAATTTCCTGTCATCACCAGAAAACATCCGTTATGTCCTCTCCTGTGGTGGTTCCTGGGCTACTTGTTACCTCCTTGCTCTGTGGAACATTCGATAGGGTTTTAGGAAGTTTTTCTGAGTTTCCCTTTCACGTTTGTAAATTGGACATGTTGACTTCCTCCTCCCCCCACCTCATAAAGCCACTAATAGACTACCTGGAAGTACTTTAAAATGTCATGAGCTAATTAGGAAAAAAATTTTTTTATAAGGATATTTTTGCTATAGGACACATGCAGTCACTGGAGAGACAGAGAGAGAGACAGAGACAGAAAGTGAGAAATCACCCCTCTGCCAGGGGGTGGGCACAACACAGTCCCTTTTCCTCCAGTCTCCTTTCAGGATCTTGGGCACACATGCACATGTGCTCCGCATGAGTTTTGAGCCATTGGATTTGGAACTTGAACTGGAGTCGACTATGTGGGAGTCCAGTGATATGACCATTATGCCATCTGCTGGTCTCAAGATTTGTTTTCTTACATTACAAATTTTTTCAGACTTAATAAAAGCAAAAATGTATGCCCTTATGTCTTTATACTTGACATTAATCTCATAAACGCTGGCATTAATAAGAGCTTTGAAGTAACCACTAGCCTTAAATAGCATGCTAAAAGAATTTCTGGTTCATGGAATATGCTATATTGCAAGTTAGAAACATAAATGGTGACTTTTTCTTGAGAGAAAAATCTATCAGTATCTTGTTGGAAATGAACATCTATGTTATTAAAAAATAAGTTACTTTGATGGC
Source organism: Tupaia tana (assembly GCA_026018925.1). NCBI lineage: Eukaryota > Metazoa > Chordata > Mammalia > Scandentia > Tupaiidae > Tupaia > Tupaia tana. The sequence continues at coordinate 21,675,083 of JAKSZU010000024.1, read as the reverse complement.
ATTACTTGTTAAGATCATTATATTTTTGCAACGTGGCACCTGGATTTAAGTAATATAGGAAATAGCATAAGCTAATTTGTAATATGGTAGTGTTTTAGTCCATTTTTCTGTTGCTACCATAGACTGGGTAATTTATAAAGAGGTTTATTTCTCTCATGATTTTGAAAGTCCAAGGTCAACAGGCCACATCCAGGGGAGAATTCTCTGCAGAGTCTTAAGGTAGTGGAGGACATCTCATGGCAACAGGGCAAGAGATTGGGTCCGTGTCCATGTCTCTCCTCTGGTCTCACTTCCTTTCCTTATAAACCCCCAATTGTTAAATCATGGGGATCCCATCCTGTTGACCTTATCTAATCTTAATAATCTCCCAAAGACTCCACATCTTAATTCCATGGTCAGATTAACTTTCCACCTTCTTAATACCTTCACAACCAGATTTCAGCACGTGAATTTTGGACAGGCACACTCAAATCAGAGCAGGTAGCCTTAGATCTTTTCCATCAGCTGCTGTCAGAGCTGTCTTCCTTCCTACCAGCTGTTCCTGGAAGACACAGCTCCATCTGGCAACAGATCCAATCCTGCCTCCCACAATGTCCACGGTCCCCAGATGGCTCTTCTTGGTGCCCCCTCTCCGCAATGCCCATGCAAGTTCGCTGCCTCCTCCACACAGATACCGTGACCTGCATTTCCAAAGCCCTTGCTAGGCGCACATACTGGAAACATGCAGAAACTTCAGAGATGTAAGTCCGCTCAGATTCAACCTTGCTCTTGCCCTCTGACAGACACATGTTGGCTCTCTATGAATGTCCTCTAGAAAATGGGGCTGTCTGGGTGAGGTTTAGTTTCCCAGAATTTAAGACAGAAGAAATCATCTTATGAGAGTGGGTCCTGTCCAGTACACTCTTACCGCTTTACCCCGAAGCCCTCCTGAAGTCCTTTACTCCATTTTTATTTCCTGCTACCCACAATCAATTATCAATAGTTAAAAGTCTCTCCTCATGTCCTTTCACAGTGTTTTCCTGTTGACAGTGTCCAGCAACCTACAGCTGTCTGCAGGAATGATCACATCTTACATTATAGACGAATTTGGCCCTCAACAAGGTGCCAGATGTCACCTTAAGATTACACTTAACTGTTGTAACTGGTCTGAGGAATCAGCACTATGTGTGTGCTTAGGACAGACACACAGCTTATGAAACACCTCAAGGGGCAGAACAGAGGCAGTCATGAATAGGACACAACAAGGGTGCATATGTTGCACTTTTTTCCCAGTGTTCCCAAGAAATAGTGAATTCCCTAATAAATCTGTCCTACAAACAACGTGAAGTAAAATTGTTGGTGCAAGTGGGCGATACCAATTTCTTACCTGTGCACCACATTTTACAGATAGGAAAGCTTCTCAGCATTCCTATAAACCAAGTGAGTAGACAAGAACTGGACGTGTGATGACTTTTAACAATGGCCTGCTGTTACTCACTCAGCCTTGGATACCTAACAAAGGCTCCAGGTCTTTATCATTGTTCAATCTCTGTTGCTCCAGCTGTTCCAGATGTCCCAGAGGCTCACTGGGCTGGCTTTCAATGTTTTCAGCATCTTATGATGGTAGAGCCTGTATTTCCAACAATACTGAAGTTCGTTCAGAATTCCACCCCTAGTTGATGTGCCTGTCTTATTTTTTGGGAGAGATTTTTGCTTTGGGGCACGTGCACTCACCAGACAGAGAGATAGAAAGCAAGAAATCACCCTGCAGGGGAGATAGCCATGCCACAATTCCTTCTCTATTCTTCTCTCAGAATTTTGGGCATGCATACACACACACCTGGTATAAGTTTTAAGCCACTGGGTCCAGGACTCAAGCCATGGTTGACCACATGGGAGTCCTGTGACATAACCATTACACCATTCATTGGTGCTGGTGTGCCTGTCTTTTGATACAAGATGAGGAGAGTCATTTGGGCATTAGCCCAACCAGTCCAACTATCAGACTGTCCATTTGCTCATTTGATCAGACTCTGGCTATGCTAGTTGGTTTCTAGGTAGGGATGAGATAGCCATCGCTGGATGTGTTCAAGGGAAGGTATGTGCTATTTATATAGATGTTAAAGGGAAGTATGAAAGGTTGCACTAGGGAGTTACGCTAGAGCTTGGCTGGTTGCTTACCAACCTATTTTCTTTTCTTCTTGGATATCAACTATTATAGACTACCCTTTCTAAAGTCTCTTGCAGTGTTTTTTTAATCGTTTGTTTGTTTTTAGTTTTTATATGTTAAGAGAGACACCCTTCATAGAGGTCTCATGCCACAATCCTCCCTCAGCCTTCCCAGTCAGCCAGAATCATGGGCATGCACATGTGCAGTTGGTATGTGCAGGTCAACCTGAGAACTGAAACTTGACCTTCCATATGGCTTCCAGCTCTGCAGAGTTGTATACTGCTGCACCACTATGGCTTGGCCCCCTTGCAGTTTTAAATTTTGTTTTATTTTAAATTTATATCTCAGTTAAGTTGAAGAGATTTCTGGTTTTATTTGTTTTAGTAGCTAGCAGTTACCTTATCTAACATGATAACTTTTAAGGTTCCATCCAGTCCTCAGATTCAAGGATTATAAATCTTGAGAGACAACACTCAATTGTGGTGACCTGTGACTTTCTCATCTCTTAGAGTTCGTCGTCTTATGTTTTTCTCTTTTTGGTTTACCACAGGATTTCCATTCCTGTTTTCATTTTTGTAAGGCTTCAGATTCACTCATGGACATGGGAATGGCTATCTGACAACCAGCTCTATAGTCAGGTTCTCCAGAGAAACAGGACAATAGGACACACACAGGCACACACACACACATTTATTATGAGAATTGGCTCATGCTACTATGGAGGCTGAGAAATTGGGTGTTAGTTTTAGAATAAATTTGAATTTCTCTCAGAGGAAAATCATTTTAAGGGCATTCTCCTGAAAAATCTCTGGTTTTATTTTGAAGCCTTTGAAAAAATATCATCATCCTCATTATTATTGGATTTAGAATCTGAATGGAGGTCAGAATTCTGGTGGAAGACATCAAACACTTGATTAATACCTTGTTTGTTCTTCTTCTCCTCCTTCCTCTTCTGCTTCTTGCCAGAGGGTATGTGCCCATGTATGAGAGAGAGAATCCCCCAGTGGGCCTGGTCACACTCCAATAATTTTTCCTTCAATTCTCCAGCCCACCAAAATCCTGGGCATGTGCACCTGTGCCTGGTGTGTAAACCACCAGGACTAAGACTTGAACCCTGGTTGATGGAAGATCAGGCTTTTTCTCCATAGGGCGTAACTACTGTGCTACAGGGCAAGCACTTGTTCTTCTTTTTAATAGAGTCTGATGAATGGTCAGTTCAGTCTTTCAGCTGGGGTTGTAGGAGTATATGTTCAAAGAGAGGAAGAGGGAGGAGAAGAGGCAGTTTCATGAAGACTTGAAGATGTAGCCAATTTTGTCTCATCGTATTTGTCAAGTGCTCTTGGCCCAACCAATGTGTAATCACTTTCTAATAAACAGATGTGAATACTGGAGTGCTTTATTTAAATTGCAAGTTTGCTCTGTTTGAATATATGTATCTGCTTGTAGTCTTTTAATAAAGTACTTCTTATATAGAATTAGATGATTTTCATAAATACTAAAGGTGAGACAATTATTCAGTCGTGGTGGGTAGTATTTGAGAGTTTTTTTCTTTTTCTTTTACTCAATTCTTTAATGTTGCATAAGCTATTCACAAATATCAGTTGCTGTTGACATCCAAACCAACAAATATATTTAGCACAATACACCAGAGGCTGGAAAGTAAAGCATTTAATTAACCTTTAGGGGATTTTCTAAGATCATAGGTTTAAAAAAAATTAAAGGTGGGAAGTTCTCTGACAAAGGTAATGCATGCATTTTCTCCTGACTTTTCCACGTGACCACCTCTGACCCACAAACATGGAACAGTATTGTCTATTAATTTTTTTTATTTTTACACTCTGAGTGGTCCAGTACATACCAACTCTGCTAAAATGAATGAGGAACATGCATCAATGCATTATAAAGATTATTCTGAAATTTTAAAAGCCCACCTGCCCTAGGCACAGTTGTGAGAGGGTGTGTTCCCTTCCTCCTTCTTCTTGACATCTCTTCACTCAGGGAACTCTCCTCCTTGGGATCCTTCTGCTGTTCTCTGGTTTTCCAGGGTGTAAGGAACCCTGTCCTTGCAGGCAGGCCAGTCTCATCTCACTCCCAGGCTCAGGCTTACTCATCAAGCCTCCCACCTCTCTATTTCCCAACACAATGACTATTTCCAAGTTCCAGACGTGGTGTAAGGGCACTCCATTTAATCCCTGAGACTATCCTCTGCAGGAGGTGTCATGCCTGCTGTGTAAGTGCAGAAGCTGAGGTGGAGGCCCAAGCACCACACACACATGGGAAAGGCCAATCCGTTTCTTCCCTTCTGTCCTCTTTACTCAAGGGAGATTTCCTGGAAATAATTACTACTTTTGTTTGTTTGCTTACAGAATCCTCTGGTGCTTGGATCTAGACTGTGAGTGGTTCCTATCCTTTCTTTCTTTGGACTGTCCAGTCCCATTGCCCCTCAACCAGAGGTCTGCATTTTAGTCTCTCCCTACACACCACTGTCTTAGTTTGTTTTGTGCTGTGATAATGGAATACCACAGACTGGGTAATTTATGAGTAGAGATTTATTTCTCACAGTTCTGGACACTAGGAAGTCCAAGATCAAGGCACCAGAATCTGGTGAGGACCTCTTGCTGTGTCTTCACAGCAAGGCAGAGGGCAAGAGTAGACCAATATTGTGTCCTCACAGTGTAGGAGAAGGAAAGAACAAACTCACTCACACAAGCCATTTTCTTTCTTCTCTTCTCTTCTCTTCTCTTCTCTTCTCTTCTCTTCTCTTCTCTTCTCTTCTCTTCTCTTCTCTTCTCTTCTCTTCTTCCCTTGCTTCCTTCCTTCCTTCCTTCCTTCCTTCCTTCCTTCCTTCTCTCTCTCTCTCTCTCTCTCTCTCTCTCTCTTTCTTTCTTTCTTTCTTTCTTTCTTTCTTTCTCTCTCTCTCTCTTTCTTTCTCTTTCTTTCTTCTTTCTTTCTTTCTTTCTTTCTTTCTTTCTTTCTTTCTTTCTTTCTTTCTCTTTCTTTCTCTCTCTCTTTCTTTCTTCTTTCTCTCTCTTTCTTTCCTTCTTTCTCTTTTTCTGTTTCTGTTTCTCTTTTTCTTTTTAAATATATTTATTTCCTTAGGGAGAGAAGCACCTTCAACAGCATCTTTATATCATGATTCTTTCCCCAGCCCTGAAGCCAGCCAGAATCATGGCACACCCAACATATTCGAGTTGACTCAGGACACAACCCCAGAGTCTTCCTATATGTCCTCCAGCATTGAACAGGGGGCCCCTACTGCCTGTGCCACTGTGACTCGGCCATCACAAGCCATTTTCTTTTATTTTTTCATAGTTTATGTAATTATTATACATTCAACCACTGTATATCATCACAGCTTATGAAATGAATTTTCCCAGCATGAATACACTGTATACTAGTCTAGATAAAGATATTATCATATATGTTATCATCAACACATAATTTTCCATTTTTATGTCCCTTAAATGCATTGCTTCTTTCTTTTTTTTTTTGGAGAGGTTTTTGCTATAGGGCGTTGTGCGCTCGCCAGACAGAAAGAGAGACAGAGAGACAGAAAGCGAGAAATCACCCCCAGGGGGGATGGCCATGCCTCAATCCCTTCTTCTCCACTCTCCTCTCGGGATCTTGGGCACGCACGGACATGCACCCGGCATGAGTTTTAAGCCACCGGGTCCGGGACGCGAACCACGGTCGACTACTTGGGAGTCCAGCGACATAGCCATTACGCTAACTGCTGGTCCTGCATTGCTTCTTTCTTTTCCCCCTTGATTTTCTTCCTCTCACCCTCCCCCGTTTCCCATCCTGTTCTCACACTGTCTCTAGTATCTGCAATTGTTCTCCATGCTTTTATATCTTCCAGTCTTTCAGCATCTGCCATAGAGTGTGGACAACAGCATTAATTCTCACCCTCCCCCGTTTCCCATCCTGTTCTCACACTGTCTCTAGTATCTGCAATTGTTCTCCATGCTTTTATATCTTCCAGTCTTTCAGCATCTGCCATAGAGTGTGGACAACAGCATTAATTCTCACCCTCCCCCGTTTCCCATCCTGTTCTCACACTGTCTCTAGTATCTGCAATTGTTCTCCATGCTTTTATATCTTCCAGTCTTTCAGCATCTGCCATAGAGTGTGGACAACAGCATTAATTCACTAATGAGGGTGGAGCCCTCATGACCTAATTCTCATTAGGCCTTACCTCCCAATATTGTTGCCCTGGGAATCAAGTTTCCAGCATATGAATTTTGGAGGGCCCATTCAGACCATAGCAGCCGTCCACTCCAGGCCATTCTCCAAGATTCTCCCAGGCATGTCATTCTCAAACACACTGCTGTGTAGATGCTCAGGTTGGGGAACTGAGGACAAGTACTTAATGTTCTCTGTCTTCTCTTCCTCTTTTTTCTCTTCTCCTCATCCCTTCTACCCTTCTTCATTTTCCCAAGATGGTCAGGTAGAACAAGCATGAACAGCTCTATTTCCCATTGCTCTCCTTAGCCTAGCAACCTCCTCTGATCTTCAGCACATACATCCCCACCCCAATCTGTCTCTTGCCTCTCAGTTGAACTCCTTGACTATCTGTATCAGTCAGGTTTTGATCAGGAGATAGAAGTCACACAGTAATTTGGACATGAGAAGTTTAATATAAAAATTTATTAACTATAATAGGAGAGTAATGACAAAGTTGCCAAGAAAACCCTGAAGACCACCTTAAGGCTGTTGGAAAGTTGCTATGGAAAGATAAGATTGGAAGAAGGCACCTGTCCCAGGTTGGGGGTCAGATCTTGTTACAGCCCACTGGGTGGTGGGGAAGTTCTCTAGGTTGCCCACTGCTATCTATGATTTGAACTGTTTGTGTTCATCCAAAATTTTTGCCTTCCTTGAGACTTTTCTGCTGCTCCCTGTTTCCCAGGGTGCAAGGAACCCTGTCCTTGCTGGTAGGTCCACATACTCCCCGTGCACTCCCAGGTACAGGCTTACTCATCGAGCCTCCCAGCTCTCGATTTCCCAACACAATGAGTGTTTCCAAGTTCCAGACATGGTGCAAGTGCATTCCACTTAATCCCTAAGATCTAATTCCTAGTACAATAGAATTAAAAGGTGGGAATATTAGGAGGTGATTAGGACATAAATGTCCACCCTGGATGGGGTTAGTGCCTTATAAAAGGACTTGAGGGGGCAAATTCATCCCTTTGTCTTTTCTGCTATGTGAGGACACAACATTTGTCCCATCTGGAGGAAGGAACTTTCAAGGTGCTATCTGGGAATCAGACATCAAGCCCTCCTCACTAGATACTGAACTTGTTGGCACTGTGATCTTGGACTTCCTACCCTCCAGAACTGTGAGAAATAAGCTTCTATTAGTTAGAAATGATCTGGTCTCAGGTATTTTGTCACAGCAGCCTGAACTGGCAGACCATTTGCTGGGCAAGGAGGAAATAGCTCTCTGAGGTGGTGGCCAAGGCTGGTGGGAGAATGTGCAAAGGAGTGGGGTGTCGGGAGCCTGCTCTAACAGGGGGTCTGAGGACGGGCATGCGAGGATGGGGGTGTACAAGGTCTATCAGGAGAACTATGGTAAGATGGACACCATGACTGGCCAAGAGGCCTGGCTTGGGGCCTACGCCTGAGGATGCCACACCCTAGGTGTGTGACTGGGGGCAGCTACTGAGGCAGCAGCAGACTGCAGTCCCTTCCTCCTGCTCAGACCCAGAGCTCTCTACTTAGTAAGTGTAATATTGTGTTTGCTGCAAAGCAGAAACGCCTACAGCTCCTTGTCACAGCAGGGGGAGAAGGTTGGATTGGGAGCTGAGAGACAATAGATTGCTAGCTGGATTCTGACCTTTCCCAGCTCCCCAGTATCATTTGTACGGCTTCTCAGATTCCACTCCCCTGTGCACACCTTCTGGTCCTAAGTCTGGCTGCTTAGTTGGTTCTCTCTAGACTCTGCTCATTCTGGCTTTGATGGAAAATGTTCTTTCTTCTCTCTTCTTGACCAAATGTAACCCATTGTGTAGGCATAGTGCAAGGCCCAGGAAGTCACCCATGAACTGCCTCCTGACTGGTCTGCCATGGTTCATCCAGCTCTGTGACTTCAAATTCTTGTTACATGATTGTTTTCCTAATTGTATAAGTTCTTGAGAACAAGGACCATGTCTCTCTCTCTCTCTCTGTCCTTTTTAAAGTTTCTTTCTTTCTTTCAAGAGAGTGAGAGACAGAGACAGAGACAGAGACAGAGAAAGAAAGACAAATGCCTTAATAGGTGTTCATGCTGCCATCTCCCTCAGCCAGCCAGGCTCATGGGCACATACACCTAGCACGTACACATTGGCCAGGGAACTGAACCTGTGGTCTTCCATAATGATCCAGCATCACTTGAGCAGCACATTACCAGTGTGCCACCAAACTGGCTCATGGACTGTGTCTCTTTTCCTACGGATGCCTGAAATACTGCCTTATCATCCGTAGACCCTCAATGATATTATGGTGTCACTGATGGCCTTGGAATTTCAAGGTTGGGGAAGTTTGTTGGGGGAGTGTTTAGAGGTCTCTGGATAAAAGAATTCAGTGACTACTCCTTTCTTGTTGTATTCTGAAGACCCAGTCTGAGTGCACACTGGAGACTGAGTCTCCTTGACACACAGTACTATGCATTTCCCTTCTGGGGCTATGGAATAGTGTTATTGCAGTGACAACAATTAACAGCCGGAAATTCCCTGCTGTAATTCCATGCACCGGGTAAATGAGATGTAGAAATGTCAGAAGAAAATGGAAATGATTTTGCCTGGTCTGACCTGAGTCTGGTTGGGAAGGAATATCTTCCTCCCTCTATCACTTTTAAAAAGCAGAGTTGCTATCATAAGAGAGACTTATTTCTTGAGATGAAATACTGGAGATCATAAAGAAATGGAAAAAGAAATGACCTGAGTGCTTTATAAAGGACAGTTTATTGGATCAATGCCTCTTTGTCTTATTACTCTGTGTTTTCCCAAATGGCCTGTAAGTGATTCTTGAATCACTGTGATCTCAGGCTCAATAGCCAGAACTAGGATATATTAAAAGCTTTGGCCTGGGTAATGAGTCACTTGTTGTTTGTGAAACAAAACTCCTCTACCCAGTTTGCTGACATTTCTGGTCAGTCCTTTTAAATTATCAATTTCCTTTTTCATCTGAGCAAGATCTTCCCTGACAACCTCCTACCATTGACTGAGCTGAATTTCCTCTTTTGTAAATCCTTAGCATTCAAGAGCAAGCGAGTGAGCAAGAGAGAGAGAGAGGATGTTTCTTGTCAGTTAACTCTTTGCCATTCTGGAATGTTCCTTTTTTGTTTCCTTTAATGAGAGAGAGAGACTTTTGAGAATCTCACCGTATCACAATCCTCCTGCCCCGACCTCCCAGCTAGTCAGGATCACAAGCACCTGCCACTGCATCTTGCCTATTTAGGTTGGTTTGAAAATTGAATCTGGGTCTCCCATGTGGCTCTGCTTTCACAAACTTCATGATTTCCTGACCGTCATGACCTAAAGGCCCCACCTTTTAATACCATCCCATTGGGGGTTCAACATATGAATTTGGGGGGATATAACTCATTGTACTAATTTAAGCATAAGAGAAAATATATTGGCTCATGTAATTGGAAATGTCTAAGGTACTATTTTTAGCTTCAGGTGTGTCTGGATCCAGGGATTCAGATTCTACCATCGGGACTTGATCTTTCTCTCTCTGTGTCTTGGTTCTGTTGTCATCTAGATTTTCTCCATTCTCATGAAAGCTCTCTCCATATGGAATAACAATAATAAAGCCACAGATGGTTTTAGGCCAGTTTTCTGATACAGATGCTATTGATGATTTGGAACAGATAATTTTTCGCTGTGTGAAACCGTTCCATGCACTGCAGAATATTTAGCATCTTGGCTTCTAGGTACCAAATGGCAATAGCACCACCATACACTGCGACTACTAAATATGTCCCCCACATTTCCAAATACTTTTAGGCCAGGCCTCTGGTTGAAAGAATTAGTTGTAGGCTGACTTGTACCCAGAGCTATGACCCCAGAGGAAAGACCTGACCCTCTCCATGTCATCTCCATGCCAGCTCTTGTAAAAGATTCTGATTGGCTTTGCTTGGATTATGTTCGCACCCCTGGACCAACCACAGTGTGGTGGTCTGGCTGTTTGGCATAGTATAATCGACCAATGTTTAGTTCTCTATTGCGGTGTAGCAAAATATCCCAAAGCAACTGAAAATATCTGTTATCTCAAACAATTTCTGTGGGTCAGGAATTTGGGAGTAGCTCATGGGGGTGATTCAGGATTTCACGAGGTTGCAATCACTCCATTGGCCATGGCTGTCATCTTCTCAAGGTTCAACTGGAGCTGGAGGATCCTCTCCCAAGTTCACCCATGTGGCTGCTTTCAGGCCTCAGTTTCTTGCTAGCACCTCACCATGTGACCTCTTCATAGACTGCCTAAGTATCTTCTCTACCTGGTAATTGGTGTTCCCCAGAGGACCAGGAGAGAGGGAGGTGAGGAGAGGAGAGAAGGGAAGAGGGAACCAAATGCAGATGCTGCAGCTTTGTGTAATCCAGCTTTGGACGTGACATGCCATCATTGCTGCTGTATTCCATTGGTCATGTATACCGGCTCTTGTATGCTGCAGCCAGGGGTGCGCGCGAGTGTGAATGCAAAAAGGGAAGATCGTGGTGGGTCATGTCAGACACAGACTGTGCATAGAAGACAAGGTCACAGGGACAACAGCTCTGGGAAATCGCAGAGGGTGCGAAGGGGAAGAAAGTCCTGCAACACAAACAAAATATGGAGATCCACCGCAGACAAATATTGAGATGCACTTCCTCCGCAGTTCCCTCACGGAGGGCAGGGCAAGGTCCGGTCAAAACAGGGCTATGGATTATTTCCTTCTATTTGTAGATCATCATTTGTCCCTTAAGAATGTTTCTCTTCTGCGGACTGGTGTTCTTGGTCAGCATTTATTTGTGCAAAGGCTTTCACAAGCAATTCAGCAGCTGATTTATAGATAGGTTTTGGAGATCTTGGGCATAAACCAATATTGAAGTGTTTGTCTCATATAAATTGCTTTCAGTAACTGCTGGCTTTCTCTCTGAAGTTCTCCTTTCTTTGTGGCTCTTAATATTTCAGATTTATGGCAGAGTGAGAACATTGACTAGGTCCTAGTCTGTTTCCACTAGAAAGAAGTAGAGGGCAAGGCTGCGGCACCCTCAGGAATAGAACGCCCCTGAACTAGCTCACCATGAGACAAGGAATGTCGAATGCAAAGTAGTATCTGGATTCTGTGCACCGGGAGAGATTTTCTGTCGTTGGGTTCCCCAGGGTCTATGTGGGATAAGTAAACGCTATTTTCTCATTAAGGATTAATGGCACACAGAGGCAAGGTGATTTTCTGCAACTTCGGGCTGGTTGAAGTACTGCCAGCCCCTGAGCCATCCTGCACCCCACGGCTCTCAGTAATGAGAAGCTGCTCTTTGCCTCCTCAGCCGCCCTGCTTCATGAAGCCTGCCAGGTACTGCAAAACCAGCACCCGAGAGGGCTGATGCAAAATCTGGCTTCTCTGGAGCCTTCTCCCAAAGCTTTTGGAGAGTAAGTGACAATGCAGAAGATGTGTGGCTCAGGAGATGGACTGCAGAGAAGTCTGGCTGGGTTTCAATCACACAAAGGGAGGGACTGTATTTTCTTACTCCCGCCACTCATGGGTGAAAAAATGCCAAGTGTGAGACCTTGTGCTACTTGAGCCTTGTGTCAAATCGGGGGCCTTAGAACGGTGACTATTTTCTACAAACAAGAAGTCAAGATGATGATCCTTACTTAGGGGTAACTCGATGGCTCACCAAGCTTTGAGAGCCCAGCTCTGTTTCTCTCTGGGTAGAGGTTCCCAGGGTTGGAGTGGACGGGCCAGGAGGGCAAAGACGCACATCCAGGAACTCGCCTTTGCAACTAACTCGCCTTTGAAAATGGCTAGATGTTGGGAAAGGACATCCCTCTGTGTTTATTTTGCCCTTGAAAATCCCCACCTCTTCTTGCTTAACAGGAGAGAGTGAAGGTGGAGAAAAACATCATCATTAGGAAATATGTTTTCTTTCCCTGCATGTTCTAGCATGCACTGGAAGGGAGGGAAAGGAAGAACCCACGTGTAGTAAGTTGGCTGTTTTGGCTTCTTCTCCTAAGGCTTGATATTTTCATTTTATTTATATATATCTGTCTACATCTATATAGATATTTAAGCAAAATATATATGTAAGATATGTGTGTGTGTGTATATATATATATATATATATATATATAGATATATATAGATATATATAGATATTGCCATAGGGCATGTGTGCTCACCATAGAGAGATGGAGAGAGACAGAGGGAAAGTGAGAAATCACCCCCTCAGGGAGGACAGCCACACTGCAGTCCCTTCTCCATTCTCCTGAGATTTCGGCACATATGCACATGTGCCTAGTGTGATTTTTAAGTTGCCAGGTCTGGGACTTGAACTGTAGTGGGCCATGTTGGAGTCCAGCACCTTAGTCACTATACCACCTGCTGGCCGCGTTCATTTTATATTTGTACTAGCAGAATATTCAGATAGAAGATTATCTATGGCTAGATGGATCCAGAGGATGTGAGACTCATTCCTGGGAATTCTGGGAGAAATGGGTTATCAGGATGGTTGCAGGAGGGTCGATGGTGTATGGTCTACCCGAGTCTCTGCTCTCGCTTCTGTATTTAGTCACCAGCTGCCCGGTCCCATGTTCTTCTCCTTGGTCCCCCTGCTGAAGTGACAATTGTCAGGGCTTGGATGGGAAGGAGCTGACGGCAGGTCTCATGGATGAGTTCTTCCGGCTCATGAGGCAGGACAGCTGAGAAAGGCCAGGGTCCCAGCACTGGGCTCAGACAGACCTGGCCTCAAATCCTACTAACTGTGACCTTGGACCAGTGATGTGACCTCTCTGGACTTCTCTTTTTTTATCTGAACAATGGAAATGGCCACATGCCTCCTTAACCCACAGGGCTTGCAGTAATGCTGAGACTGGTGGAGCTGGGGAAGGGTCTGCTTTTCTCGTTCTGGTGCCCAGTGTGGGCCAGCCTCACAGCCGTGCCACCTCTCATAGCCTGGGAGCTCCAGGGTACAGGACTGTGGTGCTGGAGCAAGCCATTGCCCACAGCGTCAACCTTCCGCCTCGGCTCTTAGGGCTCAAATCCACGTGTTGTTGTTGCTGTTCTTTTAGGGAAGACTTCACTGTTTTTTTTTCTTTCCGATATAGGGTGCAGGGAGGTTGTAAGTATTTTATCTTGGGGGTTAGGGGTGTGGTTTTTCAAGATAGTCCTTGGAGTTACCTCCACCTGCCGTCTCACTGGGAGAAGCGGGGCTCCAGGAAAATGACACTTGATCTTCCTAAGGAGCTTTTGCCTCCACAAAGCTCTCTGGGGCTGCAGGCAGACAATTCACCCGATCATTTGACCAGGTTTTTTTGTTAGAGTAAGAAAGGTAATAATTGTGGAATGCAGCTTGTAGGGAGTAAACAAAATCCTTCCCAGGCTAATAAGCTTTTTATTCATTTTCTTTTTCTCCTGCTAGGGTTAGTCCTCCCTATTTCCCCCCTTTTTTTAATGGAAAACTCATTTCTTCTGTTCTTTTCCTCACTGGAAGGCCGTAGTGGAAGAAATGTTCTGTCTTCTGCCCTTCTTCCTCTCCTTCTTCCTCCCCGCAAGCTCTGCTTCAGTCATCTGGAACTAGCTGGAGCCAGAGCTTTAAGCCCCAAGTTGGGGGTGTGGCCTGGACAGAGGCACAGCAGTAAGACCGGGTGATGCAGGCTGACCTGCACGAGAAGGTTCAAGATCTGTGTCTAGAGACCTCCCTGAGTCACCGGGTGTGTGTGTTCCCATGATTCTGGGCAGGCGGATGCTGGGATGGGTCACTGGGTCAGTTCCCACTGGGGCTGCTGTCTCTCTCACTCACTCATGTGGGAGAAAGAGATAAACTTACACCCTACACCCAGTTAGGAATAAAAGTTCAGTTCCCACTTTGCCATTTTGTTGCCTGGGGTTGCACACAGAGGTGCAGACGTGTCTTCCACCCCAAGGAACTGCGTTGTCGCATGCTCAGAGCTTTGTGCCATGTGCCAGCACACTTCCGCCTGCCATAGTACTGTCCAACCAGTGCACAGTCCTGTGGGGCACACACTGATCCGGAGTGGGGGGCTGTGAACGTGAGTGATCCCAGCCCCGGCCTGCAGGGGGCTCTCCATCCCTCAGGGTGGTGCAAGCATGAGACAGGAGACCTCTGAAGCCCATTGTGGAAGCTGTCACGAGTGAGGCTTGGGGAGCGTGGGGGGCAGTTGAGGGGCATGATGGGGACCTGCTCTTTTTTGGATGCTAAAAGTCAACAGAAATCACTTGGAAAATGTGTTTCTTCTTTTCTTTTCTTTTTCTTTCTCTTTCTTTCTTTCTTTTTCTCTCTCTCTCTCTGTCTCCCTCTCTCTCTTTCTTTCTTTCTTTCAAGTTTTTGCCTTAGGGTGCGTGCGCTCGCTGGGGAGAGAGAGAGAGGTAGTGAGAGAGAAAGTGAGAAATCACCCCCCAGGGGGATGGCCACATTACAATGCCTTCTCCTCCATTCTCCTGGGATCTTGGCCTTGCACGCACATGCGCTCGGCATGAGGTTTAAGCCACCAGGTCTGGGACTTGAACTGCAGTCAGCTATGTGGGAGTCCAAGGAAATAACCGTTATGTCATCTGCTGGTCCACACACCCTGTTTTTTAGAACTCTTTGTCACAGTCATTTTTGAGAGAGAAGTCAGGGAAGAACAAACACGCAGGGGTGTGGGGTGGAGAGGACTTTGAAATATAAAGTGGTCTGCCTCTCTTTGAGGGTACTTTCAGCAGAGTGATCCCAGGTTCTGCCTGGTCTGTTGGACAAACCATGGTGTCACCTAAGCTTCTGGAAGAGGAGCCTTTAAAGCTCAGCTTTGGGAATCTGGAGTGTGGGGACTGAGTCGGGCCCTAACTTGATGCTGTCCCGTCCACCGCGGATCTGGTTGCGTTTGCCACCAGGACTAAAGCACAATGCTGGTTTTGGCCCCTTGGGTTTTGAAACATCTCCTTATTCCTTCCAGACAGTGTCTTAATGACTCCAGGAAGTGAAGCTGATGCAGTCAGACCCATGGCGCTGTCCAGGGCTTGCACATGAATGATAGCGAAGATGGCTTTCTTGGCCTACCCCGGACATTGAATTTACTCACACATCAGTGAGCTCACCATCTACAACTGGCACACGAGCAACCCCGCTCTAATAACTTTCCTGGCAAAGGCAGAAGTGACAGCCCTACTGAATCATTATGTCACTCCCTATCCCTTGGCCAGAGTAAACAATCTCCCAGGTTGACCACTGTGTCCAAACACATGTCCACGGTGCTGAGCCTGGTGTTTCCACCTGCAATAGTCTAACCCCTACTACCTGCAAGCACCCACATCACCTCATCCTGTCCCACCCCACCCCACCCCACCTTCAGTAGCCTCTGTTCTAAGAATACCATGTCCCCTTTCCTGCACGTTCTCGGCATCTTCCTGCTTCTCTGCTTATATCATGTTCTCTCCACTAGAATGCCCTCCTCCCAGCTCTCCCCATTAGAATCTCATCATCCTCTAGGCACAATGCACATGTTCTTTCCTTGATAAAGTCATCCATGATTTCTGGAGCGAGAAGTGATTTTGAGTTTCAGTAGGACTTTCTGGACAAGTATCTTGACCATCCTCAACAATGCCTAGCCTCCTCAGCCCTCATCTTTGATGGGTCCTCCATCTTGTGTTGAACAAATACCCATCAAAGGTGCAAAGTGTTCCACCTACTCTGCTTGATGCTGGCAGTGTAAGGATGAGTGAGATTCTGAACGTATCTGTGAGGACATCAAAATTCCAATGGCCAGATGGGCAGATTAAACAGTCAACACAGTGATGTGGACCAAGACATAGCAGCAAGGTTCTGTGAGTACGTAGGGATGGACAAGGGTCCAGAGCTACTAACATTCCTGGTGTGCCCAAGGGATGGTCATGATCTCTGAGGAGTCAGAAGAAGGTCCCACATAGGGGCATGTTGGGAAGTGAAGCTATAAAACCAAGCTGATGATCTGGGAGTGTGCAGGAATTTATGGGTCAAACTATTTCATAGGCAATAGGAAAGCATCAGAACCTGTAGATGGATCCAAACCCGAAGGGCAGGTTGTGCTCATACTTGACACTGTAGGCTTGCACGTCTTGCGTGGTTGAATACAACCTGTTACTGAATACAGCCACTTGACCTGAATACTTTACTAAATACAGCTACAGACCTGAGCAGGTTTTAGTCCTGGCCCAATGGCAGATGTTAGTTTGGGTACCCAGAAACCCAGCTTCTGGTACCCTGGCAGCAGTGGGATTCTGTCATATTAGCCATCAGTAAGGAGTTGTTGTTCCATTATTTAGATGTGCATTCTGGAAGCTAAGGAAAGGAAAGGAGCATGTGAATTAGGAGTACACACCCAGGCAGCAGTGCTGGTCTGTGCAGGGTCTGTAATTGTAGTTGGGCTCACATCTGGCCTGTTCAGTCCTGTCCACTTACTGGTAGACATAGAATAATGACTGGCTCCTCCACATGGCAAGGTTGGGAGAGCCAGAATAGGGTTACAAACTGCAGACACTAGGACTTCTCTGTCTAGTGGTGAGGGGCTAGCACACTAGGAGGACTAAGCAAGCCAAGTAGTAGCAGCACATGCTCAAGGAGTAGACCCAAACCGAAAAGACAGAGGAGCCCAAACTTGACACTGTAGGCTTGCAGGTCTTGCCTGGCTGAGTAGGCCCAGAATATGGTTGGCCACAAACAACATGCCTAGAAGCATTTGGGTCACACAGGAGCCCAGAAGTTGTGCATGGGTACTTTGGTTTCAATGTGATCTCCCAAACTTATATATTGAAATGTGATTGTGACAGTATTAAGAGGGTGGAAACTTAATCTGACTATAGGATTAAGACATGGAATCTTTGGGAGGTGATTAGGATTAGATAAAGTCATCATAGTGGGGTCCCCATGATTGAATCCTGGTGAATTTATAAGGAGTGGGACAAAGGCACAGACACAAACTCTTGCCCTCTTGCCATATGGTGTCCTTTGCCACTTCAGGACTTTGCGGAGTCCCCACCAAGAAGACCCTCACCAGATATAGCCCTTTGACCTTAGACCTCCAAACTGTGAGCTAAATCAACCCTTATTATCTATAAATTACCCAGTCTGGAGGATTCTGTTCTTAACTACAGAAAACAAACTAAAATAGCGGGTCACTGGATCCACATCTAGAGGGCATGGCTTAATGTCATGTCACACTGGCTCATGAAGTCAAGGATTAAAATTTATTTCCTGTTGCTGTCAGATCAGGCTCAGGTGCTGGGAAGGACCAGCAATGGATGTGGTTGTGGGTGGCTGGAGAAGGCAAAGGCAGGGGAAATAAGACAGGGCCGCCAGTTGTCCTGGTATCATGTAGACTTTCTTAAATTAGCTGTGGGGAGAGGAAATAGGAGAGAAGAGCCAGAAAGTCAGCAGCCAGACTTTTCCATACCATCTGTGATGGGAAGCAGCAGGCTGCCAAGAAAGACCATGTGCTGGAGCTCATTGGGAGAACTTGAAAGCAGAAGTGACAAAGCACACTGCTAAATAAGAGGCCCTTCTCTTAGTTTCACTTCTCTTCTCCCGCTCTCTCTTCTCTTTCCTTCTATCCCTTCCTTTCCCGCCCTTCCTCCCTCCCTCCCTCCCTCCCTCCTCTCTTTCTTTCTCTCTGCCTTCTCTTCTCTTCTCTTCTCTTCTCTTCTCTTCTCTTCTCTTCTCTTCTCTTCTCTTCTCTTCTCTTCTCTATTCTCTCCTCTCTTCCCTCCCCGCCCTCCCCTCCCCTTCCCTTCCCTTCCCTTCTCTTCATCTTCTCTTCTCCTCTCCCCTCCTCTCCTGTCCTCTTCCCTCCTCTCCCCTCCCCTCCTCCCCTTTTTAAATTTTTCCTGCCTTTTCTTTCCTCTTTTCTCTTTCTTTCATTATTCTGTCTTCTCATAACTCTATGAAATCTCAAACTAATAGTACTACTGAGAAAATACAGATTAAAAACATTTGTAATAACCAAGGGAATAAAAGAAGTATGTAAACTAACAAGCCAAAGTTAAGCCAAATCACATTTCATAGTTTAACATAAGAAGGCACTAACTTTGAGTGTAGAAGTTCAATTTTTTTAAAATCTTCCTACAAATTGGAGTCCAATTTGGTAACACCGTTTTAAGAGATACTAGGATTAAGAGAAAATATCTGCAACTGGATTGTTGCATGCTTTAATTTCTTCTTTTTAGTACTAGTGATGAGGATAGGTCTCTGCTGCATGTCAGGGTGCAACAAACCATCTGGTGTGATAATCATTCCTTATCTTGGAATTACCGAGTTTTTAACCATGGCTCTGTGCTACGTGTCAGGTGCAAGAAGCATGTGGTGTAATAAGCATTCCACATCTTGGAATGATTGAGGAGTTTTTAGATGAGTACCTTATTTGTTTATTTTTAATTGGCCAGAGGGTACATGTGCTCACTGGAGAGAGGGAAGGAGGGGGGGAGGGAGGGAGAGAGAGAGAAAAGAGAGAGAAAGTGAGAAAGTACCCCTCATGAGGAATGGTCACACCACAAACCTTTCTTCTACATTTGTCCTTACTTCTGGGATTTTGAGAATACACATGTACCTGGTATGTTTCTTAAGATGCCAAGTTGGGAACTCAAACCACAGGGTTGGGTATATGGGATCCAGCTGCCTTTGCCACCACACCACAGGCTGGCCTGATGAGTACTTTATTTTTGACCTTATTCAGATACCTCGAAGGCCAGATAGAGGATCTGTACTTCTTAGGAGTGAAGTTTTTCTGTTTCCCCAAATGGGTAAGGAACTGGAGCTCTGAAGAGCTGTGCAACCTGAACTAAGCTGACAGACAGTGGTTTGCAAAGCCAGCGTCTAACTAGGTTTTCCCCCTTCCCTCCTCTTCCATTCTCCCATTCTTCCTTCTGTCCGTCCACTCATTCTTTGCATATGGCTGCCGTGTAACCCAGAGTCCTTTTTCTGTTTTTCTTTTCTTAAGAAACACCAATATAGAAAGGAATTGTTTTTTCCTAAAGGTATTTATTATTCTGTTTCTCCACAGGCAGAGGACAGATCTCTTTATTAATTGCAGAGAAACACTTTCATAAACATTTGGGTTATGAAACTTGTAAATCTCAGACTATCTCCTGGAAGAGAGTGGTTTAAGACAGTAGGCTCTATATGTTTTGCATTATTAAAATGTTTTCACTGAAGGCAGAATTGCAAATCTCAGATAATTTTCTTTTCAAACAACCTTACTTTTGCATCTTTTGAAAGCTTTGGAAAATACCTACCTGGACTCAAAACTACAGAGATATGGTCTGGAACTGAGTTGGATGACTGTAGGAATGATGGCTAGTGGAGACCCTGAGAAAAGCTTAGTTCCTGGGCTCCAAGTGTAGACGAACCTCCTGTTGTTCTTCATCAAAACATTGTCAATCATTACTATCTATATTTAGATTTGACAGGTGGTACAGGGTTCAAGCTTAGACAAAGAGCTGGGTGGCTGATGAGGTGACCCTCACAGTGAGGACATTCCTTGGAAAGTTCCAGAAGTACAGGGTTTGGACCCCTATTTTCAGGGAATTATTATCATTTTTTTAATTATTGCCAGAAGGCATGCATAATCACTGGAAAAGGGGAGAGAGAGAGAGAGGGAGAGAGAGAGAGAACCCAGTGGGGCAGGGTCATGTTGGAATCTCTCCTCCTCAATTTCTCCATTCCATTGGGATTCAGGACATGCATGCACACATACTTGGCCTATATATATATTTTTTGAGAGGTCTTTGCTATAGGGTACGTGCGCTTGCCAGACTGACAGAGAGAGACCAAGAGAGACAGAGAGACAGAAAGCGAGAAATCACCCCCCCCCCAGGGGGGATGGCCACTCCGCAATCCCTTCTCCTCCATTCTCCTCTCGGGATCTTGGGCATGCACACACACATGCCTGGAATGAGTTTAAGCCACCAGGTCCGGGACTCGAACTGCAGTCAACTACATGGGAGTCCAGCGACATAGCCATTACTCCAACTGCTGGTCCCAAAGAGTTTTTTTAAATTTCTTTCTTCCATAAGAGAGACAGAAAGTCATACCCAACAGGGTCTTGACACTACAACCCACCCCAGCTTCAGCCAGCCCACGTCATGTGCACACATATATCTGCTGTGCTCAGGGATGTCTCCAAATGTGAACTCAGAATCTTCCCATGTAGGTCAGCCTCTCAGAGAATTGCATTTTACCACTGTACCACCATCCAACCCCTCCATCTAAACATTTATTTTTAAAGAACAATGGTGCCAGAGGGTACATGCACTCACCAGAGAGAATGAGAGGGAACCTCCCTCAGAAAAATAAAAGGGTGTAGTCATTCTGCAATCCCCTTTCATCCAGTTCTCCAACCTATCAGGATTCTGGGCACAAGAGCACAAGCACACAGTGATTTGGCCAGGATTTGAACCATGGTCGACCATGAGAAGTTTGACTCTCTTATGCACAGTGCTTAACCACTGTGCTATGGGGCTGGCCCCACCTAATCTGCCTTAAAGTGTGGCCATGCCAAGCAAAGGAGACCACTAGGAGTTAGAGCTCTTGAAGCCTAGGGCTGCTTCAGCAGCATCTTCAATTCTGCTTGGTGAAAATTCAACTTAGCATGGAGCCTGGAGATGCCCTGCCCTGCTGCAGGGGCAGGAAGGGAGGGCCACAGCCAGGCAGTCCAAGGAACTCTGCGCTGACACCTTAGGAATGCGTTCAACCTTCTGGGTGAGGATTGTTGATTCCAGGCACAGACCCAAGAACTGGGAAATGTCAGGCTTCACTCCACAAGTCCCTTCTGTTGATGGAGGAAAACGGATGTGAGTGGAGGGGACAGAAATGGGGAGAGTGATTAAAACAGATGAACGATCTGCCAACCTTCTCCAGCCCAGCAGCAGGGGCAAAGGAAGAGGGCAGTGGAGAAGAAACTCCTTCCAGTGATCTGCCCCTCAAGCACAGGAGACATTGCTTTTCCCCATGCATGGGAATACCTCAGCATTTCTCCTATATATAGCTAATCCATGATTTTTTTCCTTTTGAGCAGAATTGTGTGGCTCCTGCTGTAGAGTATGGGTGCACTTGCCCTATCGTTTTCTCATTGGGGGATCAGCAGATAAGTCACTGATGTGCCCCAGTGTCCTCATTTCCTCTGTCCCTGCCTCCCAGTCATGCTATGGTCATTCTACAGCCCTCTTAGCTCTCACTGCCTGGTGTCCTGGTGTCTCCTTCGGGACACGACAAGCTCCTCCACTCGGTGACAGCTCTAGTCAGTCCTGAGGCTTTCTTGAGACTCACAAACTATTGCGTCAATGTCAACAGGGTCACCATCTGATGGCTTCTCAGGAGAGAAGACTGAGATGGGGTAAATCCATGGAAAAGGGACCAGGAACAGGCCTCGGCGTCTCTCCCTTTCAGCGAGGACTCTCTCACCATGTAGGGTCATGTGAGCTCCTTGAGTGCATAAAAGACTTTGGGGCCACTCTGAGAGTGCTTCCCAGGCTGAACCCCCTGGTCTCATCTACGTGAGGGAAAGCATCCTCCTCTGCTTAGCAGTACTTGGGCTCCAATCCCTGCCTAACAAGGCCTAAAGGCTGTCCTGCTAAATTTGGTCAGATTGTCACTTCAAGATGGCCGGTTCTGTGTTCAAAGAATGCCTTCCTGGTTGGCCACAGAGGAGCATTAGGTTTTTCCAATCAGGAAGGAGTAGGAAGTCACATGGGAGGGAGGCGACCAAGAGGAGGAGCCTGAGCAGATCTCAGCAGAAGAGGGAACTTGTGTTCTCCGGAACCAGAAGTGGTTATGCTGGGCTGGCGTGCAGGGAGCAAGAGTGATGTTAGGGAGAAGGGGCATTGGCGGGATCGGAGGCTGGGGACGGAGCAAAGGACCAATCACACAGAGCCTTGACGGTCTGAGCTTTGAGCTGGAGGCTATGGACACTATATATTACAGATTTTAACAGGGGATGGGCCTGGGCAGTTTATGCTTTAGAAAGAGTCACCCAGTTACAGCAGGAAGCGTAGATGCCAGGGCTGAGAGTGACTGGGGGCAGGGAGAATAAATGAGGGACCACAACAGAAGCCCAGGGCGGTCATTGGACTTCTCAGTGACAATGACAGTGAGAGGAAGAAAGTGGGAGGCCTTGGAGAAAGAGTCAGGAGATGGAATCAGCAGGCCAGGGAGAGGGGAGTCGGGCTTCACGGGGCTACGGCGGTGGCTTTCCTTGGTGCTGTGTCCCCAGGGAGGTGTACTGTGGGGCTTGCTTCCTGTTGGAGTATCCCACTGACCAAGAATGGCCCTGGCCCCCCACATCCCTGGATGGCCTATCTCCCTCTGTGGTCCCAGTTTCACTAGAGAACAGCACGATTTGTGAACTACTTCTCAAGACAGCTTGTTCCTTCTTTCTCAGTCACAGTCCAGTGGCTATGCTCCCCTCGAAACCTGATGGCGACTTCTTGTCTTGGCATCTCCTTCAGTAGAACAGTTCCTGGAAGCTGTGGCTTCCACGTACTTTGGAATGAAAGGAACTTCTTAGTTCTTTATTATGGCAGCTTCTGTCCTGATTTAGCTCTCGGTTGGTCTGCCATTTGGAGAGTTTTAAAAATTATTATTGTCAGAGGGCATGCGTATTTGCTAGAAAGACAGAGAGACAGAGATGGAGAGGGAAAAAGCACCCCTCATGGGTCGTGGTCACACTGCAATCCCTTCTCTCCCATTTCCCCACCCTACTGGGATTTTGGGAAAACAAATACACACACACAGACACAGACACACAGAGACACACAGACACAGACACACACACACACACACACACACACACACACACACTATGTGTTTTTCAAGCCACCAGAACTGAGAATCAAACTGTGGCTGGCTAAGTGGGATCCTGATCCCTTAACCACTAGGTTTTAGGGCCAACCCAGCCAGCCATTCGGGGATATTAAACCCAGTTAAAGATCTGATTGTATCAGACAAACAAAATTCTTGCTTAGCATTTCATTTTTTTTTTTTTGTCTTACTTTTTTATTTAGCACAACTTAAAGTTTAATGGCATAAGAGATTGAGGCAAGCATCACCTATGGCAGAGGCTGGCCAAATCTCAGTCCTGGGTTTTCTTCCTGGCTCGCTGGGAGGTTGCATTGCCCAGATTCCATTGTAATTAGGCTGGGGCCATATGATTGGGTTTTGTGCCAGTGGAATGTGGCTAGAAGAGCTGCAAGCTGCTTCTAGCCTGGCATAAGCCTCTGTGTGCAATGGCCCACGCTGTCTCTTCCTCTTCTGTGCCAGCTTTGAAGGCCACATGTTTAAGATGGTGGCAACACAAGATGGAGGACGCTCAGATGGCTCACTCAGCTTCTCCAAGAAAGTCCCAGTCAGCTTTGGTTGTGACATGAGAGAGGGATAAGTCTTTATTGTATCAAAGCACAGAGATTTGGGGCTAGTTTCTGTAGGGTTATGTACCTTGACTAATATAGCATCACTCGGATTATAAGACCCCTCTTCTGCTGGTTTTCTTTCTTTTTTATTTCTCTCTCTCTCTTTCCTTTCTTCTCTTCCTCCCCCGCCTTTCTGTTTTTCTCTTTCTTTCTATTTTTTCTCTCTTTTCTTTTCTTTTCTTTTCTTTTCTTTTCTTTTTTTCTTTTCTTTTCTCCTTTCCTTTCCTTTCCTTTCCTTTCCTTTCCTTTCCTTTCCTTTCCTTTCCTTTCCTTTCCTTTTCTTCCTTCCTTCCTTTCTCTCTCTTTCTCTCTCTCTCTCTCTTTCTTTCTTTCTTTCTTTCTTTCTTTCTTTCTTTCTTTCTCTCTCTCTCTCTTTCTCTCTTTCTCTCTTTCTTTCCCTTCCTTCCTTCCTTCCTTCCTTTCTCTCTTTCCCTTCCTTCCTTCCTTCCTTCCTTCCTTCCTTCCTTCCTTCCTTCTTTCCTTCATTCCTTTCTTTCTTCTTTCTTTCTTCTTCTCTCTTTCTTTTGCTTTATTACTTTCTTTCTTCCATGAGAAAGAAAGAGAAAGCCCTCCCAACTGGGCCTCAGTGCTATTGTCTGCCCCAGTCTTCAGTCAGTCCTGAATCATGGGCATGTGTATGCTTGACTTATACTGGAAGACGCTGGACTTGAACCAGCAACCTTCCAATGTAGATTGTCTTGTAGAGGCATTGCATTTTACCACTGAACCACCCTAGCCTCTGGTCTTCTGTATTGAAACTTGCCTGCTGGAGCCTCATGTGGTCATGAGAAGACAGACAGCTCATCAGCGCAACTTTATATGTCAAAGCACATCGGCCATATTTGGAATATATTTGTATTTGTGTATATGTGTTGTGGGCGTGTACACACACACACACTGCTAAGGCTCATTCTTAATTCTTTCCACAAGTTTATGCTTTGGGAAAAGTCACATGTACTAGACCACATTCAAGAAAAGCAAAGTAGAAAAAGAATCTTCATGCTTCTGGACAGGATTGCTCTTTAAAACTGAAAGTTTGAGGACAACACTTCATGGGGTGTGTCTTCAAGCCATTCCCCGCCCCCTTATCTCAATGCTTCTCTTTTTGAGAGGATGGCCGTGTTATACTTTACCAAGGGGACAGCTCCGAATGGCTTTGAAACTTTCCAGCTCAAGGGTCAATGTCTAGGTGGGAACATTCGAAGGTTATGAGGACCTGAGTAAAAGTGAGTTCTAGAGAAATCTAAACCCTGAAGTACTGAAGTGACAGTTCTTAATTATCTTTCTCTTTTCTGTTCTTTATTTGCCAAAGAGCATGTGCTCACCAAGGAGAGAGAGAGAGAGAGAGAGAGAGAGAGAGAGAGAGAGAGAGAGAGAAGGCACCACCCTCGCCTTGGGGGATGTTCATGCTGCAATCCCTTCTCCTCCATCTCACCTTTCTATCAGCCTTTCAGGATCTGGGGCCTGCGTGCACATGTGCCTGGTGTGTTTCTCAAGCCATTGGGGCTGGGACTCAAATCACATGGTTGGCCAGGTGGGATTCAGCCACCTCAACAACCAGACCACAGGCTGGCCCTATTTTTCTCTTTTCTAAGGAAGGAAAGTTCACTTTGTCCCAAGGGAAGGATTTCATAATATTGACTATGTCTTCAGTAGAATGGAGGGTGGGGAACCAATTTCTACAAAAGATTCTAGAAACCATAGGGAGGAAAAAAATACGGAATATCAGATTCCTTTAAAAAATATTAAATACCAAAATAAGTGATAGAAGTTGATATTTCTGTTGATAGTTTATAACCATCCAGGAGAAGTAGAAGCTGACCCCGTGGCATAGGGGGAGGGACTGGTGGCCAGCCAGGTGGAGGCAAACACGGAGATGGAGAAGGAAATGGAAACTGCAGGAAAATGAGCCCCTTCATTGCTCCCCGCTTCCCCTTCCTCTTAATTTTTCCTTTTCTAAGCCCTCCTGCCCTTCTGAACACACACACACACACACTATACCCAGAAAGCTCTAATTCATATTTTAAAATGAGAAAATGCTGTTTGAAACCTCTCTAAAATATTTACTTTCTTCTCAAGATCCAGAAACCTCAGATATTCTCACTCTCTCTCTCTCTCTTTTTTTTTTTTTCATTTTCTGATAAAAACTTTGGGTTAAAAACCCTCAGCGACCTGTTTTTAGCTAACCATTTTATCTATAAATGAGTTGAGGTAGTCCTCATTGCTAAGTATAAAGTCATTCTCTCTTTGTGGTTTTTAAAACCTTTTCAGGCTGGAATTATAAACTGGAGGTATAATTGTTGCTTATTGTTGCTGGAAAGGCCTCTCAAGACATCTGCATTTATGCTTCAGATGAGATGTAGTTGGGGCCGGACATGACTCATGGTTTACAGGCTCTCTCTGCCCAGTTTGGGGTTGTTGTATTTGGGGTTTGTTTTTAAATCCAGGGTCTTGGGACAGAGCTTGGGAGAGGGCTAAGCAGTGCTGGATTCCAATCAGTAACCAACTGGGTGATTTGGACCCCTCCATTTTGCTGAGATCAAAAGTGAGATCAATCTTGAGACCAGAAGTTAGCGTAATGGCTATGTCACTGGACTCCCATCTAGTCGACTACGGTTTGAGTCCTGGACCCGGTAGCTTAAACTCATGCTGGGCGCGTGTGCGTGCGTGCCCAAGATCCCGAGAGGAGAATGGAAGAGAAGGGATTGTGGTGTGGCCATCCCCCCCGGGGGTTGATTTCTCGCTTTCTGTCTCTCTGTCTCTCTGGCGAGTGCACGCGCCCTATAGCAAAAACCTCTAAGAAAAAAAAAAGTGAGATCGATCTCCAAGTGATTATCAAGTTCTCACATTCAAAGCTTCTAAGACCCCCTTCTGGAGATAACCTAAATCTGTGGGCATCTTTGCCCTCCCGCCAACTGCTCAGGGTCGCTTTCTGCAAAGGGTGGGCAGGGAGAAGGGAAGGTTGAGGCTGAGAACTGCGCTTGGGCCGGATGGTGTCGCAGCAGTAACGCAGCTGGACCCTCATGAAGTGGTCCAGGGTTTGCAGCCCGAGGTCTTATACATGTCAGGTGTGCACGAGCCTGTGAGCCAGGCTGGCGGAGGCTGGGGGGTTGTGGCATGAAGACCACATCGTGGGGTCCTGCTTCGCTCCCTCCCCCACCTCTCTTTTTCTGTCTCATGGAAGAAATAAATCAATAAACATAAACAAAGAAAGTATGGGGAAGGAAGTTAAATGCTACTTTAATTGTACAGAGTCAAATCTTACTTTTGTTAGGTTGTCTGTGGATTTAAATTCTGACGTCAATTCAATGAAATCTCCGGTAAAAATATTTTAAAAATCAGCTACGTTAGTCTGACATTACTGAGACTAAGCCACATTTACGAAGTTTGAATTTTATTTTCTCCTAACAGGTAATTATACTGTCAGTGGAGGGATGTTTGCCTTGTGCAGCGGGGGTAGAGGTAGCTGGTGCTGGGCTGTGCTGGCCAGCATATTCACAGAACTTCGACTGGCAGTCCTCCCCAGCTTCAGTTTAATATGCTCAATATATGAAACATCACCTGGAAATAATATGCATTGAGTATATTTATATCCCTAGAATATTTGAACAACACATGTCCTTGTAATTAGCGTGAACTTCTTGAGTTGGTTTCATTATGAAAATGCACATTACAAACACCGCCTCTCCATGATCACTTAAAAATGAATATTCATAATTTTTGTATGTGAGGCCTTATCAACTGCGTGGCCTGCAACAAGGATGCCGAGTCGGGACGAATGAGAAGCCAGCATCAATGGCACCTGCTTGCCAGACCTTGTCGTTCTGGAGACTTACACTCTGCAAAGCAGAGCCCTCCTGGAACTCGCTGTGCGTTTCCATAGATCATATTTCAAATTCTGCTCCGAATGAAGTTATCGGCGGCCTTTCCCCGTCATGCTCATTGCCTCTGACAGATCCATCCCCGCAGTGGTGTGGACTGCTCCCCGTGGTGCAGGAAGATCGTTCATCTTACATGTTCTCTCACTCTAGTTTTTCTTTTTCTTTTCTTTTTTTCAATTCAGAGATTTTATAACAGCTTATGCCTGTTTCCACTGACCTTTGAGAGCTTTGTCTTGAATACTCTTTTAAGCAGTTTATATAAAAACCAATGACTTGAGTAGAGCTGGGGTCATGGGCTGTTCTTCTGTTGCTGGAGTGGGGGCCTGGACTTTGTCACCCTTCTCTATGTCCGAATCAGAGCGAGGGCACTGCCTGCTTATTATGTAAGCACCTGAGAAAATGCCTCCGGACCATGCTGATTAGTGATTCCTCTCTAGGGTTTGTGAAGTAGCTTCATCTTGTCTTCTTTTTTTTTTTTTTTTTTTGGAGAGGTTTTCGCTATAGGGCGCGTGCGCTCGCCAGACAGACAGAGAGAGACAGAGAGATAGAAAGCGAGAAATCACCCCCCAGGGGGTATGGTCACGCCGCAATCCCTTCTCCTCCATTCTCCTCTCGGGATCTTGGGCACGCACGCACACGCGCCCGGCGTGAGTTGTAAGCCACCGGGTCCGTGACGCGAACCGCGGTCGACTACGTGGGAGTTCAGCGACATAGCCATTACACTAACTGCTGGTTCCCTTCATCTTGTCTTCTAAGTTATGTGATCAGGAGCTGGGGAATCTCACCCAAACCGACTGCCTAGAGCGAGTGAGAACGGGTTCCCAAAGGCCCCCGTAGACTGTTCTGTAGTGGAATCTTGCAGCAGGCAGGTCTCTCGGCTTTTGCACGCGAGAGGATTGCACCTGGACAGCAGACTGGGGAAGAGCAATAGCATGATCTCGTGAAGAGAGGTGTTTACAGAGACATCAGTGTTTGAAATGAAAGAACAAGTGGGGCCAGTCCCATAGCCTAGTGGTTAAGGAAGCTGGATCCTGCATGGCTGACTGGTTTGAATCCAGGCTGGTGACTTGAACAACATGCTGGGCACATGTGTGTGCATGCCCAACAATTCCAAAAGAAGGGACAAATGGAGAAGGGACTGTGTCATGACCACTCCCACTGGGAGGTGTGGCCCTCTCATGAGTGCATGCACCCTCGAGCAATTAGAGAGAGAGATACAAACCCAGACAGCACCCTTAGGCTTAATAAGCATGCCCTTCTCAGTGACCAGCTCTTTGTTTCTTTCTGAATTATTGAGAGAATTATCTCAACTATTCATTTTTAAAGTTTATTTATTTCTTCCATGAGTGACAGAGAGAGAGACACACAGAGACAGCACCCTACCAGGGTCCCAGGGCTGCAATCTACCCTGAGCCCTAGCTATCCCCAGATCATGGGCATGAACAAGCCCGGGGTATTCAGGGAGGTCTCCAAACGCAAACCCCGACTGCAGGGAGACCTCTCAGGAGGACATTCTAACTGGACTACCTTTATCTCTGCCTCTCTTTCTGGAAGCTTCTCCAGCCATGTAGTTCTCTACCTTTAAGGTTTTTTTCTCCCACAAGGTTTTTGCCACAGGGCATGTGCACTCACCTGAGAGAGACAGAGAGAGGGAAAGTAAGGGATGACCCCCCCGGGGGGGGGGGCGCGCAATAACCTCACTGCAATCCCTTCTCCATTCTCCTCCCAGGATTATGGGTACACGCACACATGCCCAATATGAGTTTCAAGCTTCTGGGTCCGGAACTTGAACTGTGGTCGGCCATATGGGAGTCCAACACCCCTACCACTAATACCAACTGCTGGCTCCTCCTTTAAGCTTTTTTCAGCACTTTGCGCAACAGAAATTGGCCCTATCCCAGCCGGTGGCTCTGGAAGCCTCCAGGGCTGTGGAACTAGAAGCCACACGCTGAGCACAGTTGGAGGCCCTAGTCAGGTTGGCCTGAAAACACACAAGACATATGCGTGCATGCCCAGGATCCTGGCGAGTGGAGGACCGGAGGACGAGGATGGAGGAGGGCCTGAGACCTGCAGAGAGTAAAATCTTCTCTCTCCTCCCACCTCGTGTGTGCACACACTCTATCATGAATAAAGAGTAAAATATTGCTGGCACTCTTACGATCCAGGGCTGGCTGAAGTTGGGAGTGGATTGTGGCATGAGAACTCCGTTGGGGGTGCTGTCTCTCTGTCTCTCTTTGTCTGTCTTGCCCATGGAAGAACATGCCCATATGTTGAACTTCCCCTGTTCGTTCCCCTGGGTGGCTTTTTTGTCTTCCTTGGACAAAGCCCTGTCTTGGGGTTTCTCAACTGCATTCCTGTGCAGTTGGATCGTTCTTGGGCTGGATGGTTCTTGGCCACGAGGGGCTTCCCTGTGAGTCGTAGGCTGCCGAGAGGCTTCCTGGGCCTCAACCCTCTAACGTGGTCGTCATGATTGCTCTTATAATGAAAAGTGTTCCTAGACATTGAGGTGTCCCCTGGGAGGCAGACTCTCCTGGGGTGGGGGACCGCCGCTCTATTTCACCTCTCCCCTCCTGTTTCTGTTTCGCTTTCCATCACAGCACCGTTCACTACTGTCGCCACGTGTGACACGTGTGCCTGTTGACAGGAAGGGTGGGCCTTCATGTTGTGCTCTGAGCTGTCAGCTCCATGGCTGCTGCTCAGTGCATGAAGGGATGCCTGGGTGTGAGGAAACAAGGCGTCAGAAAGCAGAGAAAAAGTGCCAGCCCCTGCAAAGGAAAGGATGATGTGGAAGAAGAATCAAAAGGCCGGGCCCAGGAAGCCAGAGGCCAGGAGACCCTGTGCGAGGCAGGGTGTGGGTGACAGGCAGCCTGAAGGGCACGTGGAGATGCCACTGGCGTTTCGGTCCAGTTCTGCTGCGTGTTGGGCAGCAGAACCTTTCTTACCAAACCTCCGGAAATATATCTGCTCACCACGTAGCACGTCTTTTCTTCGGGGGAATGAAGGCAAATCCTATGCCCTGCTCCGGGCTGGTGCTTATTGAGGATCACCCCTCACCCCCCAAGATCATTCAACCAGATCTGGGGGACCCAGAGAAACCCCTTTCCCCACCAGGAATGGGGGGAAACGGATGCCCGTGGCACTAAGCCAGCTCCACTCTCCAGGTTGGTTTTCTGTGAGTTTCACTTTCTCCCCAGGGAAGCATGAGGCCTCCAGGGGCTGGTAACGGAGGTGACGCTAATTACCAGAGTGTAAGGAACACTGCAAGATCCCAGTCCACATAAACCACGGGCTCGTTTCCCTTCTCTGCTGAGGGAATTATTTTGCTTTTGCTCCACTGGTTTGGTCACTTAAATCCAATGAGATGATAATGGCTGTGAAAGTGTTTGCTAAAGCGCAGAGTACCATCAAAACATGGGGGATTGATATGATTACTGTAAGAGGAAACGTCTGCTTTCTTTTAATAAGTCTTTGAACAAGAGCACATCAGAGTGTTTGTTGGCTGGGAAAGTGAAAAGGGCTTTGTGCACCCTGGGGAGTGGAGCCGCTGCTGGTTACTAATGAATCCTTCCAAGGAAGGCTGCCAAGACCGTCGGCGAGTGCTTCTCTTAGTCTCCAGAGGGGGCGCCACTGAGTTAGACACTGAGACAGCCCTGCATCTCCCAGGTACACCCTCCTGCGGAGCCTGGGAGGACCCTAGGGGCCAAAGAAGATTCTGTCTTCCAGGACTCACCCCAAACAGCCTTCTCAAATGTATATAGACAGCAGAATACAGATGCAGGACGTTGGGAAGAAATGATGGGGCTGTTTCAGTTTTCTGTCCTATCACTACATGGCCCTTAACTTACACAGTGCTTTCATGTGCTAGCGGCCTTGGATGATATTTTCCTGCCCATGAAGAATCATGAAGTTTTGCGAACAAATATAGAACATAAACAGATGCTTTGTGTTCAGAAAGGAAAAGAAAACATGAAGCAAAGTACCCTGCCATTATGTGGATTGCCAGTTTCTTTTTGTGAAGTATGGTTTTAGTAATGGGTGCATTATGTAGAGAAAAAAAATCAAAGGAAAACAAAAACCCTCTGCAGGTTGTAATGCCCTTCGTTTTTTCTTTCTTCTTCTTTTTTTGGAGAGGTTTTTGCTATAGGGTGTGTGCACTTGCCAGAAAGACAGGGAGAGACAGAAAGCGAGAAATCACCCCCCAGGGGGGTGGCCACGCCGCAATCCCTTCTTCTCCATTCTCCTCTCAGGATCTTGGGCACGCACGCACACGCGCCAGGCGTGAGTTTATGTCACTGGGTTCAGGACTCGAACTGCGGTCTACTACATGGGAGTCCAGCGACATAGCCATTATGCTGACTGTTGGTCCTAATGCCCTTCATTTTCTACAGAAGCCATGTATCTCAAAAAATTCCAGCTCAGAAAATCTGTTGACTAAGAATTAGGAAATGATTAAGGTCTCCATTTTATAACTTGGTTTGCATGGCTTGAGATCTCAGCTCTGTGACCTCCTCCCAACCACTATCTGCAACTTTCTGAACCTCTGTGATACTAAAGTAGGTGGGAATGTCCACATCATTAATTGGGAGACTAGTGGGGGGAGGAGGAGGAGTGCTACCTCATTGAATGAGTGAATAACAACACACTACGCTGACCCAGCTGCAGTGGCACAGGCTGTGGGGCACCTGCTGCGTGACACTGGAGCCATGTGGGGAAACCCTGAATTCCGATCCCAAGTTGACTTGAACATACCAGGTGTACTTGTGGTTCTGGAAGGCCAGAGGGAGGATTGTCATGTGACAACATATTGGGATTCCTGTCCTTCTCTCTCTCTCTCTCTTTCTATCTCCCTCCTGATAATAAAACTTAATAAAAAACAGTTCAGAGAAAGAACTCAATTAATGGTAGTGATTCTGGAATTTATTGTTCTTCAATGCTGAATGTACATTTTTGAGTTTCTTTTTCTTTTTTTTTTTTGAGAGGTTTTTTTGATATAGGGCACATGCGCTCGCCAGACAGACAGAGAGATAGAAAGCGAGAAATCACCCCCCCAGGGGGGATGGCCACGCCGCAATCCCTTCTCCTCCATTCTCCCCTCGGGATCTTGGGCACGCATGCACACGCGCCCGGCGTGAGTTTAAGCCACCGGGTCCGGGACACAAACTGCGGTCGACTATGTGGGAGTCCAGCGACATAGCCATTATGCTAACTGCTGGTCCCTGAAGTTTCTTTCTTGAGCGAGGGCGAGAGAGAACAGGAGGGAGTTTTCCTCTATGGGGTCGTGCC
This sequence comes from Tupaia tana, assembly GCA_026018925.1. Classification (NCBI taxonomy): domain Eukaryota; kingdom Metazoa; phylum Chordata; class Mammalia; order Scandentia; family Tupaiidae; genus Tupaia; species Tupaia tana. The sequence goes on along the minus strand of JAKSZU010000024.1, from coordinate 21,642,166 downwards.
CTGCTGCAGTCCGTCCCACAGCCTCCCAGTCAGCTTGGACCACAGACACACAACCAGCATGTTCAGGTTTACCCAGGATCCAAACCCAGGCCTCCCATATGTCACCAGAATCAAGCAGTAACACCCTACTGTCTGTGCCACAGCTGGGCCAATGTGTGTGTGTGTGTGTGTGTGTGTGTGTGTGTGTGTGTGTGTATTTTTCACAAGGTGTAAGGAGCACTGTAACATTCCAATCAACATAAACCAGCACAGCCTGGGGAAGTAGTGGGACCAGGAAAGGCTGCCTCTTCCCAAGAAATCAATGCCAAAGTATTGAACTGTTGACACTCTACTCCAGGAAGAAGGCAAGCCTGTTAAGAGAGTCCCCCCTTCCTGGTAGTGAAAAGTATGTTTTGACATTTTCCTGTGTGTGCTAGACATTTTGGAAACATCTGGGGACATGACACACTAGTGTAAGTAGTAATTTTGTGGCTCCTGAACTTTACTAAGCCTGGTTAATACTGATTGCATCAGCTATAACTAGCTATGTATTCTGAAAATTAACTGTAGGTTAGGGGTGGTGGAGAATAGAGTCTATTATTCCTTTCTGGCCCCCCATCTAATTCTTTTTTTCCTAAGCCCCTTTGTCTCAATTGCTATGTGGAGACCTATAGTATGTCAAAACAACTGCCTACTTCATTAATCAAAGAGCAGATTGGTTCAGTAAGAGGAGATAGTCATGCAAACATTCCAAATAAATTCTGTTTAGGCTGTAAGAAATAACTGAATTCTTATTTCTGTGTGAATAGTTCATTCATTCAACCTCACAGGTAAATGCTGAAAAAAAAAGCCAGAACATTTTTGTGCTCCAGCTGAACTCTGCCCTCCAATTATGCCAGACTGTGGTTCTGCACAAGTAAGGAAAGGCAGTTCTCAGCATAACAGAAGTATTCTTATGGCCTAGTGACAACTTAGTAATAAAATAATTGTAATGTAATCAGCGTGGTAATAGTATTAAGACGTGTTCCCTGGTTGAGGGTTGCTGGAAAAGGTACTCGCTTACCAATTACTGGGGTTGCTCCTTGCTGGGTAGACGCTTGCTTTGGAGGGCTGTGGCCCAGAAACATGTCTTTCCTCGGCTGCCCTCTACTGGCTGGGACGTGGTCTTTGCTCTTACAGCAGGTTCCCGTGAGTAATGGCCTATGCTCACAGAATTCAGCTGGTACATTTTGTTGATCTGGCCCAGAATAAAGACTTATCTGGACTCCATATGAATAGTGCCTCCTCTTCACTTCTTACCGCATCCCTTTACCCTGCCTGGTATCGCTTCTTAGCATTTATCCCACCTGGTTTTTTATCTTTTTAGTTGTTTTTGTTTGTTTGTTTGTTTGTTTGTTTTGAGAGGTTTTTGCTATAGGGTGTGTGCGCTCACCAGAAAGACAGAGAGAGACAGACAGACGGAAAGCGAGAAATCACCCCCTGGGGGGATGACCGCAATCCCTTCTTCTCCACTCTCCTCTTGGGATCTTGGGCATGCACGCACACGCCTAGCGTGAGTTTAAGCTACCAGGTCCGGGACTCAAACCATGGTCGACTACATGGGAGTCCAGCAATGTAGCCATTATGCCATCTGCTGGTCTCTGGTTTTTATCTTTTTAAAAAATTTATTATTATTATTTTTATACATTCAATCACTATACATCATTTAGCTTGTAGAGAGAATTTATCCAACACTGACTTTTATCTTTATTTGCCTATTGTCAGTCACCCTGACCAGAGGGAAGCTGTATGAGATTAAGAACTTTGCTTCAGTTCTGTGTCCTTGGGGCCTAGAAGAATGCCCGGCACAGAGTAGGTGGTCTATGAATATTAGTCGAGTAAATGAATGAGTACCAAGCATATCTAAGAATTGGGTATTGTGATGAAAGTTTAATAAGACCTGGTGTCTTAGAGAACCTCTTAGAATTCACAATCCAGAACTGGACCAGAAAATACTATCACTATAGGGAGGACACATACCTTTCTGTATGCTGTGTTAATCTTGAGGGAGATTTAGTGATGATTAATATGGAGAATGAGGAAAGGTGTTCAAAGTCAGTTGCTCATCTTTCTCAGCCTTTAACGCAAACAACTTTACTTTTTAAAAGAGTTATTTTATTTAACTTCAATTATTACTATTATTTTGGAGAGGTTTTTGCTATAGGGTGTGCATACTTGCCAGAAAGACAGAGAGACACAGAGAGACAGAAAGCGAGAAATCGCCCCCCCCCCCCCCAGAGCGGATGGCCACACCGCAATCCCTTCTCCTCCATTCTCCTCTTGGGATCTTGGGCACGCACGCACACGCGCCCGGAATTTAAGCCACCGGGTCCGGGACTCGAATCACAGTGGACTACATGGGAGCCCAATGACACAGCCATTATGCCAACTGCTGGTCCCAATTATAGTTATTATTATTTAATTTGACCAGAGAGTGACAGAGAGAGAGAGAAGGGAAGTAAGAAATCAAGCTACCAGGTCCAGGACTTGAACCCTGGTCAGCCATGTGGGAGTCCAGTGCCTTTAACCACCACACCACCTACTGGCCCCAATATAAACAACTTTTACTTTGGAACTTTGACAAAGAGAGGGAGAGCTCCCAAAGTCCTAGTCTGCATTGATTCATCCATAGTAGGTGCTCATTAAATGCGAGGTATTGTGCCCTTGTTAATATTGAGTGCAGGAAAAGGGTGTGAACGCCCATGAGCAGTCTGTGGTCCCTGCTCGCAAGGAGCTCTGAGACTAGCCATGACGATGCAGTTACAGCAGATGAGACAAGGTATACAAGGAGTCTTCCTCAGTGTGTGTGACAGGTGAACATACAGACGTGTGTGTCTCTGGTGTCCCCAACCTCGCTGAGCAGAGACTGTGTAAACGGGGCTAGCTTTCCACTTCGCCCAGGTCATTAACTTGCATGAATTGATGGACATGGATACTTCTGGTTTTTTTTGTTTTTGTTTTTGTATTTTTTTAAACTGGACGAAGGCGAAAGGCTTATGTGTGGGTTCTGGATACTGGAGAAAAAGACAGGGCCATACAGGGGGAGTACATGGTGTCTTCCTCTGCTGACCTGGGAGGCTGGGTCTACAGCGGGCCGCGCAGCAGAAGGTGAAGAGGCTCTGTGTGACTGAGTGGCACTTCGAGGCTCTAGGTGAACCATAAAGCGCAGAGTGGAAGGAGATCTATTTCCCCGTGCTCTGCCACACACCCGCGCAACCTAGGAAAGCAGTGGGCCAGGGAGGGCTGTCTGCTCCCAAGGACACCCCTGCTGGGCGGAGGAGGGGCCTCCTCCAGGGTATTGTCTACTCAGGTGACACCCAACACCAAGGTTTAGCCATGCAGATCTTAGGAGCTCCTTTATGGAAGCCTTTTGGGGCCCACAGGAAAAACTGGGCAATTTTTTGAGGGTGGACTTAGATGTTTGGTCAGTGGTTAACAAGCTAGCGAAGTTTACGTACTATGGTAATTATTTTTAGCATAGGTTGGAGGGGGTCTCATGGCCATTTAATTCTGTCCGGGAACACTGAGAAAGGAGCCAGGCATCTGTGACAGGCTGGGGTTGTATGAAACTGACATTACAAACTGCGCTCTGAAGGAGGAGGAAGCGTTTGTCAGACCGAAGTGAGGGGGCGGGCATCTGGGGCAGAGGGCATTCTCCGAGCATCCCCCTGTGCCATCCCACCTTTTCCACAGTACCCACAATCAACCTGGCACTGCCTCATGCCTGCTCTTGGGTAGATACATGGGGTGGGGGGAGGCAAAGGCCTTGGGGGGCGGGTCTCTCTCAGCCCGGTCTCCTGGTGCCAGGCCCAGGAAGTTGCCTGTAGACTGCCAAAGCCAGGATGCTGCACTAGCCCTAGGCAGACGTGGGGCTCAGCATCAAATACTGAGACAGGGGCAAGGAAGATGCCTCCTTCCCATCTCCGCCCGTATCACATACACATACTCCCCTAAGCAGGGGGGTTCGTATTTAAGAGCAACACAGACTCCACTAGAAGGCTCCTTGATCTCCCTTTGCCTGCCTGCCAGTACCATGGCTGGACCATGGGCTGGGCGGAAAGGAATGGAGAATGGACGGTCCGGGAGGCTGGATTCCCCAACGGCGCAGGGGAGGGCGATGGGCAAGGAGAGCTAAGGCGAAACGATCAGCAGCTCGTGGGACAGAGAAACACTTGCAGGACCCCAGGCAGGGCTTGTGCCCGTTCTCCCGGGGAGCCTTCAAGTGCAGAGGCCCTACAGCAGCACGCCACATCGATCTGTCCGCTGCTGTCAGGAAGGGGTCATTCATTTTGACCAGAGGCATCAAGAAACATGTGAATCGAATTGGCTGCATGGTGTGAGGCGTCAGGCTCGGGCGCTCCAGCCTCCCGAGCTCTTGCAGGTGGGGCCCAGTCCAGTCCTCCACAGGGCTCCGAGCACATCTTCTTCTCTGGGAAGCCCAGCCTTTTGCTGCCATAAAATTCAGCTTTCTTTACACCAATCCCTGGGGCTTTGGTGAGCATCTGCAAAGATTAGATGCCCTCTTTCCTGCCAATCATCTGATCTCTGAATTTGTCGGGGAAATGCTGGGTTTGAGAAGGAGCTAGGGAAGTGGGTGTAGACCACGATGACTTGAGTGAGGTCTCACCTAGGACTCTGCAAAAAAACAAACGAGTGGCTGGCCAGGCTGCAAGTGTCTCTGTCACCCAGCTCGAGGGAGCCCCTCCTGTTCCACCCACCTCCCTCCTGCTGTTGCAGCACCTGTTCCAGGGCCCTGGGGGCTTGTATTCGTGACCCTGCAGACACCTGACCTATGGACTGTGCAGATTTCCCCCACCTCGAGTTCACATCCTTTTATTTGATGTGCGAGGAGTTAGAGAGTTCTGTGTGGGTCTGCAGGGTGAACGTTAGCTCATTAAGCTTGCCAAGAACTGGACGCTTCGTGAAGATTAATTACTGGCTCTGCCTTTATGTGCGCTGTCATTAGCAGACATCTCTGTTGCTCTGAGCAGTTACTACAATACTTAATTAATACCAACCCTTTCTCTATTTGGCGGCCACTCCAGGAGCACCCCGCTCTTCTGTGCACAGAGGATGCTTCACTGAGTGAACCCAGAAAGGTCCCAGTGAAGGATTGTGGGAGAGACTGAGTGGGGCCAGGGGCTGGGACTCTGCCTGGGGAAAGGGTGGCACTGGCCAGCCCAGCTAGGGGGCTTATGACTCTCCTCTGCTGCTTCTACTCGAAAACAGAACCTAGAATGTGTGCTTCTTTGCAAGCATGGTGGTTTTAGTGGATGAAATTGTATTCCTGCTAAATTTTATTTATTGCATTGAATTCAAAGTGGTTTCTTCTGGTGTGCTGTCATTGAACGAACTACACACAGATTTCAGCCCATGGAGAAGCAAAAACATATGCTTTTAGAATAACAGGATTTGAACCACTCAAAACTAACCAATATCCATGATGGCATATCTGGGCCTGATTGGTTGGATGGGGTAGTACATTTTTTGTTTTTGCTTTTAGAGAGATTTTTGGTATAGGGCACATGTGCTTGCTGGAGAGACAAAGAGAGACAGAGAGAGAGCAAGAAATCACTACCCCCCCACCCCCCACCAGGGGATATGGCCACACTGCAGTCCCTTCTTTTCCATTCTCCTCTTGGGATTTTGGGCACACATACAAACAGACCCATGAGTTTTAAGCTGCTGGGTCTGGGACTTGAACCATAGTCAACTATGTGGGAGTCCAATGACATAACTATTATGTCATCTGCTGGTCCCTGGTTTTATTTGATTTTAATTGCTAGAGGGTGCGTACACATGCCAGAGAAAGAGAGAGAGAGAGAGAGAAAGAGAGAAAGCACTCCCCCAAAGGGGCGTGGTCATGCCACAGTCCTTTCTCCTCCATTCCTCCAGTCTATCAAGATTTTGAACATGCATGCACTCATTTCAAGCTCCAGGCCCAGGATTTGAACTGTCGTTGGCCATATGTGATCTGACTTCCTTATCTGCTAGGCTTCGATGAGACCCGCCCTCTACATATCTTTTGTTTATTCTTCTTTGAACACACACCCTGTCCCAAGCACTGTGCTGGGAGGTGAGGATACTTTGATCCATCAGCCCTGCCTTTCCTGCCTGTAAGAAACCTGTGATTTAGTGAACAGGGTAGGTGAGTCCAGCAGCCATTCCAGTGCACTGCAAGACTTCCGTGCTCAGGAGAGTTGCCTCGGAGCACGGAGGCGTCATGTCTGCAGAGATGTTTCTGGTTAGAAAGAAGAAATCAAAGTGGGGAGAAAGGCAGTAATACCCAAACAGCGATTTGCACTAGTGGGTTTAACTAATAAAAGAATGATTGAAAACACAGTGAGTTTCCTAAAGCACTTTCCAGGCATTCAGACTGACCTGATGCTCACATCATCTGTGAAAGGTCCCATCTGTACTTATCGCTGTCCGATTTGTGTAGCACCGATTTGAGCCTGGCACTGTGCTGGACTCTGGGGAGGACAATGAACAAAAGCAGATGTACCTGACCTTCTGGTTGGAGCCCAAGTTATCCTCTCTTGCGTGAGAGATTACAAGTAATCATACAGCTAGTTAGTGGGGCAACTACTAGTGCCACAGCTTCTGTGCAATTGGCTTTTCTACCCTGTAATCAACTACCAAAGCGCGAGCCCATTATCCTGACACTTTCTCCAGCACCCCCAGAAACTCAACTGCTCTACTTACACCACCACCAGGACCAACAAGCGGGTGTTGTCACTAGGTATGCAGCAGTGTGAGATTTCAACAGTCCTTAACCTGGATACGATTTCAAATTCCACAACAATAGTTTATATGAATGAGAGAGGAGGGGAGATAAGCCCCCCAAGAGAAAAGAAAACATTTCCTCTTATACCCTACTCATCCTGTAGGCTTGGAAAGGACTGATTGGAGCCAGTCTATGATGTGTGTTATTAGGACTTACTCTGTCTATGGTTGTTTAGTATTTTTTTTTTCTAAGTTTATTTTTTCTGAGAGAGAGATAGTGAGAAAGAAGCCCCAGTAAGGTCCCTAGGCCATGATCCACCCCGATTGTGGACACAGGCTCATGCCCAGCATGTACGAGGAGACTTCAGGGAGGGTTTAGGACACAAACAGGGACCTGCCAGGAGAATCCAATTGCATTACCAGTAGCTGCTGCCTGGTCTCTTCATAAATATAGAAAATTTCAAGCTACATTAAATAATGTCTATTTGCTGGTTGATACATAGCTGAAGTTGGCACAGTTGGTTCACTTTATCTTAATTGGAGCCCTAGGCAGAGTAATTAATTAACGTTTAATGACGGGCTTTCTAGGGAAAAAATAACATATGAAATCTGGCCCACCCAAGTGGTGCAGTTGGTAGCATTCCAGACTACAGTGCTGGAAGCCACATGGCTGACTGTTGGTTCGGATCCCTGTCCTGGTCAGCCTGAAACACACTGGGCACGTGCACTGGGGCCCAGCATCACAAAGAGCTGGACGACTAGAAAAGGGGATGTTGGCATGACGAGACCCTGTCGAGGGTCCTTCGCTCTCTCATGCTCTCTCGTGAATAAAAATAATACATAAAACTTTAAAACAAGTATGTAAATATTATGCAAATCAATTGATTCTAAATCTCTCCTAAGGATGTATAGTATACAGTTTACAAATAACTATGAAGTTGATAATACTCTTTCTAGTAAATTCCATATCACCGATTTGATTCTTCCAGAATGTGCTTGTTGTTTTCTTATGTCCACGGTCAACTCATGGTTGCAATTCATGATTGGACAAAATTAGACTGCGAACAAATGTTTGCTTGCTGTGAAGGTCAGCAAAGACAGCCAAGGCATTCGTGTGAATGGCGGTGGGCGTTCTTATTTATTTTGAATGAACAAAAAAGGAAACAATGAAGACACGTAGGGCGTCATTTGTCTGTCAGTATGAGCGATTTCACCACTGAATCACATGATGGGTTTTAAATACTGGACGAATAGTTCCTCAGTTTTGGCACTATTCATAATCTACCTGCTACAGATATACTTTTAAGTTTTATGACATATTTCTTGAAATCATCCTCTAGGGGGGATGGCTACACCACACTCCCTTCCCCTCCATTCTCCTCTTGGGATTTTGGGCATGCATGCACACGTACCTGGCATGAGTTTTTTAGGTTGCTGGATCCAGGACTTGAACTGCAGTCAGCTATGTGGGAGTCCAGTGACGTAATCTTTATGCCATCTGCTGGTCCTATTTTTATAACATGTTTCTTGTTATTTATTTTTAAATTTAAAAACTTCCTTGACTTTTTCTCATAGATGCAAAGCACAATTATCATAGAAGACAATAATGAAATACAGATAAACAAAAACAAAAGCATCTGTAATTTACTGTCTTAGAGATATTGAAGTACTAAGTTTTCTAGATTTTTATACATATTATATGACATATACATCATATAGATAGCATATATTGCAAATTGTATATGAATGCAAAATGGGGACTATAATTAATATTGTGCTTTTTAAAATAATTTTTTGATGCTACTAGTTATTTATTTATTTACTTACTATTATTTGACCAGAGAGTTACAGAGTGAGAGAGAGAGAGAGAGAGAGAGAGAGAGAAAGAAGGAAAGAGAGAGAGCAAGTTGCCAGGTCTGGGACTTGAACTGTGGTCAGCCATACTGGAGTCTAACGTCCTTAACCACCACACCACCTGCTGGCCCCAGGATAATGCTTTTTAAAACTTAAAGTGATATTAATAAAAAGTAACTTTTAAAAAATGAATGGGTACCTTTTTATATTTTTATAGTTAGGTTTTTATTTATTTATTTTTTTACAAAAGTCAGAGAGATGGGGGGGGGGGGGCGCAGGAACAACATTCTCAATTAGGTCACAACACAGTGAACCACCCCCAGCCATTGGCCAGTCCTGGATCATGCGTAAGCACGTGTCCTGAGTATTTAGGGAGGTCTCTGGACTTGAACTGGGAACTGTTCCATGTTTTAATTTGACCAGAGAGAGAGAAAGGGAAAGCGAGAAAGCAGGCCACCAGGTCTGAGACCGTGGGAGTCCAGCACCTTAACTACTGCGCCATCTGCTGCCCCCCAAATTTACTATTTTATTTTTTAGAGAGATTTTTGCTATAGGGCGTGTGCACTCACTGGAGAGACAGAGAGAGAAAGAGAGAGAGAGAGAGAGAGGAAGAAAGTGGGAAATCGCCCCTTAGGGGAGATGGCCACGCCTCAATCCCTTCTTCTCCATCCTCCTCTTGGGATTTTTGGCACGCATTTGCACACACCTGGAGTGTGAGTTTCAAGCCACTAGGTCTGGGACTCGAACCTCAGTTGGCCATGTGGGAGTCCAGCAACGTAACTATTACGCCATTTGCTGGTCCCTTTCATTTCTTTATGACCAATTCTAAAGCCTGCCTTGGGGAGTTTGAGGAACCAAGGACAAAAGATCAAATAGTTACAAGCTGGGGACTATGAGTAAAGGCATCTATATGTATACCTATATATCATAGTATCACAGTACACTTCCTCTACACGTGTTAAAACTCATAGAACTGTACACCAGAGAAAGCCAAGGGGACCATTTGTATACTAAGAAATAATAAATAAGCAAAGGTGGATTAGAAACCACTGAATACAATCAGAAACCATGAGTTCATATTGATATAACCAAGTAAATACAAAATATCATCCCCCCAGGCCAGTGTTTTGGCCTAGTAATTAAGGACAATATAGTTCGAATCCCCAACTTGGTGGCTTTAAAGCTATGCCAGTGTGTGTGAACATACCCCGAATCCCTACAAGATGGAGAAATGCAGGAGCAGAGATTGTGACATGAACACTCCCCGTGTGTGTAGGGCTGCTTTCTTTCTCTCTCTCTCCTCGCTCTGTGTCTCCCTCTGGAAAATTAAATGTCTGTCTTCCCCCAAACACTCACTGCAAAGGGGAAAGGGTTACCTGTGTGTTGGAGAGCCCGGCGGGCCCACCTGAACGGAGGGATCAGTATCAGCAGTGCTGTGCGGAGCCAAGTCATTGCTTTCTGAGGGGACGCAGCGTGAAGCTCACAGAGCAGGTCACTTCAGGACATGTGGCGTTTGCAGTCTCACAGAGACCAGAGTTTAGAAGGTCCCCGAGGTGGCCTTCCTGCTCTGCTGTTACCTTCTAGAAATTCTTAGTAATTTTTTCCCCAAGAGCTCTGAGATTGACTTGCAGGGAGCCCTGCTGATAACGTGGTTGGCCTGAACACAGCATTCCCTCTGTGACTTTTCTGCCCAAAACATCTAACCTCAGCTGGATCAGGACCACGGTCTACAGAGCCAGTTCCCCGTGCTCTTCCGGCATGTCCAGGTCATGGAAATCACGGAGACTCGGGAGCTGTTTTGGGTGGGAGGGTCTCCTTTAGTCTTATGGACCTGTGACAAAGGGCCCCAAGGCAGGGTTTCACATTGGGTTCTTTGGCTACAAAGGATGTCATTGGGACAGCTGGTGCAATGTGAATGGGCCTGAAGATTACGTAGGGGCCAGGTGGTGATGCGACGGGAACACGACTAGACCCGTGGGGCGAGGTCAGGGTTGGTATCGCGAGGCCTCCTCTGTGCGCTGGACATGTGCCTGTCAACCTGGCTGGCTGAGACGGGGGGCGGATTGTGGCAGAGGACACTCTTGGGGATCTCTCCCTTTCTCCTTCTCATGGAAGATATAAAGAAAATAAACTATTTTTAAAAGGTTAGGGGCCAGCAGGTGGTACGGTGGTTAAGGTGCTGGACTCTCACATGGCTGACCATGGTTCACGTCCCAGACTTGGCGACTTGCTTTCTCCCTTTCTATCTCTCTCTTTCTCTCTGTGTGTGTCTCTGGTCAAATAAAATACTAATACCAATAATAATAAATTAAATAAATAATTGTGATGAAAAATTTAAAAACGATTAGACAGCAGTAATGTACTAACTCATTTTCCCCCTCAGCTGCTTGGGTTGTGGTTGTGCAGCGGAATGCTCTCATGGGTGGGACTTCTAAGCGTAAGCATTTAAGGGTGATGGGGTGTCAGGTGGACAATCCACTCCCCACATCATCCAGAAAACATTCTTTTTTTTTGGGAGAGGTTTTTCGCTATAGGGTACGTGCACTCGCCAGACAGACAGAGAGAGACATAGAGACAGAAAGCGAGAAATCACTCCCCAGAGGGGATGGTCACACCACAATCCCTTCTCCTCCATTCTCCTCTTGGGATCTTGGGCACGCACGCACACGCGCCCGGCGTGAGTTTTAAGCCACTGGGTCCGGGACGTAAACCACAGTCGACTACGTGGGAGTCCAGCGACATAGCCATTACGCTAACTGCTGGTTCCCCAGAAAACATTCTTAAGTCTGAGATTGTGGTAAACAAGCAAGAGTGATGGGGAGGTTGGGTGCTGGGGGAGGGACGGCTTCTCTGGTGATGTGACTTTGGATGAGACCTGAATGAGGAAACAGAGCTGGTCTCTGGATACCAGGAGGGAGAGCGGTCCAGACAGAGGCTTTGCGGAGGGTTCGTGCCTGCGGTTTACAAACAGCTGGGGACCAGTAAAGCTGCTGCAGAGACAGGGGGTAGGGACGTGGGAGGAAAAGGGGCAGGGAGGTGATGGGGACCAAGTCAGAGACCCGGGAAGGAGTCTGCATTTTCTTCTCTGTGCTGGGGACACGGGAGGGCTTTCTGGAGGAGTGACATGACCGGACATGTGTTCTACAGGGTCACTCTGATTGCTGGGTGGGAAAGGGACAGCAGAGAGGCAGGGCTAGAGCCAAGGGCACCAGCTGAGAGACCGTGGGAGTAATTCTCTCTGATGAATAACGAGGCTGCAGAACCTCCCGTGAAGCCTGTGAGAGCCACTGGCTGGCCCCAGCTCAGCATGCTGGTGGCTCACCCCTAGTAGCTCACCCCTGGTGGAGGCAACACCGTGGGACGCCCCCATGTCTTGTGCCTGGCTCGCCGTGGAGACCCGCCAAGAGGTGTTCGACACAGAAGCTGAGCACCAAAGGGCGGTGCTGGGCCTGACATGACAGAAGGTTGGAAAGCCAGTTGGATGCATTTTTGGTCTAATGTTTCTGTTATTTGGCACTGAGCTAAAGTGTGCTATCAAATTAATCATCATAGAGCCAAAGACAAGCTCAGGGAGAACTATTGTAGCCTTTCTACCTGGGGCTGCCTGTCAACCACAAGCAATCTGTCCTGTAGAGGCCCCTGAATGAAAGGATCTCCAAATGTTATCTGGTCCCACCTGAAAAAGAAATGTAGGCATTGACTTCTGTTTTGTTTTTCTCTTTGCTTTTATTTTTTGGTTGTGCATTTCTTTCTTACGTTAACAGGGTCCTGAGGTCACATTTCACCCCTAGCTTCAGCTGGTCCCCAATTGTGGGCTCAGAGGCACCTGGTGTACTAAAGTTGGTCTCTGGATGAGAACTCAGGACTTTCCCATGCAGGTCAGCCTCACGGAGTGTTGTACACTGCTGTGTCACTGTCGAGCTCCTGGCCCCCAAGAGGGACCTTGGTATGCAATGAGTCCAGTCATGTCACAATTCAGAGCACAGTTGATCTTGTTTTGCCCCAAAGTTGCCCTCGACACCAGTAAAATCTCAAGGCTGGAAAGACCTGGACTTGCGTGCTGAGGGTTGAGTTCACGACCTCTGTCTTCTCTCCCTTTCCTGGAACCCCCAGGGATCTCAAAGACTCATCTAAAAGACAACTCCATGTCTTTCTTCTGTTTGGACATCCGTGGTGTTTTCATCTATTATAGGATTCTTTTCCAACATAAATAGACACTTAGCATAGTCGATGTAAAAGAGACTTTTAAAATCCAAGAGTAAGCACACACACGAAGAGCAACCTTTTAAAAATGTTTCTCCTCTATCGTTAATAAATTCCTGTCTGTTTTAAAGTGCGTTGCAAATGGGATCCTAAGCCTCTGACGCGTTAATCTCCTGTTTACGAAGCAGGGAGCAGGCATGATGAGAGGATGATTTGCTCGAGTTGGAGACAAAGCCAGTGACCTTGGTGATGAGGCAACTGGTGGAATGGAATGATTTCCATAATTTCAGCATGTGGGACGATGCACGGCCGAGCAGAGCTCCTCCCACCGGTCTGTGGACTTGGTGATGCCTAATCTAGTTCGCGTTCAGCCCATAGCACCTGTTCTTCTATTCCCTGACTAGTCTGGCTCAGTTTCAAATTGTGTTTGAAGGGATTTATACTCTACAAAGGGTAGGATGAATATATGGGTTCCTTCATTCATTTTCAGGATTAAAATTCTGGGGAAGATCAAATATCATTTAATTCCAAAAATAATAGGGCTGGCTCTGCAGTGCAGTGGTTAAACCCTGTGCATGGAAAGCTAGATCCCATGTGCCAACTGAGGTTCAAATCCTGGCCCCCATGGCTTGAAGAAGACACCAGCCATGTGTGCATATGTGTTTCAAATCCTGGCAGGTTAAAGAAATGGAGAAAAGTCTGCATGCTCCTTTAGGGAGTGCTTTTTCTCTCTGGCTAGCACAGACACCTTATAGCAATAAAAGAAGGAAAAAAAGAGTTAGAAATACAACAAAATAGCTAAGCCTTGAAATAATAGCACTGATGAGGAGCCAGGGACATGATGGTTAAGGCAGCTGGATCCCACATAGCTTACTCCATGGTTTGAATCTTGGACCTGGTGATTTGAAAAACACACCAGGCCCATTTGCATGTGTGCCCAAAATCCTGGCAGGAGAAGGGACTGTGGTGTGGCCATCCCCCTTGGAGGCTGCTTTCTCATTCTCCCCGCCCCCTCCAGGGAGTACACATGCCTTACAGCAAACCAAAAATAAATAAATAAATAAATAAATAAATAAATAAATAAATAAAAATAATAGCATTGCCATAGATTTAATCTTTCAAACAATTTGAAAATGTTAGGCTTTGCTGCTGTTTTATGTGTCTCTCAGAATTCGTTTGCTGAAACTTAATCACCAGCATGACAGTATTAAGAGGTGGGACCTTTAGGAGGAGATTAAGTCATGAGAGCAGAACTCTTATAAAAAGAAAGGAGCACATAGTGCCTTTTTGCCCTACCCCTCTTCCGCCATGTAAGCACACACCATTCGTCCCTCTTTTTCTTGTCACCTTCTTTGACAATGGGAAGTCTCAGCAAGAAGGCCGTCACCAGACGCTGAATGCCAGCCCCTTAATCTTGGACTTCCCAATCCCCGGAATTGTAAGAAATGAATTTCTGTTCTTATAAATTACCCAGTCTCAGATTTTTGTTACAGCAATTCAAACGGATTAAGACAGAGAAGCTGCAATGCTTTATCTGTCACATCTGTCGTAGTTAGATGTCATTGGCACACTTATCTTTTTGTCTGGCTTCCTGAGACCATTCAGAGGTCTGTGTACCTGGATCACATATTCTCATGCATTTTTGCATCTTAATAATTGGACGAGGAAACTCAGAATAATTGGGTCGTGGGTATACTACTCATGTGACTAGGTTTCTGCTCATACTAATATTCTTTTGGAAGTTTTAATTCTCACCTGTGGGTTTTCTGCCTGTTCTGGTTTGAATCATGCCCTCCTCTCAGATTTAGAGGTTGAAGTCCTGGCCTTCCATACTTCAGAGAGTCATTGCATTTGGACATATGGTTTTTAACTATGTCAGTCCGTGAAAATGAGGTCATTAGGATGCTCTCTAAAGATTTTTGCCACAGAGTGTATGCACTAGCCAGAGAGAGACAGAGAGACAGAGAAACAGGAAAATAGAACTCAGTCCCCAGGAAGGATGGCCATGCTGCAACCCCTTCTCCTCCATGTTCCTCTTTGGATTTTAGGCACGCGCATGTACCTGGCATGTTTTTCAAGCCACAGGGTCCAGGACTCAAACCACCGAGTTGGCTATGTGAGATTCAGCACCTCAACCACCATGTCACCTCTGGGCCTTACTCTTACAGATAAATCTGGAGGAATGAAATAAACTGTCCCTCAAATGCACTCTTCCCTTAGGTTCACATTTCGTTGTGTGTGTGTTTAGAGGTAGATAAGAGAGAGAGAGACAGAGACGCTGAGGTTACAGAGAGAGTATGTACGGGAGAAGAGAGATTGCACAAGCCCCTGGAACACCGAACTCATTCCTTTCAGTGCCTCCTTCATAGAATGTATCCCTGAGCCTGTGGCTCTCCTTCCCCCCTCCAGCATGGCTGATCACAGGAGGGAACAAAGAACGGCTCACAGAGTGCCAGGGGAGCCTTGGCACCCAGGAGTCACACGGAAACGTCACTGAGGGCTCTCTTCAGTCTCAAGCCTTGGAACTCGGCCGCCTGTTTGCTGCCTCGTTAGCCACGCAGCTCCGCGGTACATTACCGCCACCTAGAGCTCACACACTGAAACGCAGATCCCAGATCAAGCAGAACGCAGGACGGAACCGAACAAAGAGAAACCCCCAAGGCCTGTCCTAAAACAAAAGGAAGCTGGTTTTGTTTAAGCAATTTAGGTTAATGATATAACGGACTCTAAAGTTTAATCCCTGTCTTCAAGAGGCCCAATTTCCCATCGTTAAGAGTGAGTTACCCAATAATATTAAAAAATTCAAATTTGGCACCTCTCAAAAGAAGAAAGAGATTTCAGAGAGAAAATGAGAGAAAAAAGAAGCAGGATGGGAAGAACATATGTGAAAATAAACCTTTGGGGCCAGCAGGTGGCGTGGTGGTTAAGGTGCTAGACTTCCACATGGTCGACTGTGGTTCAAGTCCCAGACCTAGCAGCTTGAAAATCATGCCAGGTGCGTATGTGTGTGTGCCCAAAAGCCCAGGAGGAGAATGGAGAAGAAGGGATTGTGGTGTGACTATCCCTCCCTGGAGGGTGAATTCTCACTTTCTCTCTCACTGTCTCTGTCTCTCTCCAGCAAGCACACACACCCTATGGCAAAAACCTTAAAAATAAAATAAAACATATAAACCTTTGTGGTTGAATTCATCATTTGACAGATGAATAAAGGGGTACTAAAAGTGGTAACAGATTTTTCAAGTTCCAATGGCTGGTAAGTAAGTGGTGCTGGCAAGATTAGAATCCGGAATTTATCTGGTCTTTTATTCCCAGATGAACTTACCACATTGTTTCTTTATAATGTGCGTTTTCTGTTAACTTTGAAAGACCCCTCATATCATGATTTGTTTCTTATACTCAAATTGAGGAAATGGTAAATTTAAATTAGAAGTTAGAGTGATCAAATGTATAAATAATAATTAAAATTAATAAATAAAAAACTATTAAAAATAAACGAGAAGTTAGTAAACATCCGTTGCTGGATTCTCATGTAGTTGACCTATTACAAGTCCAGAACCTGGTGGCTTAAAACTCATGCCAGGCACATGTGTGTGCATGCTCGAAATCCCAAGAGGAGAATGGAGGAGAAGGAATTGGGGCATGGCCACCCCCCTGGGGGGTGATTTCTTGCTTTTTGTCTCTCTCTCTCTCTCTCTGGGGAGTGCATGCACCCTATAGCAAAAATCTCTCTCTAAAAAATATAATAAATAAAAAAAATAAAGGTTAAGTGAGAGAAAAAAAAGAAGCTAGTAAACATAAGGGGCCAGATGGTGGCGCAGTAGTGAGATAGTGTGCTGCAAGGGAGTCTCACATGGGAAGGTTCCCAGTTCGAGTCTGAAGATCTCCCTGAGTACACAGGCCCATCATCTGGGCTGACTGAGGCTGGGAGTGGATTGTGGCATTAAGATCCTCCTGGGAGTGCTGTCTCTGTCACACTCATGGAAGGAATGAAATGAGTAAAGTTAAAAAGAAAGAAGATTACAAATAAGTCTATACATTTTCCTGTCTATGTTTGCTGACTCTGATATTCTGTCCATGGGCCCAAGTGCATGAATCTCTGCCATGGAGAATCTCGGCAAAGTGACTTCAGAGAGTTGGGGAGCACCCCGTAACCACCTGTCCTTGCCTGGACAGATGGTGTGGTTGTTCCCTGCATGTTCGTTTCCCCAGTCTTCCCATTTTTCTGGAATGGAGGTCCGGGGTCAGTTGTAGGGCCTGTCCTGAGCTCAGGGTCCTTTCCTCAGTATCTAGTCTTGGGGTGAAAGTGGGAAAGAGAACATTAAGAGGTTGAGGCAGCCTTCTGGCCTGGAGCCACTAACCCAGAAGGAAACTGCTTTGTTTTGTTCGCTTTTTGGATCTATTAGACAATCCACAGATCTCTGTCCCTTCGGGAACTTTCTAGTGTTCAAGGCCAAGTGAATGCTTTCATAAGTACAGGAAAAGTTAAGATCAAAAGGGGAAGAGGTAGTAAGGTAGATTTCTGTTTTTAGAACTCCCGTTGCCTTTTCTTGGTAACAGCGATGGAATGAGTGGGTATGCCTGAGTCAAAACGAGAAGTTTCCTTTTCGTAAGGAGTCATGACTAATTTTCCTAAAATTCCAAATGGAAGGATGTCAAATCTTGATAGAAATATCTTCGTAAACTAGAAGCAAATTTTCTTAAACATCTCCAGTATCTACACTAATAAAAAACATAGCTTAGACGGCCCTTTCCTTTTGTGAGAGAAAACGAGTGACCAATTCTACAGGGAACATTTTAAAGCCATTTCATTTGAGTTCATCCCGGAATCACAATACCCAGGGAGATGTTTCAATTAAACTTTTTAATCAGAAAGGAAACTGCTCCCTGTCGCTTCATTCAGAAGTTCTCTCTGTCTCTAAGTTACAAGCGATATTGGTGCTTATCCAACCGTGTGAGTTTCACTCATGGAAGGGTCTCTAGTCCGCATGGACTTGGTGCCTACTGTGGTGAGATGTCCACACTGAGGCTTTCTGCAGAAGATTGGCTTGTTGATGTGCATTGGAGTGGAGGAGGGGAGGGAGAGGGGTGACCGTGCTGGGGGAAGAGGGCGCCCTCTGTGGTTGGCCGGCTCAGGAAGCTGCACCCTTTGATCAGCACCCCAAAATGTAGCTTGGTTGTAATACGGTACGGGCTAGAGGGAAGTGAAGACTGGTCACAGGGTAGTCAGATGTGGATTAAAGAGGAAAGGGAAACAGTGTCTTAGTCTGCTGTTACGTTGTGCTGTTATCACAGAATAGCACAAACTGGGTCATTTATGAAGAACAGGAGTTTATTTGACTCATGGCTTTGGAGATTGGGAGGTTCAAGAGCGTGGTGCCAGGATCCTGGGAGGGTCATCCTGGGGTGGAAAGAATCACATGGTGAGACGGAGAGCAGATAGGGCTGGGCTTCTCCTTTTATCAGGAACCCACTCTTCCAATAACTAACTCACTGCTATGCTTACACCCTGATTCCGTTCATGAGGGCAGAGCCCCCATGACAAACACCTCTCTTAAAAGTCCTACCTCTTAATACCACCACAACAGTAGGAAATTTCATTACGAGTTTTGGAGGAGACATTCAAATCATGTCAGGCAGGGTATGGAATTCACATGGAGTTTTGGAAAGGTTAGTTTTCCCTGCGATAACTTACAAAAAGAGAAATTCTCATTTTGACTCAGACATACCCACTCATATCTCTAATTCTATCCCTGTTAGCAAGAAAAGCCAAAGGGATTTTCTAAAGCACATGGGTCACAACTATGAATAAGTGGAGTGTATGCTCAACTCTTCTCGGTATTTGATTCCTGTCAATTCATAAGTCCACAAAGAAGCAGAGGAGCAGAGTGAAGCCGATAGAAAGACTTTTCTTAAGATTTTTTGCCATAGGACATATGTGCTCACCAGAGAAAGAGAGAGAAACAGACAGACAGCAAGAGGGAAAGTGAGAAATCACTCCCTGGGGAAGAGATGGCCGTACTTCAATCCCTTCTTCTCCATTCTCTTCCTGGGATTTTGGGTATGCACCGACATATGCCTGGGGTGATTTTTCAAGCCACCAGGTCTGGGGCTTGAACCGTGGTTGACCACGTGGGAATCCAGCACCTTAACCATTGTCATCTGCTGGCTGCAAGACCTCTTGGCTTTGAAGGATCTTTATCTCTCGAGATGATAAACACTAAAATAATTTTGACTGAATAAATGAAGACTAGCCCTGAGGATATAGAATTTTTTTATGAATTAAACATTTCCTTTTAGTAAACTCCCTTTAGTTTCTGTCCAGTCATGAACATTTTAACGCAACTATAAGCATAACCTATCTTTTATATAATGCATATTGTATCAATATATTATTATGTATGTTTTCTCATTATGGTCTATGTCTTGTATGATTATCAAGTAGCTGTACAGAGGGAGATAATATACCATAAGTTATTAATCAAGCTGCCCCTTATTGCATATATATATATTTTTTATGAGAGATTTTTACTATAGGGTGTGTGTGCTCGCTGGAAAGACAGAGACAGAAAGTAAGAAATCACCCCCAAGGGAGATGGCCACACCACAATCCCTTCTCCATTCTCCTCTCAGGATTTTGGGCATGCACACACACGTGCCTGGTGTGCATTTTAAGCCATCGGGTCTGGGACTCAAACTGCAGTCGAGTACTTGGGAGTTCATCGATGTAACCATGACACCATCTGCTGGTCCCAATTATTTGTCCAAGTTTTTTGATATTTGAAATGTTTTCTTCAGAGAGCTTTCTTCTTCATTTGAATTAAAGATACTGTCTTAGGGCAAATTCTCAAGAACTGCATAACTGGAACACAAAATAGGGATACTCTAGGGCCAGCAGATAAGGTGGCTGGATCCCATTTGCTGAGACCATGTGGTTCAAATCTTGGACCTGCCAGCTTGAAAAACATGCCAAGCATGTATGTGTGTGTGTGTGTGCGCGCATGTGTGCGCACGCAAAATCCTGACAGGAGAATGGAGGAGTAGGGATTGCAAAATGGTTGTTCCCCCGGGGGTATTTTCTCCTTCCTGTCTCCCTGTCTCTCTCTGGTGAGCGCATGTACCCCATAGCAAAAAATCATATATATGAATATATGAATGAATATATATAATATGCATATATATGAATGAATATATATATTATATATATGAATATGTATTATCAGTTTGTTTTACAAAGTGTTGTACAGGGGCCAGCAGGTGGCATAATGGTTAAGACACTGGACTCCCACATAGCCAACTGCAGTTCGAATGCCAGACCCGGCAGCTTGAAACTCAGCACGTGTGTATGCATGCCCAAAATCCCAAGAGGAGAGTGGAGTAAAAGGGATGTGGTCACCCCCAAGGGGGTGATTTCTGGCTTTCTGTCTCTTTGTCTCTGTCTCTTGGTGAGTGCACATGCCCTATAGCAAAAATCTCTCTCAAGGAAAGTGTTGTATAAATTAGCTATGTCACCAGCAATAAAGGATGTTCTGATAGCATCATAAATTCTTTCTTTTTCTTTTTCTTTCTCTCTTTCTTCTTTCTTTCTTTCTTTCTTTCTTTCTTTCTTTCTTTCTTTCTTTCTCTCTCTCTCTCTCTCTCTCTCTCTCTCTCTGTCTCTCTCTCTCCTTCCTTCCTTCCTTCCTTCCTTCCTTCCTTCCTTCCTTCCTTCCTTCCTTCCTTCTTTCTTTCTTTCTTTCTTTCTTTCTTTCTTTCTTTCTTTCTTTCTTTCTTTCCTTCCTTCCTTCCTTCCTTCCTTCCTTCCTTCCTTCCTTCCTTCTTTCTTTCTTTCTTTCTTTCTTTCTTTCTTTCTTTCTTTCTTCTTTCTTTTTTTTTCTTTCTTTTTAAAAATATTTCTGCAATAGGGCACATGTGCTCACCAGAGAGAGACAGAAAGAGGGCAAGTGAGAAAGTGCCCATGCGGGGATGGCCACATTGCAATCCCTCCTCTTCCATTCTGATCTTGGGAGTTGGGGGCACACAGGCAGATGTGCCCAGCATGATTTTCAATCCATCAAGTCTGGGACTCGAAGCTCAGTCAGTCCTGTGGGATCCAGAGCCTTAGCCACCATGCCACCTTCTGACCCTGTTTAATATTTTTATAGTTTATTATTACTTTTTCATGAGTGAGAGAGACAGAGGTAGACATCCCCTACAGGGTCTTGATGCCATGATCCAACCCTCGTCTCAGTCAGCCCCAGATCGTGGGCACGTGTGTGCCCAGTGCGGGTCAGCTTCGCGGTCTTGTGTTTTACCTCTACACCACCGTCTGTTCCTGGATCCTCATTGTAATACGCCTGCCAAGTGATCAGTAGTGGCGGAAGATGTGGGAGGCAAGTCTTAAGTCTGACACTGGGGTGCTGAGTGTTGGGGAAACCATCTTTCCCCTCTTATTTTGGAAAGCTCACTTCTGTAGGGTCTGTTTCTGTTTCTCCATTCTGTGGCTTGTACCCATATTTTGGCTTTTGGAACATTAAAACTATTCTGACCCAGAGCTCTGTGGGAAGGGGCTGCTGAGAAGCACGGGAGGAGGTTTAAAAACCAGCAGGTGGCGTGGGGGTTAAGGTACTGGACTCCTGCATGGCTGACTGTGGCTCAAATACTGGACTTAATGGCTTGCTTTCTCACTTTCTGTTTTTTTCCTCTCTCTGGTCAAATTGAAAAAAAAAATAATAACAAATGGAATTAAATAAATAAATCTAAAAAAAAAAAAAAGGGTGGGCAGTGCAGAGGCAGTCTTTGCTGCATGCAGGGGGTCTCCAGCCTTGCATCCCTAGGGCAGCCTGCCCCCTGCCTCAGTCCCAAACCCTGACTGAACCCTGGGTTCAGTCTCTCTTATTCTGACTCTTCAATAGTTTCTTGGCTCAACTTCAAACTTGAACCCTGAGCTCAGGTGCAGAAGTCCAGGGCTGGGGGAAACAGGAGAGGAGAATAATTGTTCCTCTGGGCATATTTTCACAAAAGTTTTAAGACAGTAAATGATCAGGATGTTTGTTTAAATAATAGCAAAATGACCTGAGAAGAAACGTGGAGATGGTAGGAGTGTGAGAGGTTGAGAGAAGGGAGACAAGGAGCTACCGCTTCCCCCATACTGTTGGCTTCCGTCTGTGGGATGCGCAGAAAGGCCCGGTCCATAGAGGGAGGGAACAGATTGGCACCTGGGCCATGGGGCCGGGACTGGAGAATCCCGTTACTGGGTACAGGTCTCTTTTGGGGGTGATAAAAGTGCTCTGGAATGAGATAACAGCAATGGGTGGACAGCTCTGTACATGTACTAAAACCCCTGCATTGCATAATTTAACAAGAAGTCTGGGCCAGCTGGTGGTAAGGTGGTTAAAGCACTGGATCCCACATGGCCGACTTTGCAGTTTGAGTCTTGGATCTGGAGGCTTGGAAAACACATCAGGAGCGTGTGTGTGTGTGTGTGCCCAAAATCCCGAGAGGAGAATGGAAGACAAAGGGATTGTGGTGTGGCCATCCCCCTGGGGGGTGTTCTGTCACTTTCCCTCACTCCCTCTCTGTTTCTCTCTCTCTTTGATGAGTACATGCTCTCTCTGGAATTTTATTATTATTTATTTGTTTATTTATTTATTTATTTCTTCATCCCCAACAGAGTCTTCACACTGATCCACCCCCAGCTTCAGCTGGCCCAGGTCATGGACTGTACATGCCTGATGTGGTGTGCTCGGGGCGGACCCGGAACCAGAACCTGGGACCTTTCCCATGTGGGTCTAGCTAGGTTACTGCTGCACCAACTGCCTGGCCCCACCCCACCCTGCTTTTCTTTTTGTATTCTAATTTTAAAAAGTCGTTTTGTTTTGTTTTGTAAATTTCCAGAGGGTGTGTGTGCTGGTATGAGAGAAAGAGAGAGCGAGCGAGGACCTTTGTGGGGGATGTTCACGCCACAATCCCTTCTCCATCTCTCCCTCCTTTGGGGATTTTGAGAACGCATGCACATGCAACTGGCACATATTTCGAGACCTCAAGCCCAGATTTTGAACTGCTTAGCTGGCCACGTGGGATTCAGCCACCTTAACCACCAGGCCCCCCCAGTTGGCCCCACCCTGCTGTAATCTGAGCCACTGTACCTGGGTGTGTGCCTGTAACTCCCCTTCACAGAAAGAATTCCAAGATTTAAAAATGCAATAAGCCCTGGGAGGCGACCTCTCGGAGGTGACGCAGTGCTTGTCATCATGTAGGACGTGTGCTGAGAAACACACTCTCACCCTGTGTCATTCTGTGGCCACAGCAAGTCCACACACCCCAGCCTTGACTCAGTCACTCTGAGGAATTCCTCCCATTGGTGGCCCCTCATGGCTTGCCTGAGCCCAGGCTGTGTGAGTCTGTGGGTGAGAAGCTGCCCTAGCTCTAGGCCCGAGTTTCTCCCCCAAGACCACAGAAGGGAAGTTTGCCCTCGGCCATCATGGGGGCTTTCTGAGGTGGTGCTACTTTCAATACTTTGACATTTTGAGGCCAGATCTGAGCTCATGGGAGTGGCTTCTCAACCCTCTTTCCTGCAAAGTCCTCACTGAAGCACTGACATCCTCAAACTTCAATGGTCAGGATTGGCCACACTGGCTACCAGTGAGTTTGTAAGAGTTAGGAGTTATTGGACTTGGCATTGTCTTCATCTTTCCCTGTAATTACGAGGGTCTAACCAACTGAATCAGTCCTTAACGCTGCTCAAGCATCAGAACCACCTGCGGTGGGTGTAAAAATGCTGGTGCCCATGAATAGGGCTGTCACCTGCGAGGGAACTGATTCCGTTGGTCTAGGGAGGGCCCAGCCATCAGTGCTTAAATTCTCTCTCCTCTGGGATTCTTGTAGGTGAGTTTAAGGAGCACTGGGTTAAAGGAAGTGTACTGAGAAGACACACATGCATGTGCATGTGCACACATACACCTGGGTTTGATGTCTTGCAATGTGTCTGTTTGAAAATACCGCTTGAGGGCCAGATGGTAGCACAACAGTAATGCAACTGGACCCATATGGGAAGGTTCTAGGTTCACACCCTGAGGCCTCCCTCCACACTCCAGGCCCATATGTGTCCCTGATCCGGGCTGGGCTGGCTGAGGCTGAGGGTGGAGTATGGATGAAGATCTTATCAGAAGTGCCCCTTTCTCTCTTTCTCTCTCTCTTTGAAGAAATAAAATGTAAAAATATTGAATAATTTTATCTCTTACTGTCTCCGAGGTCATAGAGGGTAAATATTTACTTCAAAGACATTTCTTCTAGTTGTGGGAATGATCCAGTTAGAGGAAATGGGTCAAACCTATAAATGAGGTTTATATTCCACTTTCCCCACTGTTCTTTCTTGCAGCTCACATCCCACAATGGATTGTCATAAATGAGATCTAGAGTCTGTGTGGACTGGTGGTCGACACTTGGTTAAGAAGCAATTATGACAAAAATGAATTAGAGATTTGAGTATCAGTTTGTCAAGAAAGCGTCTATTCCATGGTTAAAAATCTCCTTACATACCTAGACAAGCCTAGGCAAAGTCCAGTACCCAAGCAACTTCTGTCATAGGTGAGGGCTTTGAAAAGTTCATGGAATATGACATTAAAGTACAACTTTGTTTTGGTGCAAACAAAAAACCTTGAAATCTATGCATGGATTATGAAATAATACACATTTTTTTCCATGCATTTTTAAAGCAGTATTTATTTAATGTTATTTATCATTATTGTTCATTTTTAAAATTTACTACAGGGTGTGTATGGTCCAGAAAGAAAGAGAGAGGGAAAGACAGGGAAAATGAGAAAGCCAGGTCTAGGACTTGAACCATGGTTGGCCGTGTGGGAATCCAGCATCTCAACCACCATGCCACCTGTGGGCCCCTTTTCAATAAACTTTTCCAAGAGTGAGAAGCACAGAGAGAAAGAGACAGAGAGACAGCACCCCTAACGTGATCTTGACTTCACCATCCACCCCGTCTCAGACAGCCCAGATTGAGGGTGTGCACATGCCCAGAGTACACAGACAGGTGTCTGATTGTGAACCTGGAACCTTCTCATGTGGGTGCCTTGTGGAATACCTTGTTCTACTGCTGTGCCACCATCCAGCTTCTCCACAAACTTTTCAAAGACCCCCTATCCACTCGGCTTATACAGGAGATGGCTAAATTTTTACTCAACGAAGGTGCAGCACGTCAGAATAGAGCACCCCCCGTCATAAAGTTAATCTGAAACCAAATCATGTCAGGTGTGATACTTACCTCAAAAGATTGTTCTGAGAATTAAGATGGGATAATATATGTGCAAGAGTTTGTTGAAAATAACACTCAAAACCATAGTATCTTCTGTACCCACTGTCTGCCAGACCCGGAACGTGGCCCAGAACAGATCACCTCTTATTTTGTTCTCCTATGAGGGATGAATTCACTCATCCCTTGTTTAAGGTGGTGAGTAACCACCCTGCAGAGAATCCAGGATTGCTGGGCAGAACCCAGGCCTGCCTGGCCCCGCAGTTACTTCCCACAACCTCACCGTGTTACTCACAGCTACTTGGGCTGCTGCAGCTACTGCAGCTATTGTGATGAGAATGCGGGAAGTTCCTCTCAGGATTATTTGGGAGGCCCAGATAGCCTCGACAAGTTGTCTAAGGAAGTCTGAGCAGATGGCTTTATTTTTCCTCTTATGAAAACCTGTTGTCACTGCTAGGGACATTCCATCTTTCTGTTGATCTGGGAAATGTTACGATAAAAAAAAAAGTTTTTATGATGATGCCGGAACTTGTTATTAAAAGCAAGACCCAAAGTTCACCTCTCTCCATAGAATGATCTCCAGGATTAGTAGGTTAAAAACAAGGTTTCGGACATAATAAAATGCTAAACTGTATTTAAGAAAGATAGAAAACACGCAGAGTCCTATTTGCTTATTTTTTTTTATATATAGTAGATAAAGCAAAAACTAACAAAAATGGTTCCTTGTGGGGGAGGAGGAACGGGTTGCAGAGGTAAGATGGATGTCGGAGTCTCTGCCTTTACCTCGTTTGGTTGACTTGACTTACATAAACATTTTCTAGAATCACAAAATAAAATGAAATCAAAATACAAAGCAATCTTTAAACATTGAAAGCAAAGCAAAATAAATTTACCATGACAATTTGTTAACTTCTGCTCAATTTTGTTGAGTAGATGAGTTAGCCA
Source organism: Tupaia tana (assembly GCA_026018925.1). Classification (NCBI taxonomy): domain Eukaryota; kingdom Metazoa; phylum Chordata; class Mammalia; order Scandentia; family Tupaiidae; genus Tupaia; species Tupaia tana. The sequence goes on along the minus strand of JAKSZU010000024.1, from coordinate 21,616,179 downwards.
CATGGGAGGAACTAGTTCATGTGACTTTAAAGTACTATTATCTTTTTTAAGAGAGAGATTTTTTCCTATAGGGTGTGTGCACTTGCTGGAGAGACAGAGACAGAGATACAGAGAGACAGAAAGCGAGGACTTATCCCCAGGGGGCATGCCCATGCCACAATGCCTTTGCCTCCATTCTCCTCTCGGGATCTTGGACACACACACATGCACACACGCACTTGGTGTGAGTTTCAGGCTGCTGGGTCCAGGACTTGAACCACTTAGCCACATGGGAGTCCAGCAACATAACCACTACACCATCTAGTGGTCCCATGTTTGTTTAAATTTTTGCTCTAGAACATGTATTCTCACCAGAGAGAAAGGGAGAATGGCCATGCTATAATCCCTTCTCTTCTGGTCTTCTCTCAGGATTTGGGGCATGCACACACATGCAAGCAGCATATTTTCCAAGTCACCAAGTCTGGAACTTGAACTGCAGACTCAGATGTGTAAGATCCAGCTGCCTTAACCACCATGTTACCTGGCTGGCCCACGGCTTTTGTTTGTTTTAATCACCTTTTCTTCTTGCCTTTGGTGAAGGAGCGATTCCACCCTGGGGCTACAGAGATGGCCATGCACTGTGCAGATGAGGTGGATGGCGGTTTACCAGTCACATACACTTACAGCCTGGGCGAGGTGGACACTGCAGCTCACACAGGGACACATAGAGGCCGCTCTCTGGAGCAGAATGGTCCACCAGGGGCTTTGGAGGCAAGAGGAAGGAGTACCCCTGGCTCCCAGAGGAGGCTGTGATTGACTCGTTTGGATAATTTTGTGATCTGACAAGGGACTGGAACCCACTACTGAAAGATACACAGGAAGGTGTCTGTTCCCTCTTGGAAAGGAGGCTCGTTTGGCTAGGGGGACCTTGTCCTCAGGAACCCGGAGAGCGGGGAGCTTGCAGACAGCCCGTGCGAGGCCCTCCTGCTTTTACCAGCTGCTGGGGTTGCATGTAATACTAGTTTCAGGCCTTGCAGCACACCATCACCCAGTTGGTTGAGCAAACCGGAGAACGGGTCTCACACTTGACCCCTTCCTCTTTCTCAGCACCCACATCTAACCACCAAGTTCTGCTGCTTCCATCTTTCTGTTGTATGGCCTCTACCCACCCCCTGTTGTGCCCACAGCCACCCTCCTGGTTCTGGTCACTTTCATCTTTCATATACTCTTTGCAGAATACCCTTCGGATCTCCCTGCTTTGGTTGCTGGCCTCCACAGACTTCCCCGCCAGACCACCCACCCTGGCACGCACAATGCACTCTGGTTTTCATCTCCCTTTCCGTCTTGGCCAGGCCTACTGTGCAGTGCACATCTTGGTCAACAGTCTGGCAGCCTTTGGCTTTATCGCTAATCCTGTTCTCCCTCTACAGCTACAGAGCTTTGGAAGAAGGGGCTATGACTATACCACTGCCCGTTTGCTGCAGGAAAATCTAAACTCGTTGGCTTTGCTGCGATGCTCTTTCTAAACTGGCCTCCTCTCCGCTGTGCCTCTTCCTCTCTCCTCGTGCATTTTGCCCGTGTCGGCCACTGTAAACCAGTTCCAGTTCCTAGATGTGCACTTCCTACCGCTGGGCCTTTGCCTGTGCTAGTCTCTTTGCAGGGCTACTCTTGTCCCAATACGACCTCATCCTCTATTTCTTGGGGAGTCCCCCCACAGCACACAACACACACACACACACACACACACACACACACACACACAGACTTCCTCAGTCCTGGTCGTGCTTGGTTTTGGCACTTCCAATGATCCTTCGGCTGAACACTCTGAAAGCACTTCACACACTTTAGTATGAGGGACTTCAGAAAGTTCATGGAGCAATGGCATCAAAGTCCAAGCTCATTTTGGTGCAAAAACAAAATTGAATCCATGCCTGGCTTTTTCATGGGCTTTTTAGACACCCCCTGTATTTATTCCTCTCTCTTCCAGCCCACAAGACCCTCCAGGACAGGGACTGTCCCTTCTTACCTGTATGGACGTGGGAAGCTGTCAGCCCACCACTGCCAACACAAGCAGGGACATTCCACCCAGAGGAAAAGTGTCAGTGGCTGTGATTGAGGGCTTCCCATGGGCCAGCTTTAAAGCTAAGGAGGTCCCTAAAACAACCTGCGAGGTGCTGTCACCAGCTCACTTCACAGATGGAGGGCAAAGGCAGGCCCAAGTTCTCATAGCCAGTCCTCAGGAGAGCCGGTCTTTAAGCCCGGGACACTCTGACTTTAAGCACCTGCTCTTACCTGCTTCTCCATCCTGCCTTGATGCAGACCCAAAGCTGGGTTTGAAAAGGAGGGTGATGCAAGAAGACTTTAGGCCACTCAGTAGATTTCCTGCCTAGGGTGTGTGCAGGAATGGAAAGGGGGGGCTCTGGGAAAGTCAGCCACATAGGTTGGGGGTAACATTGGATGTTAATAATGGAAACTAAGGGTGTTCGTAGGGGCCGTTAGCACAGCGCTCTACAAACTATTCTTAGCATAATAGTTAATGCAGTGCTTAGAGAGCCGGATCTCACATGGCTGACCGCCATTCAAATCTTGGCTGAGCAGCTTAAGAAACATACTGCGTGTGTGCACATGTGCCCCAGGTTCTGATGGGGTAAAGAGACCCCAACGAAGGTTTCTTTCTCTCTCACTCTTCCAGGCAAGCACCATGTGCACTCTTGGAATTAAAAAGCAAGGAAGCAAGAAAGGAAGACCCCCACAGGGAGCGGGCCAGTCAGATGAGTGGTCCAGGTGGCAGTTAGAAGGGGACTGCTGGGGTGATCTCGGCAAGAGGGAGGGTTGAGGCTGCACCCTCAGGCTTGGGGTAGGGGTGGCCTGGGAGGCAACCTCAGAGGTGGACTCAACAATGCCTAGTGTCTGAGGGCATGGCAGCATGGGCAGGTGGCAGGCTGAGGTGCTGGACTCCCACACAGATGAGTTGGAGAGGTGACAATAAGACCGATGGAGGTAGGGAAGACAGGAGGAGGCAAGAATATTTTAGTGAGATGAGAGAGGAACCACAGCTGATGATACACCATTTATTTATATAAAGGCTGGAAGTGTACTCAAGAACTAGTGAGAAAGAGTGAAGAAGGAAAAGGAGAACAGAGAGAGGGGAATTTAAACTATTGTGTTTATATTTAAACCTCAGGCTATGAATGGACTCAAATGGAAGACCCAAATATATTCTTTTTTTTTTCAGAGACATCCTCTCTTTATTTAAAAAACTTAAAAATATTTAAACTTTGTTATTTTTGAAGTCTGGATTTCATTGTCAGTCTGATACTCCTGCCTCAGTCTCCAGGGTCCCGGAGATTATAAGCGTATACCTTCCTGCCTGGACCAGGAAATGAACCTGGGCCTCCCATGTTTGCCTCTGCAACAAGGCCAGGGAAATGATGATGATGATGATTATTATTATTATTATTTTATCAGAAAAACTCAGGTTCTGAGTTCTTTCGGTTTCATTTTTCTTTCCTGAAGTATGTGGATAATTCTCTTAATTCTCTCTTAGCTGGTAAGTACTGTATTAGAGATAGAAAGGATTCAAGGAAGCAGAAATACTGGATTCTAAAATCTAGCGTAATTTGAGGATTAAGAGAGCTACATCTCCCATTTTTCAGCGAGGAGGGTGAGACCAATGAAAATGTATAAATTTGTGAAAAATCACAGTCTGGGCTGATTTTAAAAATTCAGTTCTGGGGCCAGCAGGTGGTGTAGTGGTTGAGGTGCTGGACTCCTACATGACAGACCGTGGTTTGAGTCCCAAACCCAGAGACTTGAAACTCACACCAGGCACGTGTGCATGCGTGCCCAAAATCCCAGGAGGAGAACGGATGAGAAGTGATTGTGGTGTGGCCACCCCCCCTGTAGGAGGTGATTTCTCACTTTCTCTCTCTGTCTCTCTGGTGAGCACAGGTGCCCTATAGCAAAAAGTCTCTCTTAAAAAAATTTAGTTTCATTTCTTCATTGTGCAATGATTTTTGAAAACAAGTTCAGATCAGGACCACCCCAGCAGATGCGGAAACATTTGTGTTCGCTCTTCACCTGGTTGTAAATAATGCTGCCCATGTATTTTCTGCACTAGATACCAGCCTTGGAATGAGAGCTTTGACCGCATGACTAAATTTGCACCTTAATACATGTTGAATTTAAGTTTGTGAATGACTGAACAAATAAGCTTCCTATGGAGTGAGGGTGTGATATAAGTCCCTCTTCAGGTGAATCTGGTGACATCACAGGGCAGATTCTAGACGTTTCTATGAGAGACTTTGGGATTCACAACGCAGCAAGCTTTAGAGTTTTAATTGTGAAATTGTGAAGCACAGCCTCAGGAAAGAAGCTGTTACCTGAATCCCATGTTTTATGAAACACAGATGCAATATTGACGCTCACAGTCACTTACGGGGTGATTTTGTGTGGGTTTCTTAAGCGATTTATTGGACAGGTCTGGAGATTTGCAAAATGGATTTTATTCAGTTCATATTTTGGTTCTTAATCCCCCTTTATGTCAAATACTTCATATTTCAATTTGGACTTTCAGAATTTATTTAAATAAATCACAAGAGCTTAATGGAAAAATCAAAGTCAAATTAAAAAATGGGTTAACTGTTCAGTAGCTAGGTTTTATTTCAGCCATTATAGGGTTAGGAAAAACCACAAAATAATTTATAAGTAGCTCGCCTGCTCAGAGAGAGACCTCTATATCTACCATCCTCTCCTGGGAATACTTAACCCATCTCAGATGACACATGGAGAAAACATCTGTTCTTTGACAATACCTACACAAAAACAATTCAAATTGCAAACCCAAATCAATATCAATGCACACCCTGCTGCATTTTAAATAGAAATAGGGGATCTAGCAATGTAGAATTCATTGCAAATCATAAAAGTTTATTTACCAAGCTTAATGCTCAGAAGGGAGTTAAAAGCCCTAAAATAGAGAGATTGCTTCACGATCCAGAGAATTAAAGGAGGACCATCTGAGAGGGATGAAACCATATTTCCCTAAACCCATCCTTCTCCACTGGGTCTCTAAGGCTCACAGATGTTTCTAGAGCTCTGTATTTCCTCTCCTTCCACCTCCTCTGTTGGTGATGCTATTATTCCATCTTCTGCTACCATTGCCAGACAAAAGTTTCTGAAAAAGTGATTTCCAGGGAACCAGCAGTTAGCGTAATGGCTATGTCGCTGGACTCCCACGTAGTCAACCGCGGTTCACGTCTGGACCCGGTGGCTTAAAACTCACGCCGGGCGCGTGTGCGTGTGTGCCCAAGATCCCGAGAGGAGAATGGGGAGAAGGGATTGCGGCGTGGCCATCCCCCCTTGGGGGGTGATTTCTCGCTTTCTGTCTCTATGTCTCTCTCTTGTCTGTCTGGCAAGTGTACGCGCCCTCTAGCGAAAAAACCTCTCCAAAAAAAAAAAAAAAAGTGATTTCCAGGCCAACGGTGGTGTAGTGGTTAAGGTGCTGGATCCCACATGGCCCACTCCATGGCTTTATTCCCAACCTTGCAGCTTGAAAATCACGCAAGGTGCGTGTGTGGGCCTGCCCAAAATCCAGAGAGGAGAATGAAGAAGAAGGGATTGCGCAGTAGCCATGCCCTGCCCACCCGAGGAGGGGATGATCAATCACTTTCCCGCTCTCTAGTGAGCACAGCCACCCTCTGGCAAAAAATCCAAATATATAAATACGGGTTTCAAAAAGGTAATTTCCCCTGCATTTCTCTTTTTCTTCCTTTTCTCTTTCCTTCCTTCCTTTCCTCTTTCTTCCTCCCTCCTTCCCTCCCTCCCTCCCTCCCTCCCTCTTTCTTTATTCCTTCCTTCCTTCCTTCCTTCCTTCCTTCCTTCCTTCCTTCTTTCTTCTTTCTTTCTTTCTTTCTTTCTTTCTTTCTTTCTTTCTTTCTTTCTTTCTTTCTTTCTTTCTTTCTTTCTTTCTTCTTTCTTTCTTTCTTTCTTTCTTTCTTTCTTTCTTTCTTTCTTTCTTTCTTTCTTTCTTTCTTTCTTTCCTCTCTGTCTCTCTCTCTCTCTCTCCTTCTCTTCCTTCCTTCCTTCCTTCCTTCCTTCCTTCCTTCCTTCCTTCCTTCCTTCCTTTCTTTCTTTCTTTCTTTCTTTCTTTCTTTCTTTCTTTCTTTCTTCTCTTTCTTCTCTTTCTTCTCTTTCTTCTCTTTCTTCTTTCCTATAGGGACTGTGTGCTCACCAGAGAGACAGAGATAGAAAAAGAGAGATGAGAGATCATGCTCCAGCAAGGATGGCCATGCCACAATCTCTTCTCCTCCATTTCCTCTTGGGACTTTGGGTACTTGTGCACAGGTTCCTGGGGTGATTTTCAAGCCACCGGTTCCGGGACTCAAACTGTGCAGCCCGCCATGTGGGATCCAGTGCCTTAAGCTCTACATCATCTGCTGCCCCTCCTCCTCCCCTCTTGAAGCTGTTTTCTTGTCCCTGTGTCACCCATCCTCCTCTGTGCTTCGATGCACTAAAGGCAGTCTTCGACAAAGGTGTATTAGGGAGATGTTTTAGGCCTCTCTGCGGAGGCAGGTGGACAGCAGCCTAACTAGTTGGTACCATCAGTACTACCTGGAATGTATTGTGTTTGACCAAGTGCTTCAGCTCTCTCTGTGAATCGTGGAGGGAGGACTCATTGCAGGCTGCAAAATAATGTCCCTTTGGGGACCGCACTTCATTTTGATTTCAGTTTCTGTTTAGTAAGCTTTCTCGTTCTGAAGAGCTGCACAGGTGGAGGTGGGTGGTGGGCTGTGGTGGGCCTGGTGTAGCTGTGCTCCTGCACAACGTCACTCCCGCCTGACCCCAGTCACCCATGCGTGTGGCCCTGTAGCTGCCTCCACCTCACCCCGGGGAGGCCCTCCAGGCGTGGCTCCCCTCAGCCACTCCTTTGCCCTTTTAGGGAGCACAGAAAACACTCAGCTCTGTGGGCACAGCCGCCCTGCAGCTTCCGCTCTGCAGCTTCCTACCACACGGGGCTCCAGGGACTCAGGCCTCATGGCCCTCGAAGGTTTTATCAATGTTCGCGGGTCTCTCAGTTATCAGGTTTCAGAAACTGCTGGGTTTGGGCCAGGATGGGGTGGGGAGAGACAGGGGCCAGTTTTTTTTCTGGAACCGTGCTGCAGTGACCAGCTCTGATTCTTCAGTCTCTCGTCTCTCAACCTGTGGAGTTGACCTAGGTTCCGATAGGGTGACATGTCTACTGAATCCTCCCAAATATATTGTTTATTACATAATTTTATGTCCCGATTCCTTCACCTTTGAAAACAAGTTTATATATTACTTCTGTGTGTGTGTGTGTGTGTGTGTGTGTGGATGTGTTCATGTGTGAGGGTGGGAGGTGGAAAGGGAGAGACGCCAACAGGGTCTTCACAGCACGATCCACCCCCAGCCTCAGCCGGCCTCAGATCATGGGCGTGCCTGTGCCTGGCACACTCAGGGAGGGCTCTGGATGCAAACCCAGCCCCTTCCCATGTGGGTGGCCTTGTGGAGTGTTGTGCTTTCATCGCCCTGCCTCTCCCTCTCACTTTTTGAAAAGACCTGGTAAGATACCTGGTAGCTGTATTAGCAGTCATCACGTCTTCTCTGATCTGCCTTAAGAGGTGCTTCTTCCATCCCAAGAGCTCTTACTCCATTGCTGGGCACTGGGGAGTAAATTTTTATAACTTGCAATGAAGATCATGCACACACACACACACACACACACACACACACAGGTGTCATCATAAGTGGTTGACCACACAATTTTCCTCTCTCTCTCTCTTGGTTTTTCTCTCAATTGCCATGCTTTGCAGGACTGGGCCCCAGCAGTATTCTCCAAGACGTTGTCACCAAGGACAGATGATCAGAAGTCAGGCAAATGTTCTTCTTGTGTAACTGTTCCCTTTGGTTCAACCTCTACACGCTTTGAAAGAAATTGGAAGTTAGGACTCTTTCTGAAATATGATTGTTTGGTACTTTAAAAAAAATTTTTTTGGGGGAGGTTTTTGCTATAGGGTATGTGCGCTTGCCAGAAAAACAGAGACAGAGAGACAGAAAGCGAAAAATCACCCTTCTAGGGGGAATGGCCACACAGCAGTCCCTTCTCCTCTATTCTCCTCTCGGGATCTTGGGCATGCACGCACACGTGCCCAGCATGAGTTTAAGCCACCGAGTCTGGGACTCAAACTGCGGTTGACTACATGGGAGTCCAGCGACATAGCCATTATGCCAACTGCTGGTCCTAGTACTTCGTTTCTCTGAACCTGGTAAAAATAAGAATAAAAGAAATATTGATTGGGGATAAAAAAGGGAGATCCAAAGTGTGGGTATGACATTATCCCACGTGTGATCAAATGTTTACCTAGAAAACCTGCTCGGAAAAAATACGCCAAGGTATCGATGGCGGTCATCCTTGCGTTGTGAGATTACGGGCACATGTGACATTCTTCCTCACGTCACTCAGGGTGATCGTGCCTTTTCACTCAACTCGCTTCCAAGTGACTTTTTCTGTTTTCGAAATCACATTGATTCTCAAAGGATGAACATTTTCTACCTGTAACAATCTTTTAAAAATGTACAGCTGACTTAAAGAAAATCATAGAAAATATTCTCAGCACCATTTTGAGCATTGGCATGTCGTTGGGATAAGCGGGTTAGGTGACCGTGGAAGGAACAGGGTCCGTTCTGACGTCTCGTTTCTGGTACAGCCCAAACTCTGCCAGTGCTTTCATAGCTTTGCCCATAGATGGCAAAAAGACTGGCTTGTTACACTGTTCTTTTGTTTTCTTAAAGTCTAGATTGACGTAGTGTGTGAGTGTAGTGATGTGACCAGTCATCTGGAAAGTTCCCGTATATGAAAAGTAAATAGATATCTTACCAAAAAAAAAAAAAGTTTGGGGGCCAACAGATGGTGTGGTGGTTAAAGAGCTGGATTCACACATGGCCGACTGCAGTTTGATTCCTGGACCCAGTGGCTTGAAAATTATACTGGGCATATGTGTGTGCACGCCCAAAATCCTGAAAGGAGAATGGAGGAGAAGGGACTGCGGTGTGGCCATTCCACGCCCCCCACATACCCCAGGGGTGATGTCTCACTTTCTCTCTCTCTGCCTCTCTCGAGAGCCCTATGACAAAAACCTAAAAAAGAATGACAAGAAGTTCATTGAATGCTTTACTATAAAACAAATCTTTCTGCTTATATAAATAAAAAGGGGAACTACATTGCGTTTGAAACCGCACCATGGAAAAAAAAGTGTGTTTCTGACCAATCTTCTCTGTCCTCAAATATAGAATATGAAAATCAAAGCTCATTTGTCGTCATATACAAGGTGTATTTTATTCATAAAAATAAGACACATAAAACTGCCAAATTAGGAGTGAACGTTTGCTTCCCTGAAGGTTTGCTTCACAGGTCTTTTCAGTAGGTGGCTTTTCTAGTTCACCATTTCTATGAACATATGTTGGACAAGAAGGGGAAATTTTTATATTTTAAATGTCATGGAATTGATAATTAAATGCTATCTTTATCAAAAGAAGATAAAGCATATAAAAGGGAATATTAATAGATTGGAATGATTCATCTGGTTGACAAAAACTTAATGACATTGGTCTTTTCCATGGATGTTCCATAAATGTTTGAATGTCCCCTGTGCCTTGTACCTTATGCTACTCTGTGAATACAAGGGCAGTGTATCAGAACTCTTGTTCTGACAAAGATGAGACAGAATGCTACTAAATATTTGGAGAGTGATTTATTGCTTATACCATGCTCATACGGTCCCTCATCTCAAAGCCTTTATAGTATGGTTTATAGACTTTATAGCAAGGTTTCAAATATGCAAATATTAAATATCATGCTGAGTTCTAGAAAGTGCTATATTGAATGAGGGCAGGTGTGAAAATATAATGGATAAAAAGAAGGGTTTTCAGGCCAGCAGGTAGCATGGTGTTTAAAGGGCTGGATCCCACATGACCAACTGTGCAGGTCGAGTTTAAGACCCAGTGGTTTGAAAAACACCCTGAGTGCATGTCCGTACCTGCCCAAAATCCCAAGGGGAGAATGACAGAGAAGGGATTGCAGTGTGGCTATCCTCCTGGGGGGGGGGGGGGGCACTTTCTCACTGTCTCTCTCACTCTCTCGCTGTTTTCTCTCTGGTATATATACTTTCCCTACAGCAAAAATCTAAAAAAAGGAAAAGAGAAGAAAAAAGAAAAAGAAAGGTTTTGTTTGATAAAGTTATAGAGAGGCTGAAATGACCAGGAAAAGTTGGATGAAAGCGGTAATCTTGAGGAATATGCTAGGCAAGGATCAGCTCGTAATCTGGCTACAGTCTGGATTAGGCCTTGTTGTGGTGATTTTAGTAGTTCTTCATTACTGCACTGATGTTATATAACAAATAATTCCTCCGATCTTAGTGGCTTATATCACACACAGTTATTTTTCTTATTCATAGGTCTTATTCAGAGGTCTGGAAACCAGCTGATTTTGGCTGGGCTCAGCTGGTCTTGGCTGGGCTCAGCTAGGCCTGACTCCAAGCTCTGAGTCTACTTTGGAGCTGCTTCATATGTTTTATTCTGGGATTGGCACTACCTGGGGCCTGGTCTTCCCGTGGTAAAACACAAGAGGCCACAGGAAACGATGCCAGCACGTTGGAAGCCTGTGCTGCAGGGCTGTCACTGATGTCATTCAAAGCAAGTTACAAGGCTGAGCCAGACATCAACCGGGTGAGGAAAAACACATTCCGATTCAAGCGCGATCACCTGGCAAAGGTCATAGGTGTGTAATCCTGTAACGGAGACAGTGAGGAATGGGAAGCAGTAATGCAATCCACCGCAGTCACATATCTGAAGAAATCGTGGAAAAATTGCAAACCGTGTACATAAAACTGCTCACAGCCTAGGAGTCACAGGAAGAATCAGGGATGAATGTTTAGTTGGCCTGAAATGAAATGACTGCTCGTCACTTCCAACGCTACCTTTAAGAGTTTGGACTGGCAGGTGGAGCTGGATGGTGGCACAACTGTAAAATATGAGTCTGTGTGGGGCTGACCCACATGGAAAGTTCTGGGTTCGAGGCTGGAGACTCCCTGAATACACTGAGCCCAAACACATCCATGACCCAGATGCGGATAAGCTGTGGAGTGGGTGGCAGCATCAGGACCTTGTTCAGGTGCTACCTGTCTGTCTCACTTTTTTTTAATAACTTTTTTCATTTAATTTTATTATTATTATTATTATTATTATTATTATTATTATTATTTTAATTTGACCAGAGGGAGACAGAGAGAAAAAGTGAGAAACCAGGCCGCCGGGTCCGGGACCTGAACTGCGGTTGACCATGCGGGAATCCAGTGCCCTTAACCATGATGCCACTTGCTGGCCCTTCTCATTCTTGGAAGAAATAAATGCACTTTTTCTTTAACTTAAATACACTTAAAATGAATGCCCTTAAATAAAATTTTTAAAAGAACTGAAAATATATTGAAGAAAAAACTTTGGAAGCTACTGAGAGGACGAATCCACTTCCAGGACCTTCCAGGAGCCAGGCGTGCAAGGACAGAGAGCTGAGACTGGACTCGCTGAGGAGCCTGGACCAGAAGAATGTCCCGTGTCATTTTCAGTTCCATGTGTCTATGATGTCAGTGTCACTTCCCTTCCCCAAACCCCCAGCAGTGGCCGAGCGTCAGAGGGCCGCAAGTGACGAGACCCATGAGGGCCTTCGCCAGTTCTCGTTTTGGTTTTCTGGCAGGAGCTGATGCAGGAGAGAAGGGCCGGAGGTCTGCTTTGGGGCTGTGGTCTCTGATGTCTGGTTGATGCCGAGGCCAACGCGTGGCAACATCCCTGTCACAAAAGCCTTATGTGGGAGCAGCAGCAGACCCCGGATTTGTATGGACTGGACTCCAGATGAAGGCCAGCTTCTGTTCAATGTGTCCCTACAACCACCAGCCCCTCAGAGCGATGCGGGTGGAGCCAAGCCTGATTATGGCTCACCATGGCTTGGTATCCTCAATGCACTATGGGAATGGTACCGCTACCTCACAGGGTTGAAAATGCCCTTACAAAGAAATGTTTATTGATAGGCAGCTCGGTCTGGCCTGGTCCCCACTGAAGAAATCTAGTAGGTCATTTGCACAGGTGAACTGAGACCATGTGTGAAGACCCAGCACAGTGTATTTAATAAACAGTACCTGAAAACAAACAAACAACGATAACAAAAGCACAACGCTAAAGTCATCTCATTGTTTGACTGTAGTCAAGTCATCGTGATTATTTTTCTTTTTAAAATTCAGCCTGAGGGTGGGCCTGTGACTCAGTGTTTAAATAGCATGCATAGAAAGCTGAATCCCAGGTGGCTGGCCACAGTTTGAATCCAGGCTCTGATGGCTTGAGAAACACACCAGGTGTGTTTGCATATCCCAAATCCAGATGGGATGGGGAATTGCAGGAAAAAGGATTGTAGTGTGGCCACACCCCATTGGAGGGTGCTTCACCCCTCTCTCTCTCTCATGAGTGTACACATTGGCAATATAAATAAGAAATAATCTAGTTTGGTGTTATATAGACACTGCTAGCTTCAGGCAATGCTATCAAGAGCAGACTGAGGCCCTAATAAAAAGATTTCTCAGGAACTCCCACATGGGTGACTGTGGTTTGAGTCCCGACCCGAGAGGCTTGAAACTCACACTGGGCATGTGCACATGCATGCTCAAAATCCCAAGAGGAAAATGGAGACAGGATTGTGGCATAGCCATCCTCCGTGAGCAGTGACTTTTCGCTTTCTGTCTCTCTGTCTCTCTGGCAAGCGCACATGTCCCATGGCAAAAAAATATCTCAAAAAAAAAAAAAATTCTCAGCTACTTCTAACTAAGGAAGTCCGGCTAAAAATACCCTTACAAAGAAATGTTTGTTGATAGGCAACTCGGTCTGGCCTGGTACCCACTGAAGTCTAGTAGATCATTTGCATAGGCATCTCTGCCTTCTCTGATTCTCCACCCCAGACTCACACTGGCCCCAGCCTGCCTGGAACTTGCCCCAGAGAGAAGGCAGTGTTTACCCGTCACTGAGGGCACCAGTGTTATGCAGAATGGGGTGTACTAGGTACTCCATAAATGAATGTCTGCTGAATAAATGCACAAACACATAGAAAACAGCAGAGAAGACCAACCTACAACCTCAGTGCATCTCCACCATCCCATCAGGAGCTTCCTGGCTTCCAGAACGTGGGCTCCACCCTAACAGGGTATGTACCGTAAGCCTCACAGTTCTGGAGGCACTCTCTGTAGGTCATGTGCATCAGCCCGGCGGGGAACCCAGGCCTAGTGGGACAAGCTGCACAGGAACAGCACTAGCTGGGTCATCTGTCTGCAGGGCTCCTCTGGCTGAAATTTCATTAAGCTTTGGTAGACCCAAATTCAGTAGATTAATTCAGAACTTTTTATTTCCTCTGTCAAAGGATACGAGCAGATTCAGGGGAACTTCTCCCTCAGTGATTTCAGACTGAACCTGGCTTCCTGTGGGTTCCACATGAGAATTCACCAGAACGCCACCCAGCCTTCGTAAAGGCACGCCTGGTTTCCTGTTGCCTCGCGATCAGCGTCGGCACCTGCACACACCACCAGGAGACTCGGTGCTGGCCCTGACCTGGCCTTTGGCTGTCAGGGCCACTGGTTCCCCTACCTGGTGCACAGTGACTGGATTCTCGGCCTCTGAAGTCGCTCCCCTTTCTCCTTGAGTTCCAAAGCTCAGCATTGGTCCACGGGCCAGTCCCTGGCTTTGCCCTTATCTGGGGATATACTATGCTTCTATCTCAGCCGACAGAGCTCGAGTCTGTTCCCTGTGTCCCTCCTTTCACGCACAAGCTTTCTGTAGAACTTCACCTTTACAACTGTGCCCTTAAACTCAGAGTCCATGAAGGCCAAGGTCGCGTCGTGAGTGAAGCAGCCCGGGCAGCATGGGGAGTGCGGCAGGGAGGACGCGGCCTCTCAGTCCTTCCTTCTCCTCGTAGACACCTGGAGGTAGACCAGCAGTTCTCTGCTATGCAACCCATGGCTGTGAGATCCTAAAGAGCCACTGGAGGGGCCAGCAGATGGTGTGGTGGTTGAAGTGTTGGACTTCCACATGGCCAACCGTGGTTCAAGTCCTGGACCTGGTGGCTTGAAACTCATACCAGGTGCATATGCATGAGTGGCCAAAATTCCGAGAGGAGAGTGGAGGAGAAGGGATCACAACATGGCCATCTCCTTTGGGAGGGTGATTTTTCGCGTTCTATCTCTCTGGCAAGTACATGTACTCTAGAACAAAAAAATCTCTTTCTCAAACAAAGCAAAGCAAAACAAACAGCCACTGGGCCCCACCACAGGTTTCAGCTGCTCTAGGTGGGGGCCCCTGAGCCTCTCATGGCTGCAGTAGAGGTACCGACCTCATGGTTCTAGCCAGTTGTCTTTAAGTCTTGTTTGTTCCCAAGAAAAGGCAGAATTCTCCATTTCTATGTCCAATATGCCCATTTTTAAATACCAGCTGCCTTATCTAAGCCCTTTGGTGGAGCCAGCCCATGGCATGGTGGTTCAGGTGGGTGGACCCCACAAGGCTGTGTCGTTCGATCTCAGCTCTACAGCTGGAAAAACACTGGGTGTGTGGATCCATGCCCAAAATCCCAACAGGGGGGAGAAATGGAAGAGAAAAGATCGCAGTGTGGCCATTCCCCATGGGGGTGCTTTCTCACATTTTCTCTCTCTCTGTTTCTCTCCAGTGAGCACCCACACCTTCTGGCAAAATTTTAAAAACAACAAACCCTTTGGTGGCCAATCGAAATAGCCTGTGGCCGGTTCCCAGGCCTGTGGGTATAGGGTGGAGGACTCTGGCTTGCAGAAGCCTCTCCAAAGCATCCACCCTTTGGTTCCTGGGAGCTCTGTTAATCTCCCTTACCAGACAGAGAGCTGGCTGTCTACACTAGTGGCAGGGGCAGGATCTGGGTCTGGACCCGCCTACTGGTTTCCTGGTTGCTGAGTGTCTCAAGGCACGTCCTGATGTGCTTGTGGCTAGAATACCAGCAGCTTCACCCTCCTCTCATAGGCCCTGAGAGAAGACCCCGCAGCCTGCAGGGAAGCTCATCGCACCGTAGATGAAGCCATGGTGGCCAGGAATGGTGGTCTCAGGGCAGGTCCTGTCTCCACCCAGAGATGTCCCCATGGAAACCCACCACCTGTGAACAGTGAGGGGAGGCTGCCACGCTGCTGCAGGGGTCCAGGACACGTTAGGCCATGGGAGGAGGATGCTCACTTGCTTTCTCCTCCTTTCCTTCCAGCACGGATCTAGACCCTCCCACGGTTCCCCTCAAGGAGCCTGGGTGGCGGCCATTACCACACTGATGGTGTCATCCGGACTTCGACCCAGAAAGTCTGAGTCTTAGTACCACCTTGGCTATTATCTTCCAGCAAGATTTTGGACCCATGCCTTTATTTCACTTGGTCTCAGAGTCCACATTTATAAAACGAGAGGTTTGAATGAATATATTAATTGAACCTGTCTGATCGCACACAACAGAAAACTCAACCTAAGTAGGCTTGGCAGAGACTTGAAATTATTAGTTCACGTAATTAAATAAAAAGAGCAGGGCCTTGATCTCGAGGTTTGAATGGTGTTTCTAGGAACTGGTCACTAGTCTCTCACTTCTGTTCTTTTCCTTCCATGTGGCTTTATTTCAAGGCTCCACAGGGTGGCCAGAGGGCGACTGCTACTCCAGACCAACTACTTCTAGATTGAACCCGGTGATAAGGAGGGTGGTGATCTTGCTTTGAACAGCAGCAGCTAAAAGCTGTGGCATATCACTGACTCGGCCTGTGTTAGATGTCTAGCTCTTTAGCTGCTCCCATAGCTAGAGAAATGCAATACTCCGATTGGCCAGGACCGTCCCATGTCCACTCCAATGGTGGGAGTGGCCCATGAAGCACACCTGGGTTGAGCTCTGGGAGGAGTGCTTCCCTGAGAAAAATCAGGAATTACTGCCCAAAGAAGGGAAGTGAGTGCTGAATGTTAAACTTCATTGTTGGCTTCATTTTAATGTTTGAGAGGTAAGCCATTATGATGCTACCAAAAGTCAAAACTATACAGAAAAGTATGCTTAGAGAACCACCACACCATCCTGTTCTTCCACTCCACTCTCTACTCTCCTTGGAGAGGGGAAGCACCTGCTAGATTTCTTTTGGGTTAGTTGTTCCTGTGCTTCTACATGCAAACAGAACGTGTGTGTGCAGACTTCTTATTCCCCTTCTGTCCTGACAGACGACATCATAGGCTCTTCCATACACTGCCCAGTCTCTTAACAATGTCTTCCAGAAACCTTTCTCCATCAGTTCATGGAGCTCTCTCTTGTACTTTTCTATCTCCTTCATAGTTCATTGTGTGTCTGCACTATATTTTATTCAATTTCCTACACTGGGGCATTTAGGGAGCTCCTGGTATTTTGCAAGTGTAAGTGCAAGGAGTGACCTTGAGAATTTGTGTTTTCTATTGGGTGAGTTTTACACGTTCTGGGTAACGTCCTAGAAATGGAGTTGCTGGGTAGAGGGGTGAATGCAGATGTACTTTGTTAGCATTTGCTGACTCCTGCCCAAGGGGCTTATACCAGGCCTCATCTCACCTGAACGGACCAGGGTTTCTGTTTCTGTTTTTCTTTTTCTTTTTCTTTTCTTTTCTTTTCTTTTCTTTTCTTTTCTTTTCTTTTCTTTTCTTTTTTCTTTTCTTTTCTTTTCTTTTCTTTTTTCTTTTCTTTTCTTTTTTCTCTTCTCTTTCTCTTTCTCTTTCTCTTTCTCTTCTCTTCTCTTCTCTTCTCTTCTCTTCTCTTCTCTCCTCTCCTCTCCTCTCCTCTCCTCTCCTCTCCTCTCCTCTCCTCTCCTCTCCTCTCCTCTCTTCTCTCTCTCTGTTTCCCTCCCTCCCTTCCTTCCTTCCTTCCTTCCTTCCTTCCTTCCTTCCTTCCTTCCTTCCTTCCTCCTCCTCCTCTTTCTTCTTTTTTTATTTTTTTTTTGCTCTAGGGTGTGCGCACTCACTAGAGAGACAGAGAGACAGAAAGCGAGAAATCACCCCCCAGAAGGAATGGCAATGCCACAACCCCTTCACCTCCCTTCTCCTCTTGGGATTTGGACATGCATGTACACACACCTGGCGTGAGTTTTCTCTCTAGGTCTGGGACTCAAACCATGGTCGACTCCATGGGACTCCAGTGACGGTAACCATCATGCCATCTGCTGGTGCCCTGGGTTCCTGTCTCTTTAGCCTTACTAACAATGTATATTGTTAACCTTTTGAATTACTATGTGGTTTTGTCAAGCTAATGAGTAAGAAGTGTTATTCCATGTGTATTTAAAATTGTGTATTTATTAAGAGTGAAATGGACTATATATGTGTATACACACACACACACACATACCAATTTAAAATAGCTTTTAAAGAATTTTCTGGTTATGTGTTTTATTAATTTTTATATAGGAATTTTGGTCTTCTTCTCTATTTTTAGAAGTTTTTAAAAAATATATTAGATAGTAGTCCTTGGGACCAGCAGGTGGTATGGTGGTTAAGGCGCTGGACACTCCCACATGGCCGACCATGGTTTTAGTCCTAGACCTGGTGGCTTGCTTTCTGACTTTCTCTCTCTCTCTCTCTCTCTCTCTCTCTCTCTCTCTCTTTATGTGTGTCTCTGGTCAAAATTAAAAAAAAATAATGAATGAGGAAGTAGAATGAAAAATAAATAATTCTTTAAAAAATATTAGGGGGTCCTTTACAGTCTAGGCTGCAAATACTTTTCTGTCCATTTTCTTTCCTGTTTCAATGATGCTTATGGCTTTTTCAAAAAGAGCTTCTTTTGTAGTCAGATGTACTGATCTCTTCCCAGCCTCTGTATCTTCCAGTAATATAAAAAACCTTCCCCTATTGACAGTCTAAGAAGGTCACTTGTGCTTTTTAAATAGCACTTGTATACTTTCCTTCTGTATCTAGCTCTCTGACTCATTTGGAAATTGTTCTCCTGTACAGCATGAGAAATACTAGATATTTACTTTATTCTTTTAAATGACTATGCCATCGTTCCAATATTCTGTTTTAAGATGATCTCTTCCCAGTGATTGTGGGATAGCGCCTTTATAAACCTAGACGGGAGAACAGTCTGGAAAAGTCATCTCTGTACCCACACCATGTCCAGGAGGTATCTGTGAGGAGGAGAGGTGTGTTCCCCAGTTCTCACTCTCAGGACTGGGTTCTGAGGTTGATGGATGGGGCCTGGACAGGGTAGGGGAGGGCAGTCAGGAGAAGGCGAGATTTGAGCCCCCTTACCCCAACTTATTGCTTTACTGAGAGAGAGAAGTGGGGTCTGGGATTACCAGCCCTGAATCCCCATCTGCAAGAGATGCCTCCAGTCTCGTAGAAACATATATGCACATGTACATGCATGCACACACCCATACACGTGTCCGTAAACACACGCGTACCTGCTCCCACAAGTCCACAAACCCCATACTCAGCTCTTCCCATTCAGACTGAGGACCCTCCACTCGCTTGGTGACCTGAAGTCCCCAGTGAGAAAAAAAAAGAGCCCCATCACATAGAGAACTTGTTTTGAACCCACTGATTATTTGTTTAAAAAAAAATTCACAGGGGGCCAGCAGATGGCACAGTGGTTGTGTCATTGGACCCCCACATGGTTGATCGCGGTTTGAGTCCTAGACCAGGAGGCTTGAAAATCACACTGGGCGTGTGGGTGTGCATGCCTAAAATCCCAGAAGGAGAATGGAGGAGAAGGGATTGCAGTGTGGCCATCCCCCCGGGGAGGTAATTTCTTACTTTCCCTCTCACTGACTCTCTTTCTGGCCAGCACACATGCCCTAAGGCATAAACCTCTCAAAAAAGGAAGGAAAAAAATATATATCACAGGTCATCCTGGGAGGCCCTGATTCCCAGTGCCTTCCTAGCTGGTCTACACCTCTACTTCCAGGGGCTTGGGGTTCAGGCCTCCTGTGGGGGAGTTCGTCCCATGGTCACATCAGCGGGGCAGTGGCTATCACCTCCTTCTATAGGGCCAGGCTCTGGCTGCCTCTAAGTCAACTAAAGTACTTTCTGGGCTGGGGTTGGTGGGAACAGCCCCTCCCTGCGGCTTCCACGTTGGCCCCAACGCGATGCACTGTATGAACTCCTCTGGGATTCCCTCCGACCACCTGCCCTACGTGGGAGTAGTGTGCACGGCCAAGAAATGTGGCATTCGATTCCAGCCTCCAGCTCTGCTCTTAATTTATGAGAATAAAATCAAGGGGAAGTCGCCAGCGTGTGCCAATCTGAAACTTTCCAGAGTTCTCCGATTGTATCAGAGCTGCTGAACAGTTCAGGAACACTCCAGGGCACAAGAGTTACCTGGAGGCAGGATCCCCAAGGCAGTTAGAGATGTCACACTGTTTGTTAAGAGGTTATTTGCAGGGGAAGAGTTGGGCAGAAGCAATGGAACAAATTAAACAGGAAACAGCCATTGATCCTGAGGAAGATCTGGAGGAACTGATAGATGACAAGGAGCTTGCCAAAAAGAAGGGCATTATGGACCAGAAGAAGAAGGCTGATCTGAGCTGTTTGTTTGTTTGTTTTTAGAGAATTTTGCCACTGGGCACATGTGCTCACTGGAGAAACAGAGAGACTGAAAATGAGAAATCTCCTCCAAGGGGGATGGCCACACTGCAATCCTTTCTACATTCTCCTCTTGGGATCTTGGGCATGCACGCACATACACTCAGTGTGAGTTTTAAGCCACCAGGTACGGGATTCGAACTGCTGTTGACCATGTGAGAGTCTAGTGACATAGCCATTACGTCACCTGCTGCCTCAAATTCATGTATGACATTGAGGGCGGTCCCCACAGGGTGAACAGCTGCAGCCCTGTGGCTGGGGCCGAGTCAGATGGTGAGTTCTGATGCTCAACATTCAGAGTATGTACCGGGCAAGCAGAATGTCCACGTTTGTACAGAGAGGATAGATAGGCCCTAGGACTGTCTGCGAAGAACACTAAATGTTTATGTCAGGTCATAATTGATCAACCACGTTACTTTTTTTTTTTTGGAGAGGTTTTTGCTATAGGGCAAGTGTGCTCCCCCAAAAGACAGAGAGAGACAGAGAGACAGAAAGCGAGAAATCACCCCCCAGGGAAGATGGACACACCGCAATTCTTCCTCCTCTATTTTCCCCTTGGGGTTTTGGGCACACACGCACATGCGCCCGGTGTGAGTTTTAAGCCACTGGGTCCAGGACTCGAACTGTGGTTGACTGCATGGGAGTCCAACAATGCAACCATTACACCATCTGCTGGTCCCCAGCCTACAGAAATTTTCTAGGGCATTGAAGGCACAGAGACACGAGGCTCCTCACTAGTCCAGCCACAGAGATGCCCCACGTGGAAGAAGGTGTCACCGTGGAACATGTTCAAAATGGGGAAACTGAAGACAGATGTCCCCATACCTAACAGTGGTCCCTCGGAGCAGGCCAATCTAGGCTTCCATCTCCCCGAGTGGGAAAGTGGGCATTTTAATATCACCCGTCAGCATTAGCAGCAGGATTAAGCTGCATGGTGTGATCATCTGCTGAGGGTCCCTCAACAGATGTTCATGTCTTTTCTCTCTCTGATCCCACTACAAGGAGCTTTCCATGGGTGTGCGTTCTGGAAAATAAAACCCGTGAGCAACGGTAGCCACGTCTGTGCCTGAAGCGGCCACACTGCCACTGCCGTTGGAGGTGACAATCTGCTGCCTCGCTCTCCAGTCTGTTCAGCAGGGAAGACCTCTCCTGTCTGCTTCAGAGCCATCGTGAGGCAGCGTCCCCAGGGCTATGTACGTGCAGCAAGGAAATAAGGAAAGCAAGTGACACCTGGCACTAAGCTAACGTCATCATTGCAATGACTCGTCTCTGGACGAATGCTTCTTGCACGCGTACGGCAGAGGGAAGTCTACACCAGACGGAGGAAAACAAACACCCTGAGAGGCAGCCCTGGGGCTTACTTGACAGCTGTGGGACTCTACTGTGTCTGTAGCTAGATGCCATTTTGAAGAAAAGAGTAGGTGCTTGTGGCCACAGCTTCTAGCCACGGACGAAAGCCCATGTCATGCCCTTTGTCCTTGGCTCCTGGGAGGGATCTCTGGGACCTTGGAATATCCTGCCTGATAAAATTGTCTTTGTCTGGCTGCTTTGGCCACTTGAGGGTTGAAAAATATGATTTACAGGAAAGGCTTTTGGCAGACATAGTGGTATCAGATTTGCCTTTAGAGGGACCAGACTAAAGTTCAGCCATGTAGGCCTCATTTACAGACTCTGGATGGGGGCTGGGAGGTGGCATAGTGGTTAAGGCACTAGACTTCCACATGGCCAACTGCAGTTTGAGTTCCAGGCCTGGCAGCTTGCTTTCTCACTTTCTTTCTTTCGCTCGCTCTCTGGTCAAATTAAAAAATAATAAGAAGAAATAAAATAATTATTTAAAAAAAAAGAATCTCTGGATGCTGAGGCTCTGGTGAGCTTTCCTGGTTGGCAAAAGTCTGTGCACACTGTCACACATCATGGCCAGGAGGAGGCAGAGTTGCCCCTTACTTTACATGTGGCAGGTGCCTGGAAGGTCCGTGTTAGGAACCTCCAGAAATCTGCCCTTTGGCTCTCTTGCTTAGCAGAGGTTCATTCACATCCTTTCTCTGTAATAAACAGCAACTCTGAGCATAACAGCTTCTATAACTGCTGTGTGTCCTTTCACAAATTCTATAAGCTGAGGATGGGCTTGGGAACCCCTCACACTTGAACTAAAGTGAAGAAGACAGGGTCATCTTGTGTAGGCTGCTCCCTAACCTTGCAGGTGGCCTCAATTGTCACAGCATGGAAACCAAGATGGATGACAAGAGAAGCTAATAATGCAGATTGCCACAAGATCCCTCTCGAGAACATCTTGGTTCATTTATTCATCCATTCAGCAGACACTTACCGAACACCTACCACGTGCCCAGTGCTGTTCTAGGATAGAAGTCAGCAAAACACAGCCTTCAATTCCAATGGAGGGGATCAAGCATAAGTAAGCAAAGACATGAAATTATGTCAACCTTGAGAAGTCCTGGGGGGAGAGATAAAGCCAGGTAGGGAGGTGGCAGGGCTAGACCTTTTAAACACGGGAGTTAAGAAAGACTCTTCTTGGGGCCGGCAAGTGTCATGGTGGTTAAAGGCGTTGGACTCCCACATGGCCGACCACAGTTCAAATCTCAGACCTGGTGGCTTGCTTTCTCACTTCCTCTCTCTCTCTCTCTGTCTCTCTCTGATCAAACTGGAAAATAATAATGATAATAATAATAATAAATAAAGTTAAATAAAATAATTTTAAAAAAAAAGAAAGACTCTTCTGGAAAGGGGGTATTGGGACAGACTTGAGTGCAATGAGGGAGAAGCTGGGCTGTGATTCACAGCAAGGAGATTCTGCAGAGAGGCACAAGCAAGTCCAAAGAGGTGGGAAGAAGGGCGTGAACAGGGCACTCTGGCAAGGATGCCATTGTGGCACAGGGAGTCTTGCTAGGAGAGGTTTTCTTTGCATGGTCCCTGGGAATATGTGCTATGCCTGTGTGTGTGTGTGGGAAACAGGGAAGAGAAGCCTTTTCTCCACAGTCCCTCATATCAAGCCTGAGGCCGATTTCTCCGTTTCTGTGGAATTTGCTCGGCTGTGTTGCTCCCTCCCACGTTCTACATCGAATAATTTCACCTGCCTCTTTCCTCCTTCACAGAGGATGAGCTGTGCTTTGACTGTGTCCCCAAGAGTCCATGTGTTGGAAATGAAATCCCCAGGACAAGTGTTGAGAGGTGGGGCCCTTGAAAGGGTGATTAGGGCACTGGGGCTCTGCCCTCCTGCATGGATGAAGGTCACTAGCATGGCAGTGGGCTTGTTATAAAAGCAAGTTCAGTCCCCCCTTCTCTCATGGTGTTGTTCCTTCCTCTCACTGTGGGGAGATTCAGCAGGAAAGCCCTCACCAGGCGTAACCCCTTGACCCTGGACTTCCCAGCCTCCAGAACTGTGAGCCAAATAAACTTTCATTGTTTATATATTACCTCGTCTGTGGTATTCCATTACAACATCACAAAATAGACTGAAGCAGGAAGCATCTCTAAATATTTCTAGCTTTTTGAAGAAAAAAAAAGAAAGCATTTTTTTTTAAAAGGAAAGAAATGCGAGTTATTTCTCTTTATTTGGTTCAATAGGTGAATAAATAAGCTCATCGCTGGAAAGTACAGGGTGACTAAGAAGTAGCCCTAAGGGAAAAACCTAATGGGGAAATTTATTAAAAAAACATAGTTTACATATCCATGCTTTGGGCTTCCCTTCCAGCCTCTCTGTGGTTCTCAAAGCCCCATGGGTGTTCAGGCAGTAATGTGGGGAGAAGTGAGAGGGTGACCACGGGTGTTTGTGGAGGTTCTGTGGGGTTGGGGGGGAGGGCTGGGGAATGCGGATCCAAGACCTCGTGGTCATTGGTAAGGGCTTTCCACATGGGGGCCTGAACGTGCTTTCCCTAGAACTCAACTCCTGGCAAGGGTTCCACAAGAGGTGGCCGCTATAGTAGATGTGTTGGAGCCCACTTAGAGTACATTCTCTGAAAAAGGAAGTTCAGCAGCCATGCTTGTGGCCTTCCCCTTTTGTCAGACTTCCTCATCCTTCAGGCCAACCAGCCCAGAGGGTAAGAGGCTGCCTAGAGATGGGTGCGCAGGGGAGTGACTGTGGGTCTTGTTCCTCACCAGCCCACAGTGGCCATCTGAAAGCTATTGCTAGTCAGTCATGGGCGCCTTTTTGTAGGTTACGGTATACTTGGCATTTGAGGGTAAGGGTCTAAGGGTATTACCCGAAGTCATTCGCTGGTCCCCTTTATAGGACTTTCAGAGGGCATGCCTTACTCTCATTTCCTTTTTATCCTTATTCCATCTTCTTCCCTGAATTCTCCCCTTGCTAATCCCTTCCTCCTCACAGAGCTGCCCTGCACCCCACACTCCTCTCCTCCACCCCAGCTCAGACCCTCAGAGGGAGATGGCATAGAACCAAGAGGCAAGTGCGGTCCACTGTAATAAACAATATTCTGTTGCATAAATGTCCTTATCATAATCTTTCTGTATGCTCCACTTATATACTGCTTAGAAAATGTTTGACGGTGAACTAAAAGTTCCTTCTCTCCACCCCCTCTAGCCCCTGCCTTGTGAGGGGTAGAAGAGGAAAATGACTATGATGTCCTAGAACATTCTCCCCTGGCCTTCAAACTCTGAGAGGTTCTTGAATGTCTGTGTTCCAAATGTGATGACACATTCCATGGTCAGGGTTTCTGGAGAAAGGAAACAGCAAAGCCCCACCCAACCCAAGGAACAACCAGACAGGCGTTCGGGGATCAGCAGAAGTAGCAGGGAGCATTGGCTAGCTTTGTTTTTGCTCAAGGCTGATGAGCGCTGGCTCTTGGCAGCGAGAATGTGTAGCCAGAACGTCTTCTAGTGATTTGGTTTTTCTTTTTTTTTTTTTTTATAGCAACAGAACAGGAAGAGATGAAGGTGACAGCTGGTGGTTTCAGAAAGTCCAGAAGCATTTCCTTTGTAGTCATGTTTCTCTTCCCTTTCAGTGAAAGTGAAGGTCACTCCTTCCGTAGCTTCTCTCACCTGTTCACGGAAGACCTCAGGTTAGGACTTGGAGCTGCTGCTTCACCACATCTGCTCCCACTTCAGACACCCACTGTCGTTTCTGTTGTAATGTGGCCTGTCGTTAACCTGAACATGCTCCAGAAGGAATGACTTTCACCAGAAAATCTTCCAGCTCAACACGATGGACTGTTTAGAACATGGGGGAAAACACTATAAGTATGGAAATATACCTGGATTATTGAGCAGCAGGTTGGGTACTTCTAGTTTCAATGCAATGGGTTTTCATGTACTAGGAAAGATATTTTTTGCAAATTTCCAGAAATGCAGAATGAGGGTCAACAAATGACAACTCCATAGCGTAGTGGTAAGGTGCCGTCAGGAGAAGCCAGGTCTCACATGGTGACCACAATTCATATCTCTAGCTTGATCATCCGACACACACTTGTGAGTACCTGAGATTTGACAGACTGGGGGACAGGAGGAAGGGGACCACAATGTGGCGAGTCCCTACAGAGGGTGCTTCTCTCTCTCTCTCACTCTGACACACACTCTGTAATGAATAATCATAATAATAAACTTTTTTTTTGAAAAAGGTGTAACAAATGCATGGTTGCACCTGCAAGAAAATAAGGGAAATCTAAAGGGTAAAAAATGAAGGAACTCGAAACCAGCATGAGTTGATCCTGGGGTCACTGGGTGGTGGAGACTTCAAAAAGCTTCTGGAAAAATGGAATTAAAGTATGAATTTATTTTGGGGTAAAAAAACCCCTTGAAATCCTCACAGAAGATGTTTATAATATGTATTTTTCTTGAACTTTTTGAAAGCCCCTTGTATGAAGTCAAAAGCGATTCATGAAAGGCAACAAAAAATCATACAGACTTTTTTCTGGAGCATTCTCAGCTGTTGGACACCGGGAACAACAATGAAACCAAACCATATATTTGGGGAAAATATTTTCTAAGCCCTTTCACTGATTCGTGACTGCAGAAGGACCTTGATGGATCATCTACAAACATATTGTGGATATTGATAAGAAAGTGAATTTCTATTCACTGGCTATGGGCAGTTAGAAAAGTGTAGCTTAGAAAACATATGTGTGAAAATTGCAACCCAAAATGTAATGGTACCTAAGAATAAAGCTATCAAAAATGTGAAAAATTTATACATGGAATTAAAAAAATTTTTGTGCCAGCCCTGGTGGTACGGTGCTAACACAACACTTCACAGTGCTGTGGCCACTTAGGAAAGCCCTGGCTTGGTATCCTGAGGTCTCCCTGTACATGGCGGTTGGCTATGGCTGGGAGTGGATTGTGGCATTAAGATCTGGTTAGGAGGCCAGCAGGTGGCATAGCGGTTAAGTTGCTGGACTCTTATATGGCCAACCATAGTCCAAGTCCCAGACCTGGCAGCTTGGAAAGTCACATTGGGCACCTGTGCATGTCTGCCCCTAATCCTGAGGAGAGAACAGAGGAAAAAGGATTGTGGTGTAGCCATCCCCACTGGGAGTGATTTCCCACTTTCTCTCTCTCTGTCTCTCCAGTAAGTAAGTGCACATGCCCTATAGCAAAAATCTCTCTCTCTAAAAAAAAAAAAAAGAAAGAAAAATATCGGTCAGCAGTGCCTCTCTCTCCCTCTCTCAATAAATAAATTTAAAAAAATCCCTGAAGATCTAAATAAATGGAAAAATACACAATATTAGTGAATTAATAGAATTGATTTCTGAAGATTTTGTATGATTTTTAATAGAATGTGTTTCTATCAAAATTCAAATGAGATCACTTTGGGGCTCACACATTGTTTCTAATTGAATAAAGGAGGGCAAAGAACCAATCCCAGGCCAATTGTGAAGTGGAAGTTTCACTTATGAGGACTCACTCACCACACCACCATTAGATGCAGTTCCTGGGAAGGGTGATACTAGCCCAGGAGAGCCAGAATATAGTCTAGAAACAGCCCAAATTTGCTCGTAGGAGTTTGCACACAACAGAGATGTCATTTCAAAGCAGTGCAGAGAGGACTTTTAACAAGCAACAATGGAATGATGATGAAATGGAAGCAATAAGAATAAGTTTAGATCACTATATCAAACTATATTGAAATGGACGAAAGCCCTACATATTAAAAAGCACGATTTTAAAAGTTGTGGAAGAAAGTGAAGAAGAATGTTTTTATGATCTCAGAGTAGGAAAAAAGTTCTTAGACACAACACCAGAAGCACAAATCACAAAACTCTTTGTATATTGAAGAGATCATAAACAACGAGAACCAGCAGGTGGCGTGGTAGTGAAGGGCACTGGACACTCCTACGTGGCCAACCACGGTTTGAGTCCTGGACCTGGTGGCTTGCTTTCTCACTTTCCCTCTCTCTCTTTCTCTGTGTCTCTCTTGGTCAAATTAAAATAAATGAATAAATAAAATTAAATAAAAAATAATTCTTTAAATAAATAAAAAAGATCTCACAATAGAAAATTACAAATCTTAAACTTGGAGAAGGGATTTAACCTGAAATTTATAAACAGCTCTAATGAAAAAGGCCCAAGGGAAGAAACTGGCTATTATCAGAAAAGAACATCTAGTGGTATTGAAACATATGTAATCAATGTGGAAGGACCTCGTATTTCACAATCATTAGATAGGCGAAGTGAAAAAAGAAATTTGACCATGCTAAGATCTGCTGAGAGGAATGCAAGGAGGTCTAAGCATTTCGGAAACAAGATGGCAATGTCTTTAAAAAAATTTTTGCTAGAGGGCAAGTAGAATAAGAGAAAGTTTAGAAGCACCCTCTCCTCCCCCCTCCCCCCCATGGAGGATGGTCACGCTGCAATGCCTTTTCCTGCATTTCTCTCTCCTTTTGGGATTTTGGGCATGATGCACACTTGCCTGGTGCATTTCTTGAAACACCAGGTCTGGAACTTGAACTGTGCAGTCAGCCATGAAGGATCTAGCTGCCTGAACCACCATGCCATGGGCTGGCAATATTACCAATGCAGTGGGGCTGTTGGGTGGGAGAAGTCTAAATAAAGACCCTCAGCTTCACTGGAACATTGTTTATAGTAGAGAAAAACTGAAAGGAAGCCTGAATGCTTAGGTATGGAACCTACCACGCAGAGGGCTCAAAATAATAGTAATGTTTTCATTTATTTATTTACTTATTGAGAGATTTTTGCTATAAGGCATGTGCATTCGCCAGAGAGACAGAGAGAGACAGAGACAGAAAGCAAGAAATTACCCCCCAGGGAGATGGCCATGCCACAATCCTTTCTCCATTCTCTTCTGAAGATCTTGGGCACGCACACATACGCGCCCAGCATGAGTTTTAAGTTGTGCCAGGCCCAGGACTCAAACCATAGTCGACTACGTGACAGTCCAACAATGTAACCGTTACATCATCTGCTGGTCCCTTTATTTATTAAGAACATATTGCAAGGCCAGCATAGTGGTTAAGGTGGCTGGATTTCAACGGCTGACTGAACGGTTCGAGTCCTGCATGTGTCTTGAAAAACATGCTGGGTCTGTGTGTATGCATGCCCCAAAACTCTGGCAGAGAATGGAGGAGAAGGGAGTGCAGCATGACCATCCCTTTGGGGGGGTGATTTCTCTGAGATGCAAATACACCCTAGGGCAAACATTTAAAAAATGATGATAGTGCATGCAGTTGTGTTTGATTCTTTTGTTTTCCATACTTACTTTTTATATGTCTAAAAACTTCCTAATTAAAAAATTAGTTTGGGGGCCAGCAGGTGGTATAGTGGTTAAGGTGTTGGACTTTCACATGGCCAACCATTGTTCGAGTCCTGGATCCAGAGGCTTTGAAATTCACACTGGGTGTGTGTGCATTCATGCCCAAAATCCCAAGAGGAGAATGGAGGAGAAGGGATTGTGGCATGGCCATCCCCTCTGGGGGGTGATTTCTCGCTTTCTATCTCTCTCTGTCTCTCCAGTACACACATATGCCTTCTAGCAAAAACCTCTCTCGCTAAAAAAAAAATAGTTTGTTGAGGATTATGGGGCAAAGGCACTCACACATGGCTGGCATGAGCCAATTAGAAAACCACTTTGAATGAACACCACAGAGATGAAGGTTCAGCTCCTCTGGGGTACTGATAAACTCCACCTTGGCAGGGCGGAGGCCCTGGTTTGATTCCCGGCCCCCCTCTGAAGGCCACTGCAGTCCCAGCTACTCAGGAGACTGCCAGAGGGAGACTCTGTCTTAAAACAAGAACAAAATCAAAACAGCCTTAAGTAACGCTACTCTTTTTACACTCAAAAAGAGGCTCAAACAGGCTCTCTTATATATAGCAGTTGGGAATTCAGATCGAAGACACCTCTTGGGAGGTAATTTTGACAATATTTAACAAAACTGGACATTCTCTGCAGAACTAGCTCAGTTCCCCCAAGGGTTTTTGTTTTGTTTTTGTTTTTCCCTGAGAAAATGAGCCATCTCAAAGGAAAGGTTTATCTATGTTAGACTTCACAGCATCACAGCGTTGTGTGTAATGTGCGGGAAGAAAGAAAGAACTTAAATGTCTCACACTACCTAACTGCTTCTAATTTATGGAGCAACGGGCAGGATGGAAGACCATGCAGCCACAAAAGCAGCCCTTGAAACGTTTTAATGTTGTCCAACTGCTTGCAAAATATTAATGCAAAACAAAGCAGGTGACAAAAGCAGGAAGAGTAAACCACTAAAAATACCTACCTAGGTACTGAAGTAAGCAGAGCAAAATGAGAAAATAGTTACCTCTGCGTGAATTATAGATTTTTTTCCTAATTGCCAGAGAGCCAGGAGGGGAGAGGACAAGCTGATGGGGCATGGTCTCAGCGCAGTCCCTTCGGCATCTCTGTCCCCAGGATTTGGGGCAGGCAAGCCCAGGCACCCAGAGTTTTTCAAGCCACTGGGGCCAGATTTGAACCAGTTCAGCCATTCCCTTACCCACAAGGCTACGGTCAACCAGGACTAGAGGGGATTTCTATTTTCTTCTAGAATGCTTTGGGTCTTGCCACCCCTCCGGAAGTGTGTGTGATTGTTAATTTTTTCAATAGAGATTATTTGCTAATAACTGAAACAGGCAGGATGGTGACAGTACCCCCAGGGGAGGGCAGGTGAGCCGGGGACTGAGGGTTCCTGCTGAAGTCAGCCTCGTCTAATGATCTCCAAACCTGGGGGACAGGGACCTGGGCTCCTCGGTGACGTCACCACGGGCAGGCTGGGCTTGGAGGAAACTGCCCCACTTCCCGGAATCCGGTTTGGCAGCTCCGTGGCTCGGGTCCAGGCTTTGTTTAGAGGATCAGCGGGCCAGTGTCCCGCGTGCCTGCGCGGTTTCCAAAGCCCCAAGCGCGGGGCGTGACGCGGTGCTTGCTGTCGCAGCTGCCCAGCCGCAGCGGCGACGCTAAGTTGGGGGCGCCTGGCCTGGGCGCGCGGGGGCGGGGCCGCGCACGGGGCCCGGGGGCGGGGGGTGTCTGGGAGGGCGGGGACGGGGGCGCCCCGGCAGCTTCCGCCCCCGCCGGGGGTTCCCCGGAGCTGTCACGCGGGGAAGTCCCCAGCGCGGGTACAAGAGGGCCGCGCAGCGCGAGCTCGCCACAGGTCTGCCACCCCGGGACCGCGGCGCAACACTCCGGCATGGCTCGCGGCCTCCAGCTCCTGCTCCTGAGCTGCGGTAGGGCCCGAGAGCGCCTGCCCCCGTCCCCAGCACCCCGCCTTCTCGCGACACCCCTTTTTGTCGCTTGCTCACGGCGCGCTCTCGCTCTCTCTTGCAGCCTGTAGCCTGGCGCCTGCGACAAGGGAGGTGAAGGTGGCTTGTTCAGATGATGTAGACTTGCCCTGCACCGCCCCCTGGGACCCGCAGGTCCCCTACACTGTCTCCTGGGCCAAGGTAAGTGCAGCGACGCCCTTAAACCGGATTTGGCGGGAGTCAGTCCCATGGCTGGCGCCCCTCTGTGGCTGGGAGTTGGGGGCGTCTTGGAGGACCCAGTCTTCAGACTGGCCTCCCCAGGTGTCAACCTCAGTTACACCCAGGGACAAAGCAGCTTGGTTTTGTTGTCTGAGACCTCGGTCCCCTCCGTGCCCCTGAAGGTGGCCCTCAGATTATGGTCCAGACAAGACGTTTGGGAAGGGCCAGAGCCTCTCGGTGGGATTAATCCCGGAGGCCACCTGTGGTCCGGCCAGCAGGCCACAGAGAAAGCGAGAAGGGCCCAGAGCTGGCCCAGAGCTGGGCATCGGACAGCAGGGATGCTCCGATTCTTGTTCAGTGCCTGATGCCCGCACGTGGGGAGGGGGCGCAAGGGGATAGTCAGAGTAATTCGGGTTGTTTCCTAGGTGGCTGTTAGCAGTGATCACCCCCGACCTCTCTGGGGTGCCCTGAGCCCCTTCCCTACTCCTGCCAGGAAGGCTTCCTTCAGGGCACTTCACCTGGCACACGTGTTTGCATGAACCAGTGCTGATCTGGTGTCGGAGATCCATTTAGCTTGGCTAGAACAAGCTCAGATGCTAGCATCTCGATTCTAGCGGCAACCCAAAGACCAGCACCTCCGTTTTAGATGACTGGCCCTTTGCACCCCTTCTTTAAGTCAGGTTCCCGCTCTAACAGCCCCTTCTTGAGAGCGCGTAAGTCCAGAGCCCAGCCTCACGCTGCCGCTGGTGCTTGGCTCTTACCTGGGAGGCAATCTCTGGGCTTTCACAGAACGTCCGCCTTCTTGCTACCCAGCATAAAAGACACTGTAAGGACCCGCACGTGTGTCTGGTTCTTTACCAGCAGAAAAAACGATCTGTGAGCGTGGGTGTGTGTGCACGTGTGTCCTCTCTTTAGTCCTTCTGTCGACTCCCTGGGGATAGTGACTGCACTGATGTTTCTGTGTGTTTTGCACAGCACGCACTGTTTGCCCTGTTCATTGAGAAGGTGCTTAAGGGATTTGAACTAGAACTTCACACCTGATGCACCGTGCAAAAGACCCTGTTGGCTCCGTAGCGCACTGTGTTTGAAAGTAGGTGTCATACCTGCCTCATGTCCACCCTACTGAGTGTGATCGGAGGACACAGTTCCAGAGTTGTTCTCGTAGTAATGACAATAGTACTTTTAAAAATATTGTGAGAGCAGTATTATCTGAGTGTTGGCATGTGCCAAGCTCCAAGGCAGATGTTTACGTACGTTGTCTGTTTCTAGGTTTCCAGTGAACTCAAGAGAGAGCGCTTTCTCATCCTGCTTTGCAGATGAGGAAACTGAGCCTTGGGGGGATAACCTGCTTACTGTTACACAGCGGCTAAGGGCTGGAGGTGGGATTCGAAGCCAGCAATCTGATTCTGCATTGTGAATTGTTAGAAGTCTTCTTAGTCCAGTCAGTGGCATGGTGGTTAAGGTGGCCGGATCCTACGTGGCTGACTGTGTGGTTCAAGTCTCAGACACAGCAGCCTGAGGAACGCTTCACGGCTGTGTGCAAGTGTGAGCAAAATCCCCAAAGGCGGGAGAGATGGAGAAGGGATTGCCACGTGACTGTCCCTGTGAGTAGTGCTTTCTTTCTCTCTCTCTCTTTCTCTGCCTATAACTCTCTAGTGAGCACATACGCCTTCTGGCAAATAATAAAAACAAAAACCAAAAAACTCTACCTTGAAGCCTTTGTTTTCTACCATAATTACTTAAGAATTCTAACACAGGGCCAGCCCTACAAGCAGCATCTGGGCACTGTGTAAGGGGAGCTGGATTCCAAATGGTTAACCGTGATTCAAATCCTGACCCTGGTGGCTTGAAAAACATGCTAGGCGCATGTGCCTGTGTACCCAGAATCCTGATGGGAAGGAGAAATGGAGGATTTCGGTGTGACCACATCCTGTTAGGGGTGCTTTTTCTTTCTTTCCTTCTTTGGTGACCACACACACCCTCTAGCAATTAAAAAAGTCCCCAAGAAGAATAGAGAAGGGATGACAGCATGGCCATACCCCTAGGGGGTGATTTCTCACTTTCCTTCTTACTGTCTCTGTTTCTCTCTCTCTCTGATGAGCGTATGTGCCCTATGGCAAGAAAAAAAAAAAAAAAAAACTCTCAAAAAAACCCCCCAAAAACCCCAAAAACCTAAGAGTATCTCTGGGCTAACTAGGCAAAGACTTACTTATCTCAAAGAAAGGAGAAAACTTGAAACCACTATCCCTTCCAGAAAGTAATTAAAAAAAGAAAATGTAATTAATATCCCCAGGGGAGTAATGAAAAAGGACTCATGAAACAAGCAGATGAAATTTCAAACTGTAAAGTCCAAACAGTTGTCAGGTTAAATCTTCTTGCACAGGGTTGTTTGGAGTGGTTCAGTTACCGTAGCAATTACCCTTTGCCCGCCCCTCGGATGTCAGCGATGATGTAACGCCACAACGTATGGGTTGTTTACTAAGCACAGCTCTTGCAAGGTTTCCCCTGAAGGGCTCTCAAAACTGTCAAAAAAGAAACTAAAAAAGAAAGAAAGCGAAGAAGAAAGAACAAAAGAGTAAAAAGACTTTATTTAGGCCGTTTACTTTTTTTGTTTTCCTGGTTGGTTTATGGAATAGGAACACTGAGAAATCATACTCTGGTTATTATTTTTTGTAAGTTTGTTTATTTCTTCCAAGAGGGAAAGTGACAGAGATAGAGGAGTAAGCACACAGGTGCATGTGCCCCAGTAGGGTCGGGACACCTCTCTCAATCCCGTCTTTCAGCCAGTCCCAGATCAAGGCACGCATATGCCTGGCATGCTCGAAGAGGTCTCTGGACACGAACCAGGAACCTTCCCATGTGAGATTGCCTTTCAGGGCATCCTGTCTTGCTGCTGCAGTGCAATCTAGCCCCCCCAGGGTGATTTTTTTCCCCAGGTTTTAGCCATAGGGCTCGTGCACTTGCTAGAGAAAGACAGGGATAGACAGAGAGAGGAAAGTGAGAAACCACCTGTTAGAGGGGATGGCCACGCTGCATCCTTTTCTCTTCCACTCTCCTCTCGGAATCTTGGGTGCACATGCCACGTACCCAGTATGATTTCAAGCTGCCGGGGCTGGGACTTGAGCCATAGTTGGCTACATAGGAGTCCAGTGCCTTAGCCACCACACCCCCCAGGTGATTTTTAAAGTCAGCTGTGACTGAGCTTGGTGGATGGAAAGGAGAGCTGTGCTGTTCTGTGCTGGTAAACTAATCGGGGACCTCCGAAGTAAAGTGCATTGTTCCTGCAAGTACTTCCTAACAGGTCCGAGCGTACTCCCTGGATATTTGTTATTTTCCAGCCTAGTAATTATACTTTTGCATCGATTGTGCTTGTACAACAAAAATGGGCAGAGCGTTCTGAAATGAGGCCAGTGGTGAAATACTGCAGTACTTTATTTTATAGAAGATTTAGCATCTTGTCATTTATTCTACCATTTCCTTGTCAAATGCTTTGGCAAAGTGAAGAGGTAGTGGGGAATTCAACCCTGGTCATCACAGCCAGCCTCGCTTGTTGTCCCTGCTTCATTGTCACTCCTCTGGCTCTGTGAAAGCAGGAGTGGGCTGTGGCCGGGCAAACGAAGCAGAGTTCCTTAGAGTGGACTTTCACCATCCAGCATCACAGTCTCAGGCCTCCTGCAGGTCACAGTTGCTGTAGTAATGTCTCACGGTTTAAAGTTCCATTCACCACGCAGGCCGCAGGCACCACGGCACATGGCACCACTGTCCACTTGTGATGAACAAAAGGAACCATGAAAGCCACATGGTTTTTGTGCCTTTTGCTAAATAAAAACAAAGCAGATGGAGTCCTTTTGGCATTTGTAACAGGAGAGTGAGTTGAAGGAACAGTGTTCATTTTATCCTAGTTGGTGAAGTTCTACTTTCTCTCTGTTTCAAACATGTGCCTGGCCTCAGTGGTGCAAGCAGTAGTGTACTGGACTGCAGTGCTGGAAGCCACGTGGCAGACCGGGGTCTGGAACCTGAGTGGATCTGAAACACACTGAGCTTGCACTCCCAAGATCCCAACAAGCTAGGGAGCTGGGGGAAAGGCATCACGATGTAACCAGATCTTGTCAGGAGTGTCCACCTCTCTTTCTTTCTTGTACATGTGCACATGTTCTCGCTCATGAATAAAATACACTTTAATAATACAGTGAGAGACGACCAGAAGGGGCTTAGTATGAAAATACACAGGTGGTCAAAAGCAGAGCCTTGAGTGGACAGAGCTTCCCAGTGCCTGTCAACTCACCTCTTCTTTCCTGGAGACCAGAGACTTACCAACTGGAATCCATCCCATCCTCTCTTATATCTTCTAAGATAGAAGGGTGACTGAGAAGACATAGAAAAATTAGTAAGTTATATGCAGTGAGATAGTAGCTCAATTTAGCTTTTAAAATTGTAAATAGATTGTGGTTCTTCAGGGAGGTATTTTGAGAGAATAGGCAAATAGACTTTGTCCATTGCTCTTCTTCTGTTGGCCATGACTCTTGGTTAAATTCTGGCCTACAAGGGCATAGCACAATATTTGTGTCTGCCCAGAGTGAGACTGTACAGTAAAGGGCTACATTGGCACTTTGCTCACTGTGTCCACTTGCCATTTAAGAAGCTGCACTAGGTTTGGATAGAGTGTTTTGGGCACGGTCGATGTTTGTCACTAATAGTAATGACCGATCATTTATCATGGAGGCGTCATCCTGTATCATGTTAGGAGCCCTGAAAACCTACAGTGATGCAAAATGAAAGAGGATATACAGTGTCGTTCTGGGTGACACTGCAGGGGTGAGGACCGCCATGCATCACAAGACAAGTGTCCTTTTTAGATCATTTCCAAAGGAAGAGAGAAAGGGGAAGTACAATTGTGATTTCAGAGACTAGGTCAGACTTGAACTTTGTAATACTCAGAAACACCCCAGCTGTGGCAGATCACGGGCCATTCCATGGAGTGTTCTATTTCTGACATGAATGCTGTAGGAACTGTGGGGAGCAGGGTAATGGCTTGCAGGAAGCCACTTCAAAAGTTCAAGGCTAGCCACCACACAGATCTTGCTTGTCCGTGACTCGTTACGAACTGTCTTCTCTGTGGGTTGCTAAACTCCTGTTTGGTGAAGTTACATTTTCTGTCTCTACCATCTTGTGTGATAATGAGCTACCAAGCGAGTGGAGTGCCTTTGGAGGGGCTAGAACTAATGAACAGCCCGGGGAGATGTTCCCTGTATAGCCACAAACTCTGATGGACCCATGAAGGATCCAACATGGGCCACTTCTTGTGCTTCTTCAATTCTAGAGTGCCATCCATGGTAAGATAGACTTAAGAATATGTTTTAAGGAGAAAAAAAAAAGAAACATTTCTGCATCAAATGTAGAACGAAACACTGAAACATGAAAACAATGTATGTATTAGAATCAAAGAAAAACCATCCTGTCCCCATTGGCATCCATACTACTTGACCTAGTAGAATCGCTTTTATGAGCCCTGTCTTAGGACTAACTATGAACAATGTAAAGTTGATTTTCAGATGTCTCTTATATTTCCACTGTCATTATTTAGTAAATCTGTCTAAGTCCCAAAAATGTGTGAAGCCCTGGGCCTGGCATTGCCCCTCCCATGGTCGATGAGAATCCCCAAAGCCTTTCTGGAGACCAGCGGGGTAACCAGTGACCTAGAAGGGAGAATTACACAGCAGGTGGCTCAGAGAGTGATTGGCAGGGGACAGATTGTGAAGGACCTTGAATGCAAACTATACTGGCTTGATCTTTCTCCTGTTGGTAGTGAGGAGCCATTGAAGAGTTTTGCTAAGAGAATGACATCATGCAAAATATATCTCAAGAAAAGCAGGTGTCTCATGGTGACAGTCAGATGTGATTCGTCTGAGGCAGGTTTCCTATTTTCTTTGCAGTGAGATTCCCATCAGGTTAACTCAAGTACCCTTGAGCACGTCGCTGAGTTTCTCCTTACTCCCTCTTGATCATCAGTCCTGTCTGTGGTCCTACAGAGGAGTGGGTGGGTGGAATGAGGCTGCTCCAGGGGCTGTCGAAGAAGGAGCCCCACCTGAGACTGGGGGACCACTGAGATTCTTGGATAATGGTGCAACGGAGCAAAATTGCTCAATTCTTTCAGCTTAAAAGAGCGCAGGGAAAAGAAGGCAACTAAGAGTTAAATAGGAAAAAAATACCCTAAAAAACCCAACTTGTTTTCCATGAATAAAAGGGGGAACCTAAATCACATGAGGGCTGGATTGTCTTGTTATGTACTTGGTTATGTGACTACACAAAGAAGAGGAAGCTTCGCGGAGGTCTCAGTGACGTCAGGGAAGGTTTGTGGAGGGCAGGACTGAAAAGAGGTTCATTACCTAAAAAAGGCTTCCTCCATCTAAAACTGTTTCCGTTGTCTTTTCCCGGCTACTCCTGCAAAAAGCCTAAATTTCCAGCAGCTGTCCTTAGCTCAAGCCAGAATTGTACCAAAGTTCTCCCTAGGATTCCTTCATATAAACATGTCCTTTGTTTTCTTGTTTTGTTCTGTTTTGCCCTGGGATATATTTGGGTAAAATTTCTGTGTTTGCCCCATGGGACTAGTACAGACGTGGGGGCCCAAGACTTTTTAATATCACTTGGTGTTTTCTTGGCGTACCAATGAGTCTACTGCAAGTTCTTGTCCAGATTCTCTGGAGGGAGGATGGGTTCTAGAAGAGCTGGGAATTGTCTAGGACTATGGGTATAGATGGGGAAACAAACCCATGGGGAAAGAAAGATGCTAGTTATTGTGAACAGTTCATAAACACTTTGAACCAGACTTTCTGGGTTCGTTCTTTCAGACCAAAGATTCTAAATCAAATCAGGCCCCAAAGTCTCATCTCTTTAGGTGTGTGAGGTACATGAGTTCAAGGGACAAAGCCGGAGTGAGGCTGGGGATAGGTGACGAGCTGGGGACAGGTGACGATAACCCCTGACGTGTCACCTTTCTGTGTATGATGGAGCCCCAAACAGTTAGGATTCTTTCCATTGTGGAGAGATTGTAAATCCAATCAGAAGTGGCTTGAAGCAAAGGAACTATGTTAGTTTCTGTGTCTTTGAAATGGAAAAAAAATAAAAATGGAAAATTACAATGTAGTTTATATTTCAGTTATGACTGGTATAATTATTTAACTGGGCCCTCCAAAAAAGATCCATTGAAGTCCTCACCCCTTGGACTTTTGATGGTGACTTTATTTGGAAATACGGTCTTTACAGATGTAATCAAATTAAGATGAGGTCATACCTGACAGGGGTGGGCCCTAGGTCAACATGACAGGTGTCTTTTATAAGAAGTGAAAACACAGACAAGACTGTGGGGGGTGCACATATGACGATGAAGACAGACTGTAGAGGTGTGTCCATAAACCAAGGAGTGCTAAGGATTGCCGACGAGGATTGCTAAGAGAGAGGCATAGAGTGGATTCTTTTTTCTTTTTTTTAATGTAATTTTTTATCTTTTTTTTTTTTTTTATTTGACCAGAGACAGACACAGAAAGAGAGAGGGAAATTGAGAAAGCAAGCTACCAGATCCAGGACTTGAACCATAGTCAGCCATGTGGGAGTCCAGTGCCCCAACCACCACACCACCTGCTGGTCCCTAGTGGAGTCTTTTCTAAAGCTTTCTCAGGGATCATGTCCCTACTGCCACATGGGTTTTGGACTTTTGGTCTCCTTTACTGGGAGAGTATACATTTCTGTCGCTTTAAGTCACCAGTTTGTGGGGCTTGGCTCCAGCAGCCCTAGCAAACATTTACACCTAGACTTAGACCCTGGTGAGTATCGCCAGGGCTGGGTGACTTTCCACCTCTCCCCCCTTCCTTCATGTTGGTTTTGCAACCAGCCTTCACACAAGGGGAGGTAGTGACCTGTCACCGCATGCCTGTGTGTCTGTCTAGCAGGGAGTACAAAGCAAAGGATTGTGCCTCTATTCTAATGTCTCAGCGGATGGCCAACTGTTCTTCAGTGGCTTTGATCGAACCACGTGCCCCACAGAACCTGTGTCTGTGGTCATGAGTGACAGGCCTGAGTTCAGCGTGCCTCTTCTAGAGCGAGGTGTGGAGACTTCCAGGGCCTGAACACAGAGCCCGTGAGGTTGCCACTCCAGGTCAGCGGGACCAACACAGCGCTAGGAGAAGAGGGGCAGTGGCAAAGACCAGCGAGTGGCCTGACGTGGCCTTCCAATCTGTCGCAGAGGATTTTTGTGGCGTTACCACAATGGCATTTTAGAAAATTCAGGTTGCTGTGGATATGTTGGAGAAAAGGAGAAATGTTTCCCTGGTGTAGAAATTGGGACTTTTAGGATGATGTGGCCTGGGAGGAGAGGGGAAGGAGGAGTGAGGGATGTGAAGCCATCAGGTGTGACAATAATTTCTATTCTCGTCACTACCCATGAGAACAAAGTACTTTTCTGG
Source organism: Tupaia tana (assembly GCA_026018925.1). NCBI lineage: Eukaryota > Metazoa > Chordata > Mammalia > Scandentia > Tupaiidae > Tupaia > Tupaia tana. The sequence continues at coordinate 21,577,177 of JAKSZU010000024.1, read as the reverse complement.
GGTTCCTCATGCGATTTTTAAAATAACCCCAGGCCTAAATAAGGTAGTTCCAGATGAGGAGAGGAGACTGAGAGGTGAGGGGACTTACCGGAAGTAACCTACCTGACGAATGGAGACGCTCGGGCTACACTCCGGATCTTCTCGTCCCAAAGCTAACACTCCTGTAACTTTTCTGAAGTTTCTCTCAGTTGTTCAGCAAGTACCTCTTTTTGAATACTTCTTATTGAGTATGGAGAATAAACCTTGAGTATGCCCCCCCCCAAAAAAAAAAAAAGAGAGAGAGAGAGAGAGAGAAAGAGAGAGTAGTCTTACAGTAGTTCTTTCTGTGTGATTGGTCTATGTTTAGGGTCCATACACATCGTACATATTTTCACAACGCTATGAGAAGGAATCCTCCCCCCTCCCCCAGTGAGGGGCACTAGTGCAGACTTGGGAGCCCCAAGTCATTGCTGTTGTTGTTTTTAGGTTTATGCCATAGGGCGTGAGATCTCACTAGAGAGAGACAGAGAGACAGAGTGAGAAATCACCCCCAGTGGGGTTGGTCCCTTCTCCTCCATTTCTCCTCTCAGGATTTTGGGCGCGCACACACACACACACACACATATGTGCCTGGTGTGATTTTCAAGCTGCCGGATCTGGAACTCGAATTGTGGTCAACCATGTGGGAATCTAGTGCCTTAACCATCATGCTACCTTCTGGTCCTAGGAGCCCAAAACTTTTTAATATCACTAGGTATTTTCTTGGAACACCCATGAGTTCGTTGCATGTTCTTGTCCTAGTTCTCCGAAGGGAGGATGGATTTTAAAAGAGTTGGTGGTTGACCCTGGGGAGCAGACCAAGCTTGATGGTGGGGTTCAGATGGCCAAGAGCAGAGCCAGCCGCGGTAGAGCTGGGTTTTGGTTCCAAGGTCTCTCCAGCTCCCAAGCCTGTGCTCTTAATTATATTGCCTCTGCTGTACTCGTAACTCTGCTAACAGCCATAAATCCAGCTCTGTCTGTTAGACCCAGTACATTTCAGAGTGGAAAATCATTTTTCTAATAAAACTACACTTAGGGAAAAAAAAAAAACGATGTTAATGTTCATACATTCTACCCTCATTATGACATCAACCTCCGAGCCAAACTCTTTTGCACGTTATAAAGAGCTGTTTTTATGATGAATGAGGATTATATTGGCACTTTAATTGAGTTCGAAACCAAGGTACATGGATGTTAGTGCACAAGAAACGCAATAAAAAAAAGAAAAAGCTGTTCAGTGTGGTTGGAATATATCAGGTTAATTTAATACCACCTTTCAGCCCTTAAAGTCTATACCTTTAACTATGTTTTATTAAATGGCTAGATGAAATAATTATATGCAATATATGTACACTCTTTTTTTAAAGTTCATTTTTCTCTTCCATGAGTGCTAAAGAGATCGAGAGATCAGTACCCCCAAGAGAGCCCCACTCTGGAGTCTGCTCTAGTGTCAGCCAGCCCTACTGCCGCACGTCAGCACAGGGAAGCTCTAGGGTACGAACCCGGGACCTTCCCGTGTGCCGCCCTATTGTACGACTGCTACGTTATTGCTTAGGCTCTGTATGCGTATGCTTCCCCCTTCATTTTTTTTTTCTTTTTATTGGCCTCCTATCACATTCTTAACAGATCTAATGTATAATATATTGAGATTTCAAGTTCGTGATCAAAACCTTTTCTTGGACCAGTCAGTGGCATGGTGGCTAAAGTGGCTGGATCCCACATGGCTGACTGAGCTGTTCAAGTCCCGGACTGAAAAACACTCCAGGCATGTGTGCGTATGTGCCCAAAATCCTGGGAGGAGAATGGAGGCTGGGTGATTTTGCACTTTCCCTCTGTCTCGCCATCTTTCTCTCTCTCTTGCAAGCACGCACACTCTATAGCAAAAACAAAACAAAACAAAAACCCTTTCCTGGATGCAGGAATGCCTTCTTAGATTCAAAGGTGGTAATCTAGGAGGTTAGCATACATTTGGATAAAATTAAGTAAACGTTTTAAAAAGAATTATTTATTTTATTTATTAATCATTCTTATTCTTATTATTTTAAACTTGCTATAGGGCCCATGCACTCACCAGAGAGAGAGGGAGAGAAAGAGCGAGAGCAAGCTGCCAGGTGTGGGACTTGAACCGTGATCTGCCATGTGGGAGTCCATTTCCTTAACCGCCACACCACCTGCCAGCCCCCAAATTAAGTAAACTCTCTAAAAAGCACTTACCATTTTGAAATACTGGCTCAAGTCCATCCAGATTTAATTATTTATTTTATTTCCTTTGTTTTAGTTTAAACTTGTCCATCATTTCAAAAGAAAAAAAAAATCCCTATTTAATTCACACGTCCTTAAGATTCATGCTCGTGTTTGCTTGACTTAGCATTCAGGAAATTAAAGAGCATTTATTATAATTTAGGGCTTGTAATTTCCTTAAGGTCAAATCTGCATTTGAAAGAAAGAATACGATATTTAAATTATTGAGTCAAATTGGAAGTCTGGGATGAGTTAAAGTCCCTAGGCTTTCTGAAAATGAGATGTCCCATATTTTCCTAATTCAGTCAAAAGGATAGAGATATCAGCATAAAAGTGAATGCGCAGAGTGTGGATTTTAAAAACATTATTGGGATGAGTGTCTCGAGGAGTTAATTTGCTAAAATTGTATTGTGTTTTAGCACACTGGGTTGCACTATCCGCGTGGTAAAATACACAGGAAATACTTCCTGTTGATTACACTTGGCTGTGAATGAATCCGAGGGTTCCTTTTGTTGCAAATTACTATTTCCTAAAATGCTTTTTGCAGAGAAGTAATGAAACACTTGTAGATTTGGAATATTTCTAGAGCTGTTCTTGCCAGTGGTTGATGGGAGCCAGCCCCAATGTTTATAGGAATTTATAAACAAAACAGAGTTGAGGCTGGCCCACTTGCTGCTTCTCCACTTTCTCCCACTAGAATGTCTCCTTCTGTCCCGGCTGACTCCCCGATCAGACAGGGCGATAGGGGATTGGCCGTTTTCTGACAACAGAGTCTCTTGGTATTGCTAGTGCCCCATGCTCACGTTGAGCATGCGACATTACGTAAGCACCACCACTCTTTGTGTAGCTGTGAGCAAGTCCCAGATTCCTCATTTGGAGTCTCTAGAAAATGTCAAAAGGAGGGACCAGCAGTTGGCGTAACGGTTGGTCGTTGGACTTCCACATAGTTGACCACAGCTCAAGTCCCGGACTCAGCAGCTTAAGACTCACACTGGGCACGTGTGTGTGTGTGCCCAAAATCCCGGGAAGAAATTGGAGGAGAAGGGATTGTGGTATGGCCATGGCCCCGGTTGGGGGGGGGGGTGATTTCTCTTTCTCTTTCTGTCTCTCTGGCAAGTGCATGTGCCTTATGGCAAAAATCTCTCTACAAAAATAAAATAAAATGGCAAGAGGAAGAGGGAATTGACATTGGATGAGAGGGTCTTCAAAAATTTTATGGAAAATGCATAATAGGGAAAAACCATGCACGGGTTTTGAATTTCTTTGCACCAGAATAAACTCATCTCTTGATTCTATTTATCTGCAGACTTTTCGAGAGGCCCTCATAGATTCGTAGAACTTGAAGCTAGAGGGAGGGTTATGGAGTACTTGCAGGGGTGTGGTGTGAATTTGCAGATCGCTTTTTGCTGGAGTTAGTTACCAGGCAACGGTGCTGTTCACGAGGCTGGTAAGCATTCCCAGGTTACTTGAGTAGCCCCGGTCACTCAGGACAAGAGGCCTTTGGGAGATGACCCTTTGAGAACGGACACAGGTTTTCACGATCCCACTGAGGCCTGTGATGTGTTAGCACGTCAGACCTTCACAGGTTGCTTTGAGGTTCTTTGTTTTGTGTATCCCCTTAACTTTTGTCCTGACCTTCTCTGATCTCACCCCTGCTTTTGTTTTGCTGTTTAAAAATACCGAGGAGTTCACTGGAGGTTTTGCCAGAGACCCATGGAAATGTGACCATCCAGTAAACTACTTCTTGCAGTTGTTGCCGATGTTTAGAATGCATTCTCCTTTGCCGGTCGACTGAAGGCTACAGCCTGCCAGTTCCTTTTTTTTATTTTAATTTTGAAATTTTTAAAATTATTATTCATGCATTAAATCGCTACACATCATTTCAATTGTGAAGAGACTTTACCCAGCATGATATGCACCTCAGTCCAGCCCAGTTGAGAGCACCACACACATCGTCAACAGACAATATATCTTATCTGTGTCCCACAAGTGTCTTCCCTCTCCAACCTCCCCCCAGATTTCCTCCACCCTTCCCCTCCCAGTTCTTTTCTTTTCTTTTTTTTTTGGAGAGGTTTTCACTATAGGGCGCGTGCGCTCGCCAGACAGACAGAGAGAGACAGAGAGACAGAAAGCGAGAAATCACCCCCCAGGGAGGATGGCCATGCCGCAATCCCTTCTCCTCCATTCTCCTCTCGGGATCTTGGGCACGCATGCACATGCGCCCGGCGTGAGTTCTAAGTCACTGGGTTCGGGACGCGAACCGCGGTCGACTACGTGGGAGTCCAGCGACATAGCCATTATATGCCAATTGCTGGTTCCCCAGTTCTGATCACCAGCACCTCCGTGCTCCAGCTGTTCCCAGCAGCTAGCGGGATAATGGGGCCACCACCAAGCAAATAGGCGCGGTAATCCATGTTCCCACCCGCCCCGGACGACTTCGCAGTTTAATTGTGACTTTCTGACTTTCCTGCTTAAGTGAGAGAGGGGTCTCTGGGTAGGACAGAAGCCCTCCAAATAAAAGCCAGAGGTAGATAATCCCTAATGGGTGTTACAGCCACTTTTTCCTTTGGAGGTGAATTTGTTTATTTATGTATTTATTTTTTTGGAGAGGTTTTTGCTATAGGGTGTGTGTGCTCACCAGAAAGACAGAGAGAGACGGAGAGACAGAAAGTGAGAAATCACAGCCCCCCAGGGGGGATGGCCACGCCGCAATCCCTTCTCCTCCATTCTCCTCTTAGGATCTTGGGCATGCGTGCACATGCGCCCGGCGTGAGTTTAAGCCACTGAGTCTGGGACTCGAACCACGGTCGACTATGTGGGAGTTCAGCGACACAGCCGTCACGCCAACTGCTGGTCCCTGGAGTGAATTTATACTAGAAGTGAGAAGCAGGCGCGGGTTGCAGAGACTGGGCTGAGCTAATGCACTCCAGCTGGCCTTCTGGGGAACCTTGGCATGGACGGGCCCTGGGTGACCCTTTGACAGCTCTGCCCGGTAGAAGGAAACCCCCTTTCCAGCCAGTGGAGTAGAGGGCAGGGCTGAGCACACAGTGAGGCAGCAGTCCGAAGTTCACCAAAACGGGGGAAATGGTGCAACATTCCACTTGCTCTAGAGTCGGCAGGGCGCTGTCAGTTTTGTCTACACTTTTCAGGCCACTCCTCTGTTGTCTTGCTTTACTGTTAACACCAAAGGCCCTGGTCTTTGAGCTTCCTCCTGCAGATTCTCAATCATTTAGGAAGGAACCTTTTGCTACAAAAAGAGCCATCACCCAATGGGAGTTACGTTCATAGCTTTTCCTGAGAAAAGCCATTACGGAGTCTCGGCTCTGTGCTGGGACTCCACGGAGTAGGATTTCTAGCAGGAGTGACAGATCTGCCACCAGAGGGCTCTGCAGCCTGCTCTACGGGAAAGCTCACCAGCTCTGGAGCTGAAACCTGAGCCCGCGGGTGACCTTGGGGTGCATTCCGAGCTTAGTAAACTGAGAAGTGATTGAGAGTGTGTGTGCGCACGTGGGGTGTGTGCGTGTGTGTTTGTTGGTGTGGGTGTGTGCATTGTCTTTCCTGAGCTGCCTCATGGACAATTCCCCTGTTTCCTTGGTTATCGCTTCTCCTGCAGGACTTCCCTTGCTAAAAGCCAGAGGAGAGTTGGAGGGTGTCCCCAGAACAGGAACTCAACAGAGGCAGGGACAGCAATGAAGGCGGCAGAGAGTCCTATTGGTCTCTGTCTCTTACCCTGAAGTGGCTCTCGGGTGTTGTTATACTGCTGGGCACAGGTAATCTTTGGCTTCCTGCTGATCTCTGTAAGGGCATCTCAGGTAAATGGAAATGCCGACATCAAAGCTGCCCAGAGCTCCGTTTGTGTAAACCCACCTTAGAAGTTTTGTGTTTCAGTGGAAGATATCCCGGCTAGTTAGTTAGCAAAGTGTAGAGGTGTCCAGGAAGGAGGGAAAAGATGGTGAATGTGCTGTGTGCCTAGTCCTTGAAGTAGGAGATGCTGAAAGCAGCGGAGCCCAGGGAAGGAAGCCAGCGAGGTGATTGTGTGCCAGGCTGCGCATCTACCCGAGCTGGGCTGGTCTGCCTTGGCTCCACTGACTGAAACCTCTCCTGCCCCTCCGTGTGTCCTCGGATGTGTCACCAGACCTGAGCCCCACTGGCTGTCCTTGTTCCGTTTTCCGTTGTCTTCCTGCTCCGGGGGAGGACAGGGCTGTGGGACATTCGGGGGCGTTGGACATGGCCACGCAAATGCGCACACAGCCTTGGAAGAACATGGTGATCATAGACTGTGTCACCCCTCCACATCCCCATTCTCTGTTTCGTTTTTGGTAATTTTGGCTGTAAGGCACGTGTTGGCTGGAGACACATACACACCCACACACACACAGCAAGCAAGAGAGAGAGAGAGAGAGGAAGGAAGAAAAATAAGAAGGCAATCCAAAGGGGGGTGGCCAGGCTGCAATCCCTTCTTCCTTTCCCTCTTCGGATTTTGGGCAGACACCCACACACACCTGGCATGTTTGTCAAGCTGCCAGATCCAGGACTTGAACTGCCCAATCAACCATGTGGGAACCAGTTGCCTTAACCACCACACCACTGGTTGGGCCCTCTGCATCCCTGTTTTTAGTTGAGTTTTCCAGCAATGCTCTTAACTTTCTAAATCTTTAGATTTAGATACTAAATACAGATCAGTCAATGGGCAAATTGATATCTGAAGAAAACAAGAGAACATTTAATATAGAACAGCCAGCAACAAAATACAACCCAAAGCGATTCAAACTCAACACATCACAGCGGTCACAGTGACACTTTGTCCCTTGTACTGGGTGGAAGTTGAGATACTCATGACAGAGAAAAGGTACATCCCTGGGCCATCCCTATGGCTTAGTGGCTAAGGAAGCTGGATAGCGCATGGCCGGCTGCCTGGTTCGAATCCTGGACCTAGTGGTTGGGAAAACATGCTGGGCATATTTTTGGGCTGTGTGCGTGCTCCAAAGTCCCAGAGAGATGGAGGAATGGAGGAGAAGCGATTGAGGCATGACCGTGCTCCACTGGGGCATGTTTTCTCCCTCTCCCTCTCCCTCTCAGGTGAGCACACGTGCCCTCTGGCTTTTTATTTTTCTTTTTAAATGATGCAGTCCTGATCTTATTCCAAAGAACACATAGTTTTAAGGAATTTCCATAGATTCTCTCCTCCCCTGCAGGTCCCACAAGCAGACCAAATACACACACTCTCTCTCTCTCACATGCATACACACACACACAATATCTTGGTTTAGAAGCACCAGTTTCGGATCACTTTTATGAAAACGAGGGAGACCCTTGGCGTGAGTTCCGGAACCCGCGGGTTCTGTCAGCAAAGCCTGATGCGCTGTGATTCCTTCTCAACAGCTTTCGGGGGACGGTGGCCAGAGGATGGAGGCACTCCGGGGAGAGCTGCGCCCCGGCGGACAGCACTCTCATCGCAAGGGGCAAAATGACTCTTTCGAGGTCCTCCGCGAAAGACCCTATTCCCTGAAGATCCGAAACACTACCGACTGCAACGCGGGCACATATACGTGCACCCTGCAGGATCCGGAAGGGCAGAGAAACCTAAGTGGCACCGTGATTTTGAAGGTGACAGGTGAGGCGACCTGCTGCCCTTGTTTTCTTCTCACCATGCACTGTACGTAACTCCTAGCTTCGCTCTCTCGTGCGGAGTCTGACTCTGCTGTTTTGGCTGGTATGTGTGGCTGAAGCCGGATTCCCCTGCGAGAATGACCTAACTTTTTCTTTCTGTGGCTTCAGTTCAGCCTTCATTTGATTTTTGCCCAATACTCATTAGGGGCCAGGACTGGAAATGACCAACACGTGGTTGTCCTAGAACCCCTGCCTTTGTACGATAGCGACATCAGTCTCCTGCCAGGTTCCTGACTGCCCCCTGGCCCTCTGCAGGCCCTCAGTGAATGCTGTTTTTGAGAATGAGAATGAGAGTTACTGTGCAGGGGGAGGAGAGAGGGGAAGGAGAGGCCCGTCCTGCAGGGAGTCGAGAGGAGACGGACAGGCAGCAGCGGGTGGTCTCTCCTACTCTGCTTCCAAGGCAGTGTGTCCTCCAAGTTAAAGCATCAGACCCTGGGGACCAGCAGTTAGCGTAATGGCTATGTCGCTGGACTCCCACGTAGTTGACCGCGGTTCACGTCCCGGACCCGGTGGCTTAAACTCACGCCAGGCGCCTGTGCATGCGTGCCCAAGATCCCGAGAGGAGAACGGAGGAGAAGGGATTGCGGCGTGGCCATCCCCCTGGGGGGTGATTTCTCGCTTTCTGTCTCTCTGTCTCTCTCTGTCTGTCTGGCGAGCGCACGCGCCCTATAGCAAAAAGAAAACCTCTCCAAAAAAAAAAAAAAGGATCAGACCTTGGATCACTCGCTTACAGTTGGTTAAAGATTAAATCTGTTGCTCATCAGTGTGTGCCTTTAGGCAGACCACCGATGACTGTGAACCTCAGTCCCCTCATCTCTAAAATGGGGATAATAACCTCCACAGTCAAGGGTCATCATGGGGGTTAAATGAGTCGTTGCCTAGAGATGCCCAGACAGCAGGCCTCACGGGGGAACCTCTGCACCCCACCTGTCCCTGCCTGCACCTTCAGCCACTAGCAACTGCACAACAGCCAGAGCTAAACTTGCCTCCCCGAACAGCTCAGTGGGTATTGCTGTGTCTGCTCTGGGCTGAAGGCCTCATGCCTCACGCCTCCTGGTCCTTGAGGGAGGCACTGCCACTTTAACAACATGGGAGAACCGGGCGCTTTCCTACCCGGCTGCTCACTTTGTGGAAGGTCTTGAGTGATTCTACAGAAGTGTGTCGACATATTTGGTGAGAGGGGGCAGATCACCTGCCTGGTCTCAAGGTCCCGACCCCTAGGGTGAGGGCTCATCGCAGTCTACCTGACACTGATGAAATTATGATCTCTGACACGCTGACAAATGTGGTCCCTCTGACCCGAAGGCCTGACCCTGAAACGCGGCAGGCAGGCAGCAGGGCGAGTGTGGACCACACCCCCATTCTGCTTCGGCCCCTCCACCTGTAAAATCGGAATATCGTCAGCCCACTGTATCTATAGGTTCTGCTTCCACAACTTCATCCGACTGCAGATCGAAAATGTTTGAAAATTAACAATAAAAGTAACACAGGAGAGCAGAGAAGGGATTGCAGCGTGGCCATATCTCCTGGGGGTGCTTTCTACTTTCTCTCTCTCTCTCTTTCTCTTTCTGTTTCTCCAGTGAGTGAGTGAGTGCATGTGGCCTATAGCAAGTTAAAAAAATATATATATATATATATATATATATATATATATATATATATCCAAAAAAATCAATACAGGACTAGCCAGGGCGCATGGTGTTGGGGTGCTTTCTACTTTCTCTCTCTCTCTCTTTCTCTTTCTGTTTCTCCAGTGAGTGAGTGAGTGCATGTGGCCTATAGCAAGTTAAAAAAAAAAAAAAAATATATATATATATATATATCCAAAAAAATCAATACAGGACTAGCCAGGGCGCATGGTATTGAGGCGACTGGATCCCACATGGCTGACTAGACCCAGCAGCTTGAAAATCACTCCCGGCAAGTGTGTGTGTGTGTCCAAAATCGCAAAAGGCGGATGGAGCAGAAGCGATTGCTACATGGCCATCCCTCCTTGGGGGTGGTTCTCTCTCTCTCTCTCTCTGTCCCTCACTCTCTCCAGAAAGTGCATGCACCCTATAGCAATAAAACAAAACCAAAAACAAAACCAATACAGTGTACTAACTGGTTCCATGGCATTTACACTGTATAAAGTGTCGTGAGTAATCTAGAGGGATTTAGTGTATTCGGGAGGTCATGTGTAGGTTTTGTATAAGGGACTTGAGCCTCTGCAGGTTTTGGATGATCTTGGGATCAGGTCCCTGCAAATACAGACGGATGCCTCTGCTCATACCTGCCGCGAAGATGCAGGGGGTGCAGCACACACACAGCCAGGGCCACCATCACGGTAGCCGCTGCCGCTGTCCTCCCGACCGCCCGACTTCAGAGTAGGGATGGAGGACCCGCAGACATGAAGCAGGAGCAACGCGTTCTCAGCCTTCTGTTGTCGTAGAAAAATCCTGTTAAAACGGCTTCATGTATTACATTTTTTTTTTCCTAAGGGTGCTCTAAAAGACGAGGAGAAAATTTGAAGAACTACAGAGCTGAGATCTTCCTGCTGTTGGCTCTGGTGGTTTTCTACTTAACACTCATCATTTTCACTTGTGTAAGTATCTTTTTAAAACATCTGTTTTTACGAAAAGATCCCTTGGGGACACCAATCCAAAGATGTTTTGTAGATCGTGTGAATCATTTAATAATGGCGAGAGAGAGTGTTCTCTGAACTTTGGACTTATGGAGGCCCCAGGATGGGGAGAGTTGTGACAGGATACCCTTGGAACAGTTCCAACTTGTTTCTTATCTCATGGCTACAGAGAGACATTGTGAAAAGAAAAAGAAGTTAGCTCTGTGAGGGTGGTTCGAGACACGCCGAAGGATCCTACTGAAGGCCAGAGGCCTTGCAATGGACATGGCCGAGGTTGCTGCCCGTGCCTCCTGTGGGTAAAGAGTGCCCCAGCTACCACGGGGGGCAGAGATCAGCCTCCTTTGCTTGCCCTGGAACTGTTTCTCAGGAGGTTCCTCTCTTACCCTTTGGCACTTCTACCCACTCCTTAAGAATTAACCCTGGGAACCAGCAGTTAGCGTAATAGCTATGTCGCTGAACTCCCACATAGTCGACCACGGTTCACGTCCCGGACCCGGTGGCTTAAAACTCACGCTGGGCGCGTGTGCGTGCGTGCCCAAGATCCCGAGAGGAGAATGGAGGAGAAGGGATTGCGGTGTGACCATCCCCCCTGGGGGGTGATTTCTTGCTTTCTGTCTCTATGTCTCTCTCTGTCTGGCGAGCGCACGCACCCTATAGCGAAAACCTCTCCAAAAAAAAAAAAAAAAAGGAATTAACCCTGAGGGACCAGCAGATGGTTTAATGGTTACATCGCTGGACTCCCATGTAGTCGACTGCAGTTCAAGTCCTGGACCTGGTGGCTTAAACTCATGCTAGGTGCATGTGCATGCGTGCCTAAAGTCCCAAGAGGAGAATGGAGGGGAAGGGGTTGTGGCGTGGCCATCTCCCCTGAGGGATGATTTCTCACTTTCTATCTCTGTCTTTCTGGTGAGTGCACACGACCTACAGCAAAAATCTCTCTTAAAAAAAAAAAAAAAAGAAGTAACCTCAAGGTACCAGTTGGTAGTGCAGTGTGCTGCAGACTGACCGAGGCTGGGAGTAGATCATGGTGTGGGGACCCTATTCGGGTTGCCTGTCTCTCTGTCTCCATCTCTCCCTCTCTCTTTCATAGAAGAAATAAATAAGCTTAAAAAAATGTAAGGGGCTGTGGTTAAGGGAGCTGGATCCCACCTGACCATGAGGTTTGAATTCAGGCTCCTATGGCTTGAAATAGGAGATTGTGTGTGTGTGTGTGTGTGTGTGTGTGTGTACGCGTGCGTGCGCGTGCACATGCCCAAAGTCCTAACAGAATAGAGAAATGAATAAAAGGGACTATACCCCATTAGGAAGTGCTTTCTTCTCCCTCTTCTTCTTTCTATTTGTCTCTTTGGCAATTAAAAAAAAAAGGCATTTTTTTAAAAAAGAAATTTGCCCTGAGATGTCAGAACAGTGGGGCAGACAGCACAGTGTCTCCTGGGGTGGAGGACGGCTGGGTGCTTGTCCATCCTAGAAACGCCCTTGAGCTGCAGGTTGCAGGCTCTGCTCACAGCCCCTGAGCGGCTTTCCATCTGACTGCTCCCTGGGGCTGGCTGAAGTGGTGGGGGAGCTGAAGGTGGAGCCAGCTGTGGATCTGACCAATGGGAAATGACCTACCTCACGCTGTAACCAGGAAGGAACCAGGACAGACCACCACCGGTTACTCTCCTAGGCCTAGTCTTGCTGCTCTCTGTTCACAGACTCGCCTGTCTGGCTGTGCTCTCACCTCCCTGGTTCCTTCTCTAGACATCAGTCGATCAAAGACTCCAGTGAGCTCAGTATGGGGCTTAATTGTAGGCACCGTACTGGACACACAGAGGCCCAAGACATTGTTCCTGCCCTCATGGAACTTACAGCTCGGTAGTTAGGGTTATTTGCACGTTAAATAATAATTAGAATCTCCAGACAGTAATTTTTACAATGTGTGACTTTAGTTTCTTGTTGGGAAATGTCTGCTTCTGTAGACGTGGACTTTCTGTGTAGGTATCAAACAGCAGGGGCTTGACAAGGCTTCGGTCTGCAATCTGCGAATCTTCTGGTTGAAGGCTGAAGACACCAGTGCAAAGGCCCGAGGCCCTTGAGAGCTAATGAGGTGGCAAGTGTGCCAAGCACTTCCAGAATGGCTTGTCCAGCTGGCTCTCAGTGAATGGAACCTAGATAGAGGTGACGCTTGCTCCATACTTCCAATGATTCACTTTTCACCTTAGCTCTTTTATTTTACTTTATTTTTTCAGAAATTTGCGCAACTACAGAGCATATTCCCAGATTTTTCTAAATCTGGCATGGAAAGAGCTTTTCTCCCAGTCACCTCTCCAAACAAGTACTTGGATCCAGTGGCCCCTCAGAAGACTGAAATTGTATGAGCAGGATTTCTGCAGATTGTATTCCTAAAGTCTGGGCTCAGTGGTGTGCCCATTTGTCATTCAGGACAAGAGAAGAATGAGGCCCACACCGAGGGTGCATCCTTCCTGTGATGTTCTGACCGAAAATGTCTAAAGGTGGAGCACACCCCGCTTTCTACAGAGCTCAAAAACCATCCCACGGCCAGAGCATGGGGCCACCTGCAGGGCAGCCTCCAGAGCTGCTTCTCCATGGCTGCTGGCTTAGTGTTTTAAGCAGCTATCTAGTCAACCTCTTGGAAACTTTTTCCATCACATGAAAGCTATGGTGAGATACAGTTGGAAAAGGGTCTTGGGAAATATGCCCAGAGCTGGCCCTGTGACAGACTCCTGAGGACAGCTGTCATCTTGCACATCTGGAAAACATCTCTTTGAGTTTGCTGTGTTTGGTTGTAGCAGCCCAGATGTTTTATGTCTGGGAGAAATCGACAGGCCAAGCTGTGAGACAGTGGGAAAGATTTAGCAAATAATTTCCCGGTGTGAAGGTCCTGCTTGTGCTAAGGATTAGTATGTGTACATAGAACTAACAGGTCAACAAACTATTTCCCAACAGGGTCTTTTCATCTGAGAAAGGCATCCACGGGGAAGCCATGAAAAAGAGTGCCACATTTATTTTTATATCTGTATATATGTCAAAGGAGTATTTGTGTTTTTCTCCTTTTGAGCCCATACCTACAGTTAGAAAGCCCTGCGCACTGACAAACAACTTGAATACGGAGAGTGGGAAGTCGTCAGAGAGGGTGACAACGAGGTAGAGAGCCATGGAGTGTGGAGGTTCTGGACCAACCCTCCAGTCAGGCCTCAGGTCTGATCATTCCACTGCCTCGCTGCCTGATCTTGGACAAATTCTTCGTGGTTTCTACTTTCTTTGTAAACTGGAAGTTTGTGTTATGGGTGGATTAAAAATAATGTATGCGGAAATGCTTTGGAAAAGTATAAAGCACTATGCAGACTTGAAACACCATTGGTCATTATCCTTGCTATTATGCTTTGGGATAAGAGAATGGGTGCTCTTCATTTCTCGTGTTTTCCATTGTTTCGAGCAAAGAAGGCTTTCGAGAAGACTTTGCTACCGTCTTCTGTAGGAATTCCGTTAGGGAAGTGAAATACTCAGGACAGTGGTCTGTTCTGGAAGCACCAGCCAAAAGAACCTCGAGAAATGGACACTTGGAGACACTGGGCGATGGAGAAAAGGGATCTCGCCAACTGTTGCCTTGATGCGTTGGCGAATGTTGGTTTTCTCAAACCTGGCCCCGTCCCTGCTTGTTTTCCAAAGAGATTTTATCTTGCTGGTAATTTGTGCCCGACCCACACTATGAGAGAATAAAAGGGATACCAAATTGATATCATCAATTTGTCATCACTTTCACATTATTAAAGATAGGCATGGGACTAAGGAGTGGTTTCAGTTTTTATACGTAAAGCTGTTCCTAAGACTTTGGGATGAGATATTTGTAACCAGAATCTGAAATAGGAGAGGGAAGATGGAGTCCTTCCTGTGGGAGGGAGGGCATCCATGGCAGGTGGACCTCCATGAAGCAGCACCCTCCTTCCCAAAGGTGCTCCCAAGTCCACCTCGGGACTGTCTTGTCACCCACCTAGCACACAACTAGCTATTACGCATGGCCACAGGTGGGATGGTGGAAAGAGAGTTTCTGCTAGAAAAGATGTGAAAAGTCAGGGGATTTATACCTGAGATTTATACGTCTCACTCAAGATTCTTTTTTTTTTTTTTTTTTTTGAGAGGTTTTTGCTATAGGGCGAGTGCGCTCGCCAGACAGACCGAGAGAGACAGAGAGACAGAAAGTGAGAAATCACCCCCCAGGGGGGATGGCCACACCACAATCCCTTCTCCTCCATTCTCCTCTTGGGATTTTGGGCATGCATGCACACGCGCCCGGCATGAATTTAAGCCACCGGGTCCGGGACTTGAACCGCGGTCGACTACGTGGGAGTCCAGCGACATAGTCATTACGCTAACTGCTGGTCCCTCACTCAAGATTCTTAAGTAGGTCCCTTACCTTAAAAATGTTGAGAACCATCTGATATAAGTGGTTGTAATAGTTTTAAAAACATCATAGGGGAATGACTCTGTGCAAAGATGAATGCACAGAAAATGTCTCTGAAATCTGTAGGTTCCAGTTCAGTATAATCAACCCCAATCTCAAATGCTTTAATAAAAGTACTAGGGTGACCCTTCGACTTGGCAGTTAAGAGCTCGGAGAGTCCTTCTTTGTCTGAGTTGGTGGCCTGGCTGCATCATTTGGAAGTTGTACCACCTTGGGCAGAGGACTTACCTTCTAAGCCTCACCTGGCAGATCTTCAGAATAAGAGGAAGAATAATACCTGCCTAATAGGTTTATTGGGAGGATTATGGAAGGGCTGAGCCTACTGTCTAGCGTATATTGGGTTGCTGGAAAAGTCATGAAGTATTCTAGGTTTTTCTATGCAAAAATGCTTCATGACTTTTCTGATGACCCAATAGTAAGCCTTCAATTGATGTTAGAACACGAAGGGAGGAAAAGGGAGTGGAAAAAGTATCAGTGGTGATGAATCTGGCAAAGTGGTTTATTACAAGGAAGGGGTTGTTTTTGTGGGAGTCACACTGCCTTTGGAGGTTACTACACAGTGAATGAAACACTTCCTGCCGACCTGGATTACGGGACTGTTTTATGGCCATTGGAGTTATGGTAGAGATGGAGGAGAGGACCGCCCTTCATCAGTCTGGACCGACTAAAGCTAGGAACCTGATGGAAATTTAAGAGCAGGTAAACTCAACATTGCACACCTTTGATATGAGAGAAGAGTGTGAGAGAGAGAAAGAGAGAGAGATGGAGAGAGAGAGAGATGGAGTAGAAGTGAGAGGAGAGCAGAATTATACTAAGAGGGAGCTGGTTTTCCACTTGAGGCCTATGTAGATATTTCAGATGGTCACGGTCATATTTATTCTTCGTCTTCACAGCCAGGAAAAGCTTTGTTCTCAGGGCTCTTCTTTGTCCAATAAATTAGATCTTCACTTCTAATCATTTCACCTTGGGATGTCCCAAGGTACAAATACAGACGTGCTTGTCGGCTCCAGATTCTTCCAGAAGAAAGCCTGTGCTTTCTTGTATTCACAATAACATTTGTACTTAGCAGGCACCGTCATAGAAAGTACTGAGCCCATGCGTGGAACCCAGCTGGGCCCGATTATTTGCTGGATTGCAATAGAAGAGCTACAACAGTGGTCTGTGGGCGTCGAGACAGCAAAGTGAGGCTGTGCGTGTGACCCCAAGCACGGCGGGAGTCAGGAGTCTCGGAGTAATTCAGTCTGTTTCCCCAGTGCTTCTCTCGTGGTGACTGCCCAGTGGCAATGACTAGATTGTTGTCAAATGCTTCATCTTTCCCATAAAGATAGGCAGAGGCCTAAAGATCTTAGGAGCTGCTTGCTTAATGCACCAGCTGTTGTCCTCTGTGATTTGGTAACTGATCATTTGCAGAGCCAGGTTTGAGCTAACTGGTAGGTTAGATGTAACTGACCAGTTCTTTGGTCAGTCTACTATGGCTATTGTCATTTCAAGGTTAGATGAACTTCATTTTTAACTTTTACCTTTTTGTTGTTGTTGTTGAGACGTTTTTTACTATAGGGCGCATGTGCTTGCCAGAAAGACAGAGACAGAGAGACAGAAAGCGAGACGTCACCCTGTCTCAGAAGACTAGTCCTAGGTTTACCCTTGATATTATTGGTCAACTTAGGAAATGTGGGGTCCATCTTCCATCCTCCTTTGGTTTACTTTGTGTGTGTGTGTGTGTGTGTGTGTGTGTGTGCACAGCTGTATAATCCAACATTGGATTCTTTCATTGGTTTGACACCTATATACTTCTGTCTAACTGACCACATGTTAACATAAGGCTCTTCTGCAGTTTTTGAAACTGAAGTCTTCCAGCAGTGGGTTGGCTAATAAACGCTACTAACAGCATGATGATAAGCCAAGAGATGCCTTCAAGGGAGCATGGTGGGTTGGGTGCCTGGGTAGTGCAGGGTGGGTATGAATGTGTTCTAAGGACACAGGAAGAGGTGCCATATCACCACGTCTGTTGGCTTGGTGCTTGACAAATGCCACAGGGCCCTGCTCTGTCCTTCGGAGATGAGGCATTTCAGCTGTAGGTGCATCTTTTTCTTTTCTACTTCTCTACTTCATTAATCCCATGGGACCCCAGAGAGCACAGTCAGGGAATAATGGGCTGTGAGGAAGACATTGTCTAGACAGGATGTATTTGTTTCCATGGAAGTGAAGGAAGAGAGGCAAAATTTGGGCGCTGCAAGCAAACCTCTTCTCTCGTTTTAGAACATAAACACTATCCCCCTGGCAAAGGAGACAGGCCTCCCTGACTGGTCCATTTAGAGTCCTCACGACAAGGAGATATTGTCTTATTCTTCATTATGAAAGGGCCTATTTCTTCCAATTGACCACCTCCCACACACACTCTTTGCCAAAGTAGCCTGTTTACAATCTACTCTTGTGGATTACAGTACTTAGTGGAGACAAGTAGAGAGAAATGCAGACACTCAAAAGCTTTGAGATATCCCACAGAGTTGGAATGCTTTTTTCAAAGGGGAAAAAAAAAATCTGCAAATGTGTATATACTTGCCTGTGTGCCCGAAAGAGCCAGCTGGACAGCCCATAAATGGCTCCCATGCAGGCACAACAAAAGCTCGTGTCAGAAGTCAAGGGACAGGAGGCTGAGAACTAATAATAATTTTGCACTTACACAGCAATTTTCCCGTGAAGACCTCAGAGTGCTTTCTAAACATTAATTAAATGGCCCGACAGCCCTGGGAGATGGCTGTGTATCACTATTTCCAATTTGCAGGGGGTAGAGGGAGGAGAAGTGTTTGCATGGAGTGAAGTTGGAGCCAGGCCATGCCACAGTATATGTGGGTTGGGGACTCAGAGCACTGGGGACATTTCCCTTGTGAGTGCCAGGCGGTGGCCAGGTGTATGGTACTTCCGAGGCCTAGGAGAGGGCCTGGTGACTCACCAGCAGGACCCCCATGATAAAGTGGGTAGAAGACTACCCACACTGAGGCTTGCTGGGTGCTGTCACAAGCTCCCCCGTGTGCTCTTCACCACATGCCAAATTTCTATCATGACACATTCATTCTTTTTGTCAGGCAAATTGGTTTCACCTCAGGTGTTGACTGATGGTAGGTACAGTCAGGACACCTTCGTTGGGGATTGTGGCATCTCTTCTGCTCAGGTGAATATACCATGATTCATTATGGATGTCTGTCCTGTGCATGGGAAGAGAGAGCTACTGTGGGTTGAACCGTGTCCCTCAGAAAGATACGTGAAGTCCTAACTCTTGGTACCTGTGAATGTGACTCTATTGGAAATCAGGTCTTTGCCAATATAGGCACATTAAGATGAGGCGGTACTGGGTTAGGCTGAGCATCTTTACCCGTCGAGTGAGATCTGAGCACAGACACACAGAGGAGAGACGGCCTTGTGAAGATGGAGGCAGAGACTGTAGTGAAGCATCTACAAGCCAAGTAATGTCAAGGGTTACCACCGTAGGTGAGAGGCCTGGACAGGTCCTCCTGTGGCACCTTTGACGATTCAGGATTGGTGACTTCTGGCTCCCAGAGCTATGAGAGAATACATTTCTGTTGCTCTAAGCCACCCAGTGTGGCACTTTGTTAGGTCAATCAGAAATGAATACAATGGTGTACACACTGGAAGCTTCCCATGTAGGAGTGTTAAATGGTCACTTACTTAAGAATACATCCCACCACCCTAAAAAACAAAGAAAGGTTTCCTGGTGGACTTGGGCTGTGAGGTGCTGTAGTCTGACATTCTGACTCTAGACAGGGACAGAGTGGATGGAGTGCCTTGCAGTGGTGGTGACGGTGACATCACAGTGGTCTCCCTGCCCAATGCAATGCTGGCCAAGAATGGGCTGCTCTAAGCTGGCTCCTTTTCTTCTCAAGAAAATTCCATCCTCCCTAACACCAGGTGCTTGGTAAAGAGAAGGCCAGGCCAACGGATGATGGTAAGAAGCAAAAGCAGCCCGAGACTCTGGGTGCAAAAAGGCTCCATTAAGAAAAGGTAAGGGGACCAGCAGATGGAGTAATGATTATGTAGCTGACCGTGGTTCAAGTCTCGGACCCGGCGACTTAAAACTCAGCCCAGGCATGTGCGAGTGCATGCCCAAGATCCTTAGAGGAGAATGGAGGTGAAGGGATTGTGGCATGGTCATCCCCCCTCAAAGGGTGATTTCTCACTTTTTGTCTCTCTGTCTTTCTCTGGTGAGCACATGTGCCCTACAGTAAAAATCTCTCAAAAAACAAAAAACAAACAAACAAACAAAAAAGGTAAGAAAAGAGGATGAAGGCGGCATGTCTTTGCTTGGGAAAGGGGGTGCAATCCATGTGAAGCCCGTGGGCTTTGCGCCAGGCACACTGCCTTCATTGCTCTCCCCCACTTTATAGCTTAGATAATAGCCTCAGAGAGCTTCAGTAGCATCCCAAGGTCCAGCTCTGGTGTGGAGCCAGGATCCAGACTCGGGTCAATTCGATCCCATGTTCTGGCTCTTCCTGCTAAGCCCTGTCTCTCCCACTGGGGAAAAGCGCATGCGCTCCTGGGAGCAGGTGTGTGGCGCTCACGTCTTCTCTACAAGAGGCCCGCTGCTGCTTCTGGTTCCCCCTCTCTGTGCCTTACCTTGTCACCGTGCATGCTGCTTCCGGTAAAATGTCTGCAATAATCTCAGAGGTGACAGAAGTGGCACCAGCTTACTGATATATGGAAGAGCTGAGGGCTGCCAAGGCCACTGGCATATCCAGGCTCTGCAGAGCCCACCGATCTCGATGGCCTGAATCCGGTGTCCTCCGCAGGGAGGGGTATGAGCAAAGTGTCAGCCAGGCCCCGGAGACTTGGCTGAGACAGAGCCCTGAGTTCCGTCTCTTTGGTAAGGCCGGTCTGTGCAGCAAGCCCTTGGGGAGTGGAAAACCTGATCTGACAAGTGACCTTGAAAGAGTACAGCAGTCATGTTTTCAGTTGGTTGAATGAGTCTTGGCCAGTGTCTCCAGAGCGCTAGGTGCGAACTCTCACCCACGACTTGGCGTCCCACAGGCATGCGTCTGCTCCTCCCCTTCGCTGGTTAAAGGGTTTCTCCCATGGCTCCGACAAGCCACAGCTCTCCCTTCCCTGGTGAGAGCCAGGCTGGGGTTCGCCCCTCTGCTGCAAGTGCAGCGAAGCAGTGAGGACAAGGATCTTGTTCCAAAGCCATTGAGCAAGTGCTAGCATTTAGTGACCTTCTGCACTAGTAATTCTGTCCTTCGGGGATTGAAATTGATTTTCCTCCTTTCTGTGTGAGCACAGCCCAAGCGCACAGCTCTGTTACGGACGCCGATCTCAGGTGTGTACTTAAAGGTGAACAGCAGCACTCCTGGAAAGATAAATGAGGAACGTTGTTTTAAGCGTGCCCTCTTTGACCTCGGCAAATGGACAGGATGGGTGCTTAAATTTCCAAAGAGTGGCTTTTAATTTCTCCCTGCTATTGTGTGTGTGTGTGTGTGTGTGTGTGTGTATGTGTCTGTGTGTGTGCACTGAGGTGGACTGTCTGAAGCTATGATAGAATACCTGTAAAAACGTCTAGATTTTTCCCCACATGGCTGGGATGAGGTTGAAATGAATGAGGTACTTGTCTTTGGTATAAGATTTAAGGAAGTACCCCAAATGTCAGTCCCTGCAATATAATTTTTTTAAAGGGTTTTGCCATAGGGTACATGTGCTTGCTGGAGAGCAACAGAGAGAAAGAGTAAGAGGAAAAGTGAAAAATTGCCCCACTCCCCAGGGGAGATGGCTATGCTGCAATCCCTTCTCCTCCATTCTCCTCCTAGGATTCTGGGCACGCACACACACACACGTGTCTGCGGTGATTTTCAAACTGCCGGGCCTGGGACTTAAACTGTGCTCAATCATGTGGGAGTCCAGCACCTTAACCACCATGCCACCTGCTGGTCCCCAACAGAAAATTCAAAGGATGAAACACATTCACTGTGAACAAAATATCCAAATTTTAAATAAATGGACAACCAGCATCCATCATTTTTTTCTTCTGCCTCAAACTCCAGTGTGGCTCAGCAGGACGGCTTTTGTATGAAATGTTGGTATTTGGGGGCCAGACAGTGGCGTGACAGCAGGATGTGTTGTGTGCTGCTCTGTGGGGTTGACCCACGTGGGAAGATCCTGGGTTCACAGCCACGACCTCCCTGAGCGCACCAGGCCCATCCCTCGCCTTCGCGGCTGGCTGAAGGTGGGGGTGGACCACAGCTCTGGGGGCTCGCTCTCTGTGTCTCTTGCTCATGCAAGAAATAAATAAAGTAATTTTAGTGTCCTGAGACAAAGTGGAAGGAAAGCGCGGAAGGAGAAGAGCGAAGGAAAGGAAAATTGGGGAAAAAATAGAGGGGAAAGATATTTGCAGGACACAGACATGGTTGATTATCTGTTAATGAGGACGTGTGTAGTATTCTCAACTGGACCGAACTGAGGTGTATACCCTGCTGGGTAAAGTCTCTTTAAAATCTAAATGATGTGTAGCTCTTGAATGTATAAATAATAATAATAAAATTTTCTAGCTACAGAAAAAAGAAAAAGAGAAACTTAAAAAAAATAAAATTTTGATATTTCATTCATCATACATTTAAAAAATATTCCTTTGGATTCTTAAAATACTGGCCGGAGATGTTATTTGTCCCGATCACTGAGTTTTCTGGGCCCCCTTACATTCGCACTATAGGCGAATGGCCTCTCCCTGCTCCTAGGCTCTTTGTGTTCTGCGCAGGCGGGGGCAGAGTGGTTTCTGAGATGGGCCTCAGAAACTAGCTGGTTCTTATTTCCACCCTCCAAACTGAAAAGCAGCTGTTGAACTATTCCTCTAGTTTGTGACTATTATAGCCAGACGATATTCCTGTTTTGTCACTTGCTTGTCACAGTTGAAGTCATCTTCAGTGCCAAGTCTCAGGGGAGGGGTTAGTTCTCCGGGGAGAGTGCCAGCTCTGTACGTACCATGGAGAGTCCGACCACTGCCCAGGCCAGGGCCAGAGCAACTTCAGGGCCAGAGGGTGGTGGGGTGGTTAAGGTGATGGATTCCCACGTGGCTGACGATGGTTCAAGTTCCAGACATAGAGGCTTGAAAATAACAACAAATAAATAAATAAATGTATGTAAAAAACAAATGTACAAAAAACTGCTGTACTGTTAATTATGACAGCATCACATTCTTCCTCTCTTTCTCTGTCTCTCTCTTTCTCTTTCTTCCTTTCTTTGTTTTTCTTTCTTTCCTTCTTTTTTCTTTTTTCCCTTTCTTTCTTTCTTTCTTTCTTTCTTTCTTTCTTTCTTTCTTTCTTTCTTTCTTTCTTTCTTTCTTTCTTTCTCTTTCCCTTTCTTTCTTTCTTTCTTTCTTTCTTTCTTTCTTTCTTTCTTTCTTTCTTTCTTTCTTTCTTTCTTTCTTTCCTCTCTCTCTCTCTCTCTCTCTCTCTCTCTCTCTTTCTTTCCTCTGTCTCTCTCTTTGTCTCTCTCTCTCTCTCTCCCCCCCCTCTCTTCTTTCTCCTTTTCTCTCTGACTGGGCTTGAATTGCCACTAGAAACCAGGACGACTTCCTTCTAGGATATCCTGAAATGCTGAGTGAAATCAATGAACTTGCAAATAATTCTGAAGGCAGTTGAATGTTTTCTTCTAATCAAAGCAAGTACCGAAACATGGAAATCCATAGGCATTCACTCTCTTTTTTAAAAGTCAATTTATTAAAAATTTGAGTAGGTAGTACATTCATTTGGTTCAGAATTTTGAGAGTATAAAAATTACCTTACCTTGGGGCCAGCAGGTGGCGTGGTGGTTCAGGTGCTGGACATTCCCACATGGCTGACCACGGTTCGAGTCCTGGACCTGGTGGCTTGCTTTCTCACTTTCCCTCTCTCTGTGTCTCTCTCTGGTCAAATTAAAATAAATGAATAAATAAACAAAATACATCTTTAAAAAAAAAAAATTACCTTACCGTAACTTGGGACCAGTAGGTGGTGTGGTGGTTAAGGGTGTTGGACTCCTACATGGTCGACTGTGGTTCGAATCCTGGACCTGACAGCTCGCTCTCTCTCTCTCTCTCTCTCTATCCCTTTCTGATCAAATTAAAATAAATAAATAAACAAACAAATAAAGTTAAATAAAATAGATTTTTTGTTTTGTTTTGTTTTTGGAGAGGCTTTTGCTATAGGACATGTGCACTCACCAGAAAGACAGAGAGAGACAGAGAGACAGAAAGTGAGAAATCACCCCCTGAGGGGGTTGGCCACGCCGCAATCCCTTCTCCTCCATTTTCCTCTCAGGATCTTGGGCATGCACACACATGCACCTGGCGTGAGTTTAAGCCACTGGGTCTGGGACTCAAACCCCAGTCTACTACATGGGAGTCCAGTGACATAGCCATTGTGCCAACTGCTGGTCCCTAAAATAATTCTTTAAAAAAATAATTTACCATAACTTTAACATGTTTGCAAATTCTTTGACGTTCTTCTCATCAAAAGATAGTCTAGTTCCCCTCCCATTGAATCTGGCCTAGCTGTAATGACCAAGTTTCTTGGCCATACTTGAAAAGGATATAAATACATATTCTTTCCCTTTGCTTTTTATTTTTTTCTTTTTAATTTGCTAAAGGGTGGGTGGGCTCACTGAAAAGAGGCAGAGAAAGTGAGAAAGAGGAAGTGAGAAATCACTCCCATGGGGATGGCTACACCCAAATTCCTTCTCCATTTCTCCATTGGGAATTTTGGATGTGCATTTCAAGCTACCAGGTCCAGGACTCAAACTGTGCAGTCAGCCATATGGAATCCAGCTGCCCTCACCATGCCATGGGCCAGCCCCTTTTCTCTCCTTTTCACATATTGTTTCATACCCTGATATTTTTTTAAGTGCATTTTTTAAATTTCATGAGAATGAGGCATACACAAACACATTGATGTACACACACATGCAGAAAGACAAGCACCTTCAACAGGGTCCCAGTGTGATCTCACACTCCGTACTCCCGGCCAGGCAGGTTCATGGGTGCCCAGGACCATGTGTGGATCTGGCATTCACAGGTTGACCAGAGAGCTGAACCCATGACCTTCCATATGGATTCAGCATCACCAGAGCAGTGGGTTACCACTGCTCCACCAAGCCAGCCCCATACCTTGCTTTTTTTCTCTCCTCCTATCAGCACATGTTGGAAATCTTTCATTCCTTTTTATAGCTGAATAATATTTCCTTGTCTGGGTCCCCTTCGGACATTTTAGTAGTACTGTTTTTCACTGTTACGTGTTGCAACAAATAATCTGTACATATATCATTTTGCATATGTGGGTATAAGTACAGGATAAAGGCCATGAAATGAAATTGCTCGGTCGAAGGGTAGGCACATGTGTAATTTTAATCGATCTTGCCACATTGACCTTTATAGCACTCCAATTTATTTCCCCTTCAATGATAAACGAGTTCTTTTTACCCCAAGCCTCACCAACCAAGTATGTTATAGACTTTTGGATCTTGGCCAATCTGAGAAACAAAAAAAGTAGTATCTCAGTGCAGTTTTAGCTTCTATTTATTTTTTAAAATGAGTGATGGCAGATATTTTTCATATTTTAAAGAGCCTTTATATATTTACTTTGCTATGAATGGTGTGTATCTTTGGCCCATCTATTAAATGGACTGATGGTATTTTTAAAAAGTTAATTTGTAGGAGAACACACATAATGGGGAACTTAGACCTTTGGGATGAAAGAGGTAAATTTTTTATTGATTTGTCATTTGTATGCTCGACTTCGCTTATAGTATTTATTGCATAGAGAAATTTCATTTTATTTTCCATGGTAGAATTTTATCAGTCTTATCTCAATGGCTTTCAAGTCTTGGAAATGTCTTTCCCATCCTTAGGTACTATAAAATAATTTTTTCATGCCTTTTTCTACTACTTTGGAGTTTTAATTTTTTTTTACATTTGGAATGTATCCAGGTGTAAGGTGTGAGGTATGGATCCAAGGTATTTGGAGGTATTTTTTCCAAGATGGCTTCTGTATCGATCCAACACTACTTATCAAATTATCTATTTTCTCTTCCTTTATTTGAGATGTAATCTACATCATGTATTATTACGTTCCGACATGTTTCAACTTCTTTTTTGTGTGTGTGCTAGAGGGTGAGTGTACTCACCAGAGAAAGAGACAGAGAGATAGAGAGGGCAAGGAGAAAATACTCCCTTGCTCCCATGGGGAATGGTCATGCTTCAATCTCTTCTCCATCTTTCCCTCCTCTCTGGACTTTGGGCATGTTTCTCAAGTCACTGGGTCCGGGACTCAAACCATATAGTCAGCTGTGTGGGATCTAGCTGTCTTAACTAGCAGGTAACAGGCCGACCCATAAACTTGACTTCAATTCTGCTTGTCTCACAGACTTTTTGTCCTTGTGTGTGCTCAGTCTCCACTCGTGCATCCTCCACATGCTCCTTTCCATCTGTGTGGATTTTCATGCTCATTTATTTACCTGCTATTTTGGGGAACTATGTGCCGGGTGCCATTCTGGGTAACGGGGATGCAGCAGTGAACAAAACAGCAGAAAAAGGGGTCTCTGTCCTTCCTTTCTAGGAAGCTTATGGCATTTGCTATGATGTAAGTGCATATAATTAATCACTTATACACACACAAACACATATATATTATTTTTGTATTTATATGATATATATATACATACACACACACACTATATATATATATATATATATATATATATATATATTTTTTTTTTTTTTTTAAATTTTTTTTGTACTCTTCCATTACCAGTTCCAAGTCAAGAGCTTCAGACTGGCCCAGACACCAGCCATTCTGGAACATTCCTTCCTTTGGTTGGCAGCACTCTGGCTTTCCTTTGGGAACCACCTTCCTTCCTCTGGCTAAGGGAGTTAGTGAGATGACATCAGATCCTTGCCCTTTATGATTGGATAAGGATTCTGTACCTTTTTTCTTATTTAAATTTTTAAGAGAGATTTTTCCTACAGCACATGTGTGCTCTCCAGAGAGACAGAGAGAGATGGAGACAGAAAGTAAAAAATCACTCCCTAGGGGGATAGCCATGCTGTAGTCCTTTCTCCTCTAGTCTCATGTTGGGATTTTGGGCACATATACAAAATGCACACATGCACACGTGCCTGGCATGAATTTCAAGTCTCTGGGTCTGGAACTTGAACCATGGTCAGCCATGTGGGAGTCCAGAGACATAACCATTATGCCATCTGCTGGACCCTTGTTTTTATTATTATTATTATCATTAATTTTTTAAATTAATTTTTTGGAGAGGTTTTTGCTATAGGGTGTGTACGCTCGCCAGAAAGACACAGAGAGACGAGAGACAGAAAGTGAGAAATCATCCCCCTGGGGGATAGCCACGCCGCAATCCCTTCTCCTCCATTCTCCTCTCAGGATCTTGGACACACATGTACACGTGCCTGGCATGAGTTTAAGCCGCTGGGTCCGGGACTTGAACCATGGTCAACTACATGGGAGTCCAATGACATAGCCATTACGCTAACTGCTGGTCCCTTTTATTTATTTAATTAATTTATTTTAATTTTTTAAATTAATTTTTTGGAGAGATTTTTGCTATAGGGCACAGTGCCTTCACTGGAGAGACAGAGGGAGACACAGTGACAGAAAGTGAGAAATCATCCCCCTCGGGGGCATGGCCATGCCACAGTCCCTTCTCCTCTAGTCTCTCTTGGGATTTTAAGCACACACGCACATGTGCCCAGCGTGAGTTTTAAGCTGCCCGTTCTGAGACTCCAACCATGGACAGCTACGTGGAATCCAGAGCCGTAGCCATTATGCCATCTGCCAGTTCCAGCCCAATGATGGCAGTAGAAGAGCAGCCAGCCTGGTGGCGCCGAGTAATGTGACATTCCGCCATGCTGAAGGCACGTGGAAGGCTCCCACGTGGCCAGGCCTAGTGCACCTGCCGCTGCTCCAGACCCTCTCAGAGATCTACCAGCCATGGTCCACTATGCCTCTCTTCCTTCCGGGGAGAGCATGAAGCGTTAGTTGCCCATGGACTGAGACATTTGAAGCTCTAGGTTTACATTTTATGGGAAAAGATGGTATCTGATATACGCATGAATTAAGCTTTTCCATGCATTCAGTTCATTTTCATTCTTTTACTTTTTCAGTGGCTAGTGTGGAATTTTAGCTAACAGGCACGTAGGGGCTGGTGCCTTTCTTCTTGTGTCATGTGTTTTCTGTTCACTGGCTTCTTGTCATTCTTTGTGACTCTGTCTTCTTAGAATTACTTTTCCTCAGGGCCAGCAGGTGGCATGGTGGTTCAGATGGCTGGACTCCCCCATGACTGACTGTGATTCGAGTCCTGGACCTGGCAGCTTGCTTTCTCACTTTTCTTCTCTCCCTTTGTCTCCCTCTGGTCAACTTCAATAAAATAAAACTAAAAAAAAAAAGACAATGAATAAAGTTAAATAAAATAATTCTTTTTTTTTTTTTTTTTTAAAGAATTACTTTTCCTCCTGTTGCTTTCTGCAATCATTTTGGCCATTGCTTCTAGGTACTCTGTCCTAGTTAGTCAGCCAGAAATTGGGAGACGATCCCTCAAGCCCATCCTCTCTGGCAGAAAGTCTGTGTGTCATACCCAATCTGCAGGGAGGCAGATGTACGTACCCTACTCTTCATGGCTTCATCCCGACTCCTTGCCCTGGACACCCCTGTGGCATTGGGACTATTTACCATATTAGTCGCCCAGGTCACTTGGTTTTGAGGAATTTCTGTCCACTTTTTGTCAGCTACAGGCACCTGTTTATCAGCCTCACAATTAAGCATAACTCCTTGGCGAGGTCATGTGTGCGCATCCATGATATGCAAATTATACAAATCTTTGTGCTAGTAAAGAAATCTCTCACTCTGCTGATGGCAATATCACCAAGGATTTCCCTTAGTTCACTTCTTTTAAGAGGACTATGTCTGGGGCCAGCAGGTGACGTGGTGGTTAAGGTGCTGGACTCCTACATGGCTGACCACAGTTCGAGTCCTGGACCTGGCAGCTTTCTTTCTCACTTTCCCTCTGTTTCTCTCTCTCTCTCTCTCTGGTCAAATTAAAACCACTACTACTACTAATCAATAAAATTAAATAAAATAATTTTTTTAAAAGGACTATGTCCATTTTCGAAGGCTTCTGATTCTAAGATTATCCAATTTCTTTAATAGAATAAATACAAAATCTTCCTATCAAACTATCATAATGGTGATCGTTAGGAAAACAGAGGTTGTTTACCCAGTCACTTACTTCTTTCCTACCTAGTCTCAAATCCCGGTCCATGTGTTTGCACGTTCTGTTCTTCAAAAATGTGGAGGTTTGAGGATGAGTTGAGTTGTGGGCTTTTATGGATGGTCGAGTTAATTTAATTCGACAATGGAACTCCGGGAATCCTGCCTATGGGTAGAAAGTGTTCTAGCACTTGGGCCTGTCGGGACCCAGCTTCAACCTCGTGGTTCAAAAACGTGAAATTGACCAGTGAGGGAAGAGAGTGCACTGTTGTCTACTTTATAAAAACAAAATCTGTCCCGTGTGAGGAGCCCTTGTGAGGGAAATGACTTTAATACAGTCATTAAAGGCATCGGCAGAGGTTTGACCTGCTTCCTTGATCTAACCTTCTGTATGCTCAAAAAATTGGACTCTGATCTGAGATAAAAGAATTCTGTTGTCTTCAAAGAGAATGCCCAGTGCTCCTGCTCCACTTTCAGCAGCTTTCTGTTCTGCGGTCTCTCAGATCTGGGCTATAAAAGTGCTGTTAGTTCTTGCCTGAAGTCTCTCCCTCTGAAAGGAAGTGATGCACACAATCTTAGAGCAAGTTTTGGACTTGAGAAAATTGCCGTTGGGTCTATATGAATGCCTGAATGTCATTGCAGTGGTCTCGATGGATTCTGAGGCCTTGATAACCCTACTGGGTCCTGAATGAAGAGTGGATACGCTCTTCCTCAATGCTACCTGGGAATGGAGTTTCTGCATGTTGAATCCTAAGTCAGCTCCCCTCCTCCCATTGTGACTGCATTTGTAGACAAAGCCTTTCAAAGGTAATGAAGGTTTACGAGGTTGTACTTGTGGGCCCAATCCAACAGCTCTGGTGTCCTTTGTAAGAAAGGAAGGGGCGCAGAGATGTCCGTGTTAGGAGAAAGAGCACCTGTGGACAGAGGCAGAAGGCGGCCATCTGCAAGTCAGAGAGATGGCGTAGGAGCAACGTACTGATGCTTTGGTCTTGGGCCTCCAGCCACCAGAGGAAATGAGTTTCTGTTTTTTTCTTTCTTTTTAGCATTTCTTTAGCCATAGGGCAGGTATCATGCTGAAGGAAGACAGAGAGAGACAGAGAGAGGAAAAGTAAGAAATCACCCCTTGGAAGGGTTGACTATACTGTAATCCCTTCTCCTCCATTCTCCTCTTGGGATTTAGGGCATGCATGCACATACACACGTGCCCTGTGTTATTTTCAAGCCACTGGATGTGGGATTCGAATCACATTGACCATGTGGTAGTCCAGCACCTCAACTGCCATGCCACCTGCTAGCTCCAGTTTCTGTCACTCAAGCCATCATGTCTGTTGTATTGTGTAATGGCAGCCTTGGCAAACTAATACAGTGGATCACCCCACCTTCATGAGTTTTCTGCCTCTGTTGGGGCCATGAGGGCTTGATCTCCCCTTTAGGCTATTGACAACAGAGCTTCAGCATACCAATCATTGAAAACTCTGACACAGGGAAACCAGAGCCTGAGCCCTGGCTAATGCCTGCCTGCCGCACCACAGAAGTTGTGGACCGAATAGAGAAGACACCTCTGGGAATGCTTTTTCCTAAGAGCATTCTGGTGCCTCCAGAGCTTCTAAGAAGCAACCACATGCTTTGGTTCAAAGAGTAATGAAGAGGATTCAGAGTCCAGCTAGAAAAGTCACTGATGGCAAGACCAGGGGGTGATGGTGGGAAGGGGGGAGAGTAGGGAGAGGTAAGAGGATACGGGAAGAAGAGAGGTGTCTCAAGGAATGAGGAGGACCAGCTGGTGGTGTGTTGTTTAAGGCTATTAGAGTTAACATGGCCGACTGTGCAGTTCGAATCCCAAACCTGGTAGCTTAAAAAACACGTTGAGTGTGTGTACGGGCATGCCCCAGATTCCAAGAGGAATGAGAGAGAAAGAAGGAATTGCAATGTGGCCATCCTCCCCCTTGGGTGGGGATGGGGGTGCTTCCTCAGTTTCCCTCTCTCCCCATCTCTCTCCAGGGAGTATGAGCCCTATAATAAATTTTAAAAAAAGAACAATGAAAGTTGGTGGAAAACTTTGGAAGGTTTTTTTTTTCCCCCTAAAATAATTATTTATTTATTTAATTCCATTTATTATTATTATTTTAGTTTGTCCAGAGTGAGACAGAGAGAGAGAGAAAGGGAAAGGGAGAATACAAGCCACAAGGTCCAGGACTCGAACCGTGGTCAGCCATGTAGGAATCCAGATCCCTACATGAGCTGGGTAGGGCCTGGAAAGAAAGGAAGAGGTTTGTGGATGGGGCACAAGAATGAAAAACCATGGCTCTTGTGAAGCCACAGGTGTGATGTGAGGTGAGTGTGGCCTGGGGAAGCAAGACTAGAAATCACTTCCGCCAGTACAGAAGCTCCGGTGCTATCTGTGCAAAGCGCCACTGAAAGAGCCACTTGCTGCAGCTCCAGGAGGCGCCCAGTCCCCCAGGCTCACTTCCGGTAGTGATGCTCACAGACAGCAAGAGGGTCAGCCCAGGGCAACAAGTTACACGCAGAGCTCCTGAGATCACAGGGGGCGAAATACTGGAGAAAGGGCACTGATGTGGGTGCCATTGTAGCCACCCTCCTCCTGGCTCTAGGGGAAACAGCTTTCATTACCAAGCTAGGTAGGCAGAGGCATTATTTATTTTTTAAGAGAGATTTTTGCTATGTGCTTGCTGGAGAAACAGAGACAGAAAGTGAGAAATCACCCCCAGGGGGGATGGCCACACCACAATCCCTTCTCCTCCATTCTCCTCTCGGGATCTTGAGCACGCACACGTGCCCGCTGTGAGTTTTAAGCCACCAGGTCCGGGACTCAGACTGCGGTCGGCTACATGGGAGTCTGGCGACGTAACCGTTACGCTACCTGCTGGTCCCGAGGCATTAGTTTTTACCAGGACTATCAATTTCCTCCTTTCCCTGGCTCACACTGAGTCAGCCTATGTACAATGCCAGCCCAAGATCTCACACATTTTAAAATAAACATATCATCGTCCTTGCGAGAGTTTCCCACCCTGCTTTCCCACACTTTCACCTCCCACCGTTATTCAGATGCCCTCCTTGCTCTTCTCAGAATCCCGATTTCTCCAACTGTCACTTCTGACTGCACCACTAGCAAGCACAGCCTTCACGGGCAGCCAGGGTGGCTCCGCTCCTTGGAGACGTCCCTGGCTGGAAGGCCAGCCAGTTGTCTCCTCCAAGCAGGAGTTGGCCAGCTCCGAAGGCATTTCCCTTACCCTGTCAACTCTCTGGCTTGCTTTTCAGAAACTGGGGGCAGCAGCACTGGGATGCCATGAGCCGTACCTTGTACCTTTCAAGGCGGGCGTTTGATGCTCTCTGCATTTGATCCCTCATCTGCAGAAATGCCACACACTTGGCCTTGCCGCTCCATGGCTGAGAGCAGTGTCTTGGCTTTCTAGAATACTTTGCAACTCCTGTAACTAAACACAGACAACAATGTCTGATTCTAGCATTGGAGGAGGAATAAGAGATCACAGTTTCCTAAAAGGGGATTTGTTGGAAATGAAATCATGTTTGTGGGAGTGGCACAGTTTCTTTTTCTCTTCTTTTCTTTCTTTTTTTTGGAGGGGGGAGAGATTTTTGCAATAGGGCGTGTGCACTCTTCAGAGAGACAGAAAGCAAGAAATCAGCCCCCTAGGGGGATGGCCATGTCGCAATCCCTTCTCCTCCCTTCTCCTCTCAGGACTTTGGGCACGCACGCACATGTGCCTGGCATGAGGTTTAAGCCACCAGGTCCAGGACTTGAACCATGGTCAACTATGTGGAAGTCCAGCGACAGAACCGCTACACCATATGGTGGTCCTGAGCATTTCAAAATGGAGAGAGCAGAGACTTTGAGAAGGCATTTGCTGCAGTTTCTTTTTTCTTTTTTTTTTTTTATCTTGAAGAATAACTTTAAAGAAAAACAAAAATTCTCACATTAGAGGAGAGAGTCTATGTGGAGAGCAGTTTTAAAATGTGCATTCGTTCGCACGTGTAAGTACGAACCTCTTGGGTTCGTCTTCGTGCAATTGCTTTCCGTTTCACTCTAACTCAACAGCTGTAAAATGGCTTTGGTAAATCACACTAGTACGTTTCCATTAACATTAGCACAATTTATGTCAATGACACTGACACAACTGTCAGCCTCGAAAGACCCTAATCTTCTCGTGCACAGAGAACACACTTCTGTGTCACACCTACAGTTTTTCATACGTGGCGGTGCCATTTGTCTATCTCGTTTCCATTTTGTTCTCCGGACTCGGAAGGCTCCTAGCTCATCAATCAGCTTTAGTGTCAGTGAGGCGTAGTCTGAGTTGGCACGGGCGCCCACGATTCCTCCCTCTGTTGGCACGACTTTTTAGAGCCATGAATGAGGTTTTCTTTGCCGAGTAGCTACCTTTGTGTGTTGCAAAGATGGATGATCACTCGGTTTTGAAACCGCACTGCATCATGTCGTGGTACCATCCATTATTTCATAAATAGATTCTCTGATTGGAACATAAACAAAGGTTTGTGATTCTCATCCATTAGGAATCATTACCCCAGGCTTACAGTTTTTATGAAAGTCACATGACACTGCCAGTCCTCAAGTTCACAGTCCCGTGCTCTAAACGAACTCTACGATTGACTCAACTAAGAACTGAATTGGTGCGTCTTGCACTTTTCGTGGAGAAGAAATGATTCAAAAAAAGAGAAAATAATGACCCAGCATGTGGCATGGTAGTTAAGGCGCTGGACTCCCACATGGCTAACGATGGTTTGAATCCCAGACCTGGTGGCTTGAAAATCAAAAATAAATAGATAAATAAATAAGTGTTTTAAAAAATGAAACTGCTGCTTAATGAAGGTGTCAGAAGTGTATAAAACTGAACCTACCAATTACAAATCAATACTAATTAGAAAAAAAGAATTTAAGGCGACTCATTACTATAAAAAGGCTTTAAAACCAAAAGTAAAAAATTCTTCACAAAAAGGGAGAAATCAACTGTAAAACTAGAAGGGCTATTTAGTAACTATGTTATAAAAAGTGGTTTGAGATCAAAGAGAATTATAGAAAGGCTTAATGAGATATTATTTTGGTTTCCCTATTGGAAAAACTCACAATTCTGAATTTTCTTTTTAACTATTTTGGCAAAATACCAGGAAAAAAATAGTTGTAAGATTACAGACTGTTCTAGAGCTAGGTATGAAATAAAAAGGAATCGTTGGGCACCCAAGTTACTCATTCAAGATGAAGGCAGCATTATGAATGTTTTGGTCATTACATAGAACATGTAGGATAAATAGCCCTTGGGCATGGACTGATTAGCAGAGAAGTGGCACATTGTTAAAGGAACTCTCATCCCTAAGAAAATCTACAGGGGCCAGCAGGTGGTGAAGTGGTTAAGGTGCTGGACTCCCACATGGCTGGCCATGGCTCAAGTTTCAGAGCTCGCAACTTGAAAATCATGCTGGGCACATGTGTGTGCATGCCCCCAAATCCAGAGGAAAATGGAGGAGAAGGGATTGTGGCATTCCATCACCCTGGAGGGTGATTTCTTATTTTACCTCTCTCTATCACTCTCTGGCAAGTGCACATGCCCTATGGAAACACACACACACACACACACACACACACACAAAACTAACAAAGAAATTAAAAAATAAACCAAAAAAAGAAAAATTCTAAATGATACCTAGGAACTACAGTGAAAGTCTTCTATCTGTAGCCAGCAAGCTAGCGGGGTAAATGACAAAGAGAAAAACAGAATGTTCAAGGAAGCTCCACTCATTTGCTAGAGTTTATTAAAGTAAAATATCCTAACTCCCTTTCAAGATTCAGGGGGTCTTCTAGCACCTGATGAACACAGACTTATTCCAGCCAATCCCTTTTTGAGATAGAGCAGTGAACTGTTCGCCTGCATGTTAGAGGAAAACTATAATATAAGGTCCAGGAAAGCAGAGATATTTGCCTGACTTAATGCTTATAACCTATATTAGCAGCTCCTGAAACAGAGCCTTGCATATGCTAAGTGCTCAACTGGTATTTGTTGAAATGAATTAAATAGGCCTAGAGAGAGTTGAGAGGCCAAGAAAGAGAGTCAACAAAACAAGAGGTGGATGTTTTGTTGGGACTTGGTTGGAATGCAGGTAGGTCAGGAAGTGGTGGTCAGAAGCACTGAATAGAAGCAGGCAGGATTTAGAGTCCAAGAAGGTAGAGAGTCAGAAAGGATTCCAGACTTCTAATCTCAGCACACACATGCATCTTAAGCTTCACATTATTGGGTTCTATCTGTACCTATGGACAGATTTGCATTCAGTGGAGTTCAACCTCCCTGGAGCAGGTTGTAATGTTTATAGATAAGATGGCTCTGCAGGGGGCAGGGCCAGAAGGGTTTGCCTTGTCTTTGACAAAGGGTTTTCAAAACATTCGTGGAAAAATGTGTATTATGAAAAAACTATGGGGCAACCCATTTTTCAGGACCCCTCCATTCTCCTTGGGAGCTCTGTTTTTCTTTCCCTCTCCTTCAATGAACTCCCCACTTTGCTATACCTACTCTCTGTGTCCGGTCTTTAATTCTTCCTGAGTGTGGGACAAGAACCCATGTCTCACTGCAAGTGCTGGTCCTGATCACCCCGGTGCCCCTGTGTTTCTGTGTCATGTTTTGGTGTGTCAGTTGGGAAATATCTAGACTCCCCTTCTGCACATCGGAATGACTATGAACTTCTTATGAATTGTTGGATTTAACTGAGTATGCAAGAAGATCTCACTGGTGGAATCGAGTGTTTGGCCACAATTTGGGACCTGTGGTAGAAAAACTTCAATAGCTACCTCTTAATGGGTGGCATGACTGGCTGGTGTGTGGGATTTTTGTCCCAAAAAGTGGGAAAACTTGTAGCAACTACAGTACGTGGTGACTTTCTTCCCCTTCAGATTACCAGTCACAGTGGCTATGTGCAAATCAGCTGGAAGTGAGTTGAAGAAGATGTAGACAAAGCAAGCAAACAAAGCAGCACCTGAAGTCAACAATATAATAGAAGCAGCAACAGAATTGATCAAGCAGAACATTGTGCTATCCAGTGAATTCATGGGAGACTTTTTGCTAGGCCTTGCATCTTAAAGACATGTGGACTTAACTGTGAGAAGAAAAGTATGGAGAAAAGGGGTCTCTCAACAGTATGTGCGACCAGAGATACCAGGGAAAGGAGATACAACTAGCTGAACAATACTGAACTCACAACTTAGCATTTTGCCACCTGAAGTTGGTATTTGTTATAAAATAATCCATATGGTATGCGGACAGTAGTATTCCTGAACAAAACATGGCTTTTATAATGTTTTAAACATTTGCATCTGTTTAGAACTTAGCCTATGAAATATCACCACTGGTCTTATATATATATATATATATATATATATATATATATATATATATACACACAAATATATGTGTGTGTGTGTGTGTATTTATACATATATATATATATATATATATATATATATATATATATCTCCTTTGGATTTAATGCCCAGTAAAATATTATCCTCTTTTTATTTAAATAAAATGTTCTTCATTATGCTTTAAAAAAGGGAAAAAAAGAAAAAACTATGGATTGTAGAAATTTTTTTAATACCAAGGAAATCTTTTACTTTAATTTTTCCCATGAACATTTTGAAGTTCCTCATATTTGTGAAACAAGGGATCCCTTATATGGCAGAGCTGAAATACCTAGTTCTGGGGGGTGGGGGTGAGGAGGTACAACCATAGATAAAACCAGTTCACCATATGAATTATTTAAGAAATCTTTGGGATACCACCTGTATCTCAGGAAGGGCCATGACATGACAATATTATGTTCTATTCCCTGGATAATACTCTAACAGAAACAATACCGTGTTAGTGGCCCACTGAAACAGTCTAGGGTATAGTGAGTAATGTTCCCTGACTGTAATCTCACAGAGAGAAAACATAGTGCAGAGTGAATAAAATGGAGTAACTATGCCAGTCAGTTGGTCAGCAATGAACTGGAAGCCTGCCCTGGCCAAAGCCGTGTCCTGAATCAGCAGAAATTGAACAATGATTTATTGTTTCCTTTCGTATCTTATTTGCATAATTTCATTTTACTCTCATAATACTCATAATATTAATCATTATATTAATATAATATTTATCATATTCCTTTCAGACTTCAGAAAATCAGCTAGAAAGTGACATATCTAGGATTAAAATTCATGTTTGTCTCATGCCAAAGCCACTGCCTTTTCCATCTTACTCCACTTTATCACTAATTGTGCTATTGGAAGACAAAGACAAAGGGAAAATCTTGAAAGTAAAAAGAGAAGCAACTTGTCACATACAGGTAATCCTGCAGGAGGGGATTCTCAGGTTCAAGAGAAGCCAGCTGTCGGGAAACTCAGAGGCTACATCTACTAACACATTCCTTTTAAAAAGAGGGAGGAGAGAATGTGTAGTGGAAGAAACCTACGGAAAGGTTTGATCGTTCTGTGAAAAGCATTGGCCCGGGACTCAAGTGTTGGATTCTAGCCCCCTGCAGGCCACCAAAACTATGTGTGTGTGACGTTTTGTCTCTTTGGTCTCAGTTTCTTCATCTGTAAATGAAGATGTCAGTCAATCTTTTGGACCCACTTTTCCATGAAAATAAAGCTGACTTCTCATCAGAAACAATGAAAGCCAGAAGGCAGTGAGATGGCATATTCAAGTGATGAAAGACAAAAACTATCAATCAAGAATTTTATATCCTGCTGTACTATCCTTCAAAAATTATGGAGAAATTAAGACATTTCCAAATAAAATATGAACATGTTTGCTACTACCAGATGTTCTCTGCAAGGAATGTGAAAAGGAGATCTTCAGGCTAAGCTTAAAAGACAGTAAACTATTATTTGAATCCACACAAAGAAATTAAGAGCAACAGTAAAGATGACAGTATAAAATACCATGAATTTATTTTTTTGGGTCCTACTCCTCTTTTTTCATATCTGCTAAATGACAACTGCATAAAGCAATAAATACAAGTCAGTGGTGATAGGGACACAAACAAAAGTGGGAGTATAAAGTTGTGTGGGAGCCAAGTTTTACTATACACATGTTTAAAACACAAAACTACCAAAACTCATGAAAGAAAAGGTAGGAAATCTGAAGAGACTTTTCAGAAAAAGAAAAACGTGGGACGAGTTTGCTTCATTGGTGAATTTTACAAAATATTTAAAGGAGAATTAACAACCCTCATTCTAAAATGCTTCCAAAAAATGGACTAGGAGAGAATACATCCTAATTTATTCTCTGAGACCAATATTACCACAGTTTCAAGCCAGATAATTTATAAGAAGAAATGAAAATTACAGTTCAATCTCTCATATAAATATAGAGGCAAAAAATCCTCAACATGATATTAGCAAACTGAATCTAGCAGTGTATTAAAAAGATTATACACCATGACCAAGTAGAATTTATCCCAGGAAGCCCTGGTTGTTTCAACATGTAAAAATCAATCAACAGAACATGCTATATTAATAGATTAAAGGAGAAAAACACAATTAATTCAGAAAAAGTATGTGACAAAATTCAACCCTTTTATTACTTAAAAACAAAACAAACAAACAAAAAAACCCACTTAGAATAGAAGGGAACTTCCCCAATTTGATAAAAGGAATCTATGAAAAACCCAAGCTAGGACCGTACTTAGTGGTAAATGACTGAAGCTTCCCCCTAAAGTCAGGAACAAGTCCTGTCAAAATCCCAGCTGTATTTTCTGCAGAAAATGACAAGTTGATCCTAAAATTTGTATAGAAATTTAAAAGGCCCAGAATAGCAGAAATAATCTTGGAAGAGAACAAAGTAGAAAGACTTAATACTTCACAGTTTCAAAACTTACTACAATGCTACAATAATCAAGATGACATGGTACTGGTCTAAGGATGGACACATTGATTACTAGAATAGAATTAAGAATTTAGAATTTAGAAATAAACTCTTAAACTTTCAGTTAATTCATGTTCAACAAGAACTTCAAGACAATTCAATAGGGAAATAATATTCTTTTGTGCAAGCTGGCTATCTACATACAAAAGAACGAATTTTGACCCCTACCTAATACCATATGTAAAGTCAACTCAAAATGGATCAAAGATTTAAATATATGAAGCTATTTGAAGGAAATATAAGTGTAAATCTTCTTGAACTTGTGTTAGGCAACTGTTTCTTTAAAATGATGTAGAAAATATAAGCAACACAATAAAACAAAATGGAATCAGAATCTTTAAAAAGCGATAGGGAACCAGCAGTTAGCATAATGGCTATGTCGCTGGACTCCCACGTAGTTGACTGCGGTTCGCGTCCCGGACCTGGTGGCTTAAAACTCACGCCGGGTGCATGCATGTGCGTGCCCAAGATCCCGAGAGGAGAATGGAGCAGAAGGGATTGCGGCATGACCATCCCCCCTGGGGGGTGATTTCTCGCTTTCTGTCTCTATGTCTTTCTCTGTCTGGCGAGCACACACGCTCTATAGCGAAAACCTCTCAAAAAAAAAAAAAAGAATCTTTAAAAAGCGATAAATATATAATAATGAATCCAATTTTGATTATGTTGAACTTTATACCAACAAAGTCATAAATCATTACTTGAAATAGATTTTTTTTTTTTTAAATGGTGAAAGGACCCCTGGAGGCAAAAGTGCCTTAGATCCAGCAAAGCCATCATGTGACTCTGGCCACACAAGCAACATAGGTGAATTTGGGAGATACTTCGAAGATTAACTCTGGTTGGATGTGAGGATCACATAAATGAGTTGTGGATGGTGGTGTTGACTGCTGAGACGAGAAGCAATGGGGGAAGACTGAAGTTGGAGGAGCAAGGATGAGTACAGTTTTGCACATATTTAATCTGAGGTATCCATGACTCTGTGTGTGGCCCTACTGTGTGTAACTCTACTGTGGTCAGATTAGCGAAGTTGCATTTATTCTTTGTAATGAAGACATAAAAATTGCTTCACTAAAGAGAAGTTTTTTTGTTTTTTTTTTTTAGTTTATCGATATCTATTTCTTCCCTTAGAGAAAGACACACCGCCAACAGGGTCCTCACACTGTGACCCTCCACTGTCTCAGCCAGCTCAGATAAGAGGCATGTGTGTGCGTGCCCAGCATGCAGGGAGACCTTGGGATGTGAAGCCAGGACCTTCCCATATGGCCTCAGCATCACTGAACATGGTGTCACTGCTGTTCCACCGTGGCTGGCTCCCAATGCTGCTTTTTGATATGGCATTCGTTACAGTGAAATTTTACGTATTTTACATTTGTTATAGTAATCTGAAGTGTGGGAACCACTTGGAGCAATCCAAAGAAGTATTATTCTTTTACTGAAATGTATAAACTCTATCAGAACTAATTACATCTTGCAAGATATGGAGAAACCATGTGGATTAAAAAAAAAAAAAAAGTAAGAAAACCACAGTTATTCTCCCAGCTCTTCTTTGCACATCGAGGCAGATAATGCATGAATGTCGAAGCATAAACGACAAATTATATTAAACAAGCCATGCTACATACATCTCACTGGAAACACGTCAGAAAAGGAAACTCAGCAGCTGCCAGATATGCTAACGATCAGATCAGGAGGAAGCGAATGTCTTTTTGAAGCTCTCTGAAAGGATTTTTACAACTGAAGCGTTAAAAACCAGAGAGACTATGCATTTGATGATGACCTACGGAACATTTTGACAACATCCTCAGCTCCTATTTCACAAAAACCTTTGTTTCTTCAGTTACATCTGATATTGTGGTGCCCTTGGTAAATGAGAACGAAATCAGCCTCTTTGCAAAATGATTAGATTAGAAAGAGATGGCATCCAATTTAGTCTCTCTCTCTCTTTTTCTTTTTGGTATGGAAATAAAACTTGACCCAACGTGTCATACTCAAAGAGCAGCTGAACTCCACCAGATGATCCGTCCCGAGAAATGCCCGCATCATCATTTTGATAATTTTGTTTTCCTGAAACATCAGCAAAAGTACTTTTTGGGTAAAATTAACTTTATGCTACATATCTTTTACTTTTCTATTTCCTTCCAACAATGATTAATTTGGGGGATCGACAGGTGCCATATAATCCGTATGCATCGAGATCTAACTACCCCTTTTATTCCTTTCCACTCTGATGCCTGGGGTAATGGTCAGGCCGAAAACAATTAAGCAGAATGTAGGTCAGTTCACCAGGTGATAATTTACCCATTCCTTTGGCTCCTCACTCTGAAGCTGCCGAGGCTAACACGATGGCGGGTGCTATTTTGAGTGGAGATGAAAGAAAAGGATCTTCAAAGGATGTGGCTGCACCATGCAGGACGTTTAGTGAGCACGTGGGAGAGAGCCTGCAGGAGGGGATTCGCAGGTTCAAGAGAAGCCAGTGTCGGAAACTCAGAGGCTACATCTACTAACACATTCCTTTTAAAAAGAGGGAGGAGAGAATGTGTAGTGGAAGAAACCTACGGAAAGGTTTGATCGTTCTGTGAAGAGCATTGGCCCGGGATTCAAGTGTTGGATTCTAGCCCCCTGCAGGCCACCAAAACTATGTGCGTGTGACGTTTCGTCTCCTTGGTCTCAGTTTCCTCATCTGTAAATGAAGATGTTAGTCTTTTGGACCCACTTTTCCATGAAAATAATTTTTTTTTTTGAGAGGTTTTTGCTATAGGGCGCGTGCACTCGCCAGACAGACAGAGAGAGACAGAGAGACAGAAAGTGAGAAATCACCCCCCGGGGGGATGGTCACGCTGCAATCCCTTCTCCTCCATTCTCCTCTCGGGATCTTGAGCACGCACGCACGCGCGCCTGGCGTGAGTTTTAAGCCACTGGGTCTGGGACGCGAACCGCGGTCGACTACATGGGAGTCCAGCGACATAGCCATTACGCTAACTGCTGGTTTCCGAAAATTAATTTTTAAAGTGTATTTATTTCTTGAGAGAGCGAGAAAGAGAGAGAGAGAAAGAGAGACAGTCACTCCCAACAGGGTCCTCACATCACAATTCTCCCCTTGCTCCAGCGAGTCAGGATCATGGGCCCGTGTACACCCAGTGTGTTCAGGGAGGTCTCTGGAGGCAAACCAAGAACCTTCCCACATGGGTCAGGCTCACAGAGCATTGTGCTTCTGCTGTGCCACCTTCCACCCCGGAAAACCATGATGGTCTAAGGATCTTCTGTTGATTAATCATCCCCTTTCCATTAGGTGTTGATTTTTCCAGACTGGCAATCTTGTCTTCTTATAAAGTGTGGCAGGCAGGATAATGTCCCTCCAAATATGTCCCCATCCAATCCCTTGGAACCTGTGGACTTGGACATGTTACCATACATGGCAAAAGGACTTTGGGGATGTGATTAAGTCAAGGATCTTGAGATGGAGGATTACTCTGGATTATCCTGGTGGGCCCAATGTATCGGGTTGTGGAAAAGTCAAGATGCATTTTTGCACAGAAAAACAGAAGAATACATAATGATTTTTCTGATGACCCAATAATTATAGAATTCCTTATAAGAAGGAGGCAAGAGTGTCTGGGTTAGATAAAGAGAAGAGATTTGAGGATGCTCTGCTGCTGGCTTTAAAGACAGAAGAGGGCTTGGGACCAGCAGATGGTGT
The DNA here is from genome assembly GCA_026018925.1 of Tupaia tana. Classification (NCBI taxonomy): domain Eukaryota; kingdom Metazoa; phylum Chordata; class Mammalia; order Scandentia; family Tupaiidae; genus Tupaia; species Tupaia tana. The sequence continues at coordinate 21,535,266 of JAKSZU010000024.1, read as the reverse complement.
AATGGTTCTGTTGCTGGACTCCCGCATAGTCGACCGCAGTTTGAATCCTGGACTTGGCATTTTAAACTCACGCCAGGCACCTGTGCATGTGTTGCTCAAGACCCCAAAAGGGAAATGGAGCAGGGAATGCAGCATAGCCATCCCCCCAGGGGGTGATTTCTCGCTATCTGTCTCTCTGTCTCTGTCTTTGTGCTGAGCACATATACCCTACAGCGAAAACCTCTCTTCAAACCAACAAACAAAGATGGGGGAGTGGCTCTATAGCCTAGTGGCTGAGGGATCCAACTCTGACATGGCTGACTATGGTTCAAGACCCAGTCCTGGCAGCTGGAGAAACACACTGAGTGTGTGTGTGTGTGTGTGTGTGTGTGTGTGTGTGTGTACATGCCCTAAGTTTGATGGGACTGAGGGATGGAGAAGAGGGTGATACAGCATGACCACCCTCTCTCTGTGCTTTCTTTCTCTGTCTCTGTCTTTATTTTTGTCTCTTTCTCTCTGATGAACATGTGCCATCTAGCAATTAAAAAAAATAAAAATTAAAAAAAAGAGAGAGAGAAGGCCATGAGCCAAGCAAAGTAGATGGCTTCTAGAAGCCAGAAAAGGCAAAGAAATGGATTCAGCCTTAGAGCTACAAGAAGCTGCCTCCACGGAGTCAGACTTCCATGCAAACCACGCACTGAAGAGGTAGCTCTGCTGTGGCCCTACCGTAGTCAGGTTCCGACAGGATCAAACGGAATAGGAAGAGCCCGAGTAGCAGAAATGCAGCCGGGAGGTGATGCTGGCGTGACTGTAGCCAGCAACAGTCGGAAGGCAGCATGGCTTTCAGAAACCACAGAGAGACAGACTGTCAGACAGACAGTCACCATAGACAGCTTTTAGACAGGGTCTGTCTGGCAGGCATGAAGAACACACCGAGGCCAACCCGCAGCCTGGTGGTTGAGGTGACTGGATCCCATATGACTGACCATGTGGTTCAGGTCTCTGACCTAGTGACTGGAGAAACGTGCTGGTCACGTGTGTGTGTGGTGTGTGTGTGTATGCCTAGAATCCTGAAAGGAAGGAGAGATGGAGAAGGGATTGCAGTGTGACCATGCCCCATGGTGGGGTGCTTTCTCAATTTATCTCTATCTCTCTCTGGTGAGCATACGTGCCCTCTAGCAAGAAGATAAAAAAAAAAAAGGTGGAGCTGGTAGGTGGCATAGTGGTCAAGGCGCTGGATTTCTACATGGCCAACCACAGTTCGAGTCCCATACTTGGCAGCTTGCTTTCTCTCTCTCTCCCTGGTCAAAATGAAGAATAATAATTAATTAAATCTTAAAAAAAAAAAAAAAAAAGGCATACAGAGGTGGCCAAAACAAAGGAGGAGGGACAGTGCAGGGAAATAAGAGAAAATGGACCAGACAGGAAAGAAATAGTAACCAGGGATCCTTGCTAAATGACTGCAATAATGCTTTCATGAGAAGGGATCAATGGTTAATACCTGGGAGTATTTTAGTTTTATCACCGCGGTCATTATTTTATAGGTTCATTATATTTAGACACAGAAAGCTTTAGTTAACCTCCCGTGAAGTTCATTTAAAAATGTGTACGTTCTGATCTTTGTAACTAGCTCAGTCGTTTGTACGTATAAAGCTCTGAATTTGTTCCAATTCTTGTTTAGCTGATGTATTTTAACCATGGAGACCCAAATAACGTAAATTGTGTCCAGGAAAATGCCTTATTTAGGCATAGGAAGTGAAGTGGCACCCAACTAAAGAATCATGACTGTTTTCTTTGTCAGGCTAAGAAGTTTGGCCAAGGTTATTTGCAAGGTCTCTGCTGGTAGATGCTGCTGTTTGGGTAGGTTGAGGCCAGAGGCCTGGGTTTGATTTCTGGCCCACCCTGAATAAAGGAGCTGGGGGCATTGGTGTGTTCTGTAGTCCCGGCTATCTGGGAGGCTGAGGCAGGAAGATCAAGACATAGCTAAACTCTGTCTAAAAAAAAAGTTGTTAGTGGGACCAGCAGGTGGTGTGGTGGTTAAGGCACTGGACTCTCCCACATGGCCAACCACGGTTTGAGTCCTGAATCTGGTGGCTTGCTTTCTCACTTCCTCTCTCTCTCACTCTCACCCTCTGTCTCTCTCTGGTCAAATTAAAAAAAATAAAAGAATGAGTAAATAAAAAATAAAATAAATAATTATTTTTTTAAAAAAGTTGTTAGTTCAAAATTATACCCAAGAGTGGTTGCTTTGTGGAAGAATTGAGCATGACAAGGAAGGCCTAACTACCAAAGAGTCAGTAAGCTTTGTGCACCTGGTCTTGTGTTTGTACCTGATGGCTTCTAGAAAGTTCCCTGGCAAGAGTTGCCTTCGTTTTTTATTAGAGGATTAAATTCCCTTCCTGTCTTCTGCAGGGCCAGGGTATACCTAGAGGCCTGGGGTTGATTAAATATGGACAATCTAGGCAGGGATGGAATTGTTTCTTTTTTACCACTGAGATGCCCAGCAGGCACCTTCCCAACTACGAAATAAAGCTGATGCCTGGCAAGATCCCCCTGGCAAGATCGAAGCTCCTCTGGACTGAGTGTGCCTTTATGTCCCAAGGCCAGCGCTGCTCTTTCTCAGACCACAGGAGCTGACAGGATGTGAGGTTGGGATGCTCTGAGGCCGGGGGACAGGGCCCAGGGCTCCTGGTGGGAGATTGCTTGCTGTCTGCCTCCCTCCTCCAAACTCCTATCAAACTGGATTCACCTGGTCTTGAGGAGGTGGATGCTAATGTTCTCTTCAGAGACCTCCCAGGGCTGCCTCGTTCTGTTCGTAGCTTTCCTGGTGATGGGGTCCCGGATGCACTCACACTGAGTCGGGCAGCCAAGAGAGAAGGCAGCGAGATGGCCGACTCTGCCTTCTGGAGAAGATTGTGTCTTCATTGAAACTCTTCTGAAAGAGGGTACGTTCCATTTATTACACACACACACACACATTAGTTTTAGTTATAGGGTGTGAATGCTCACAGGAGAGAGACAGAGAGCTAGGCAAAGAGAGAAATGAGAAATCTCCCCTACAAGGGGGATGGCCATGCTGCAGTCCCTCCTCCTCCATTCTCCTCTTGGGGTTTTGGGTATGCATGCACACATGCCTAGAGTACCCTTGAAGTGGCTGGGTCTGGGACTTGAATCACCTCCATGCTACTTGCTGGGTCTCTAAAAAAGTATATTTTTAAATTTTAGGATTTTTCTTCTTTTAATATAAAAAGGTACAAATGAAAAAGAAAAGGGAAAACATTTCCTTACAACCAAAAAGCTCAAAGAGAATCTGGTTTCATGGTTATGTATTTACAGAACTATTTTCACCTACAAATTATTCTCCAAATATTTTAGGAAACCATGGTGGGAGAGTTTAAAGTTACTGGAAAGGAAAGAAACTCATGTCTCAGTGAAATTTTTATTAATTGAGAATTACTGTGGAGAATTTGGAAGAGCTCATGTGAGATTTTGAATAGAGGAGAATTTTGAGACATTCCCATGAGGGCTCCATTGGAAGTTTAAAAGGGCTTGAAAAGACATGTTAAAAATAACTCAAAAAATTGAGAAAGAGAGAGAAAAAAGGTAATTGCCAGATTCAGAGGCTTTTTATATGGCCATGGTGATAAAAACAGGCTGGTTATTAACCTGGCAGGTAGAGAGGAAACCCATTGATAGTAATTGGGAAAATTAGTGCTCAGATGTAATTCTCCCCTTTCCACCATTCTCCGGAGGAAACAAATGCTTTATTGAAGCAGTTCCATGAGAATCTTTGCAAGTTCTTGGAAGACTGGGTGATTCAAGAGGCTTTTGTGACTACAAAACAGTTATTTAAATCATTTCCTGAGGAAAGACGTTTGGATGAAGATAAAAAAAATTAATCGTAGTTTAGCTATTACTGTGGGAAATGAGGACGACTTAAAGAGATGTTTAGCAGCTGTACTGTGACTTCTGTGGCTGGAAGGGGGTTGTGAGGCCTTGGCAAATGGTGGCAAACCAGGAACCCCACTTCCAAGTTCAATACCATGATGCAATTCTGAGAATGCTGCAAAAGATGCAGAATTGTGTGCCAGAACTTACGGCAGGAAAACAAAACAACCCAAAATACAAGAAAGACAGAGTAGAGTAAAATATTTTTCCCATCCTAAGGATTTGGATTAGAAAATAGATTTTTTTTTTCTACTCCATAGGGTGCTTCGCTCACTGGAGAAAGACAGAGAGAGGTTAAATGAGAAATCAGTCCCCGGAGGTGTGCCCACGCTGCAATCCTTTCTCCTCCATTTTCCTCTCAAGATTTTGGACATGCATGCACATGTGCCCAGTGTGAGTTTCAAGCCACCAGGTCTGGGTCTCGAATTGCAGTTGGCCATGTGGAAGTCCAGTTCCTTAACCACCATGCCACCTGTTGGCCCCTGAGAAAGATTTGTTTTCATTAATGATTCTTGGGTAGATGTTTTAACTCTTAACAGCTTTGTGCTTCAGCTTGGGCGATAGTATTCATGACAGTGAGAAACGTGAAATCATTTTAGAACAGGACTTTGGGAAACTGAATATACAATATGTATGGAAAGGATCAAACCCTTCTGGGAAAGTAACACAAAACATGGCTAGACTGTATTTTGGTGATTTCTTAGATATGTTTAATTAGTAAGAGTGATTTCACAGCATCTTTGAGTTGAATCACAGAGGTTTTACACTGGCTCTAGAACATGAATTATTACGGTGTTTTTGTTGTTCTTTTTTTGTTGTTTATTTGTTTTTAGTACATGCTCCCTGAATTATATACATGTTTTAAACTTTGCTTCATTTTTTTTTTTAAGAATTATTTTATTTTAACTTTATTTATTTGTCTATTTATTTTAATTTAACCAGAGAGGGACAGAGTGAGAGAAAGAAAGTGAGAAAACAAGCCGCCAGGTCCAGGACTCGAACCATGGTCAGCCATGTGGGAGCCCAGCACCCTTAACCACCATACCACCTGCTGGCCCCAACTTTGCTTAGTTTGTAAAGGCCATTTCTAATGTTCTGTTATAAAGAAAATAGTTATGCATCCATCTGGTCTTTTTCTCTATAGTATTAAGTGTACACTGACGGATTCTTTTAATTAAGTGCTAGGGTGTAGCTTTTTTTCCTTCTATATCAAGGTTACCTTGTCTGATTCTTTCAGTAGCATAATACGTGTGTGCAAGTGTGTGTGTGCGACATCATGCCTACTTGTAAAGTGATAAATTGGGTGTCACTTTGAAGCAGTCACCATGTATCATGTTCGTAGTTTGCATTAAGTTGCCAGTTAATTAAATAACCTCTGTCTTTTACTGCAAAAATCTTGAGCTTTATTAAGTTAGAAAATTTACGACCAATAGCATAATCAATAAAACATTAACAAACATGTCACCCCTGACAAACCTTTCGTATTGATTTTCACATTCTTACAAAGCTTGCCTGTTGCCTGGGAAAAAAAAAAAAGAACCCACCAGTAAAATGGGTATACCAACATTAGCCAAATGTAGTATTTCATAGGGCAGCAGTAAAACTTCTGTAATTGCTGTGGGTTCCAATTATTTGGAATGCTCTACTTACAGAATCCTGCAGAACGTTTTCAGGGCTGACGGATCTTAACTCCAGAGTTGGCCAGTAATGATAAACTCCTATTAATGGCAAGAGTACCATGCTAGCCTTCATTCATAAGTGACTGCGGGTTAAAGGAAGAACCAAAGCAATTTTCTTGCTAATCCTAACAACAACTTCAGCTTCGGCCTCAGTTGTTTGAATTGTTCGGGAGGCCCATTATTATCTTCTGTCTGAAATAGCCACGTGACAGCTTTATGTTGCTATGCGTGTGTGTGCAGATATCATTTTCTGGGCTGAGTGTTAGAACTGGTCCATTCTGTTGCTAATAACAGAAAAATACCTGATTCTGGGTATTTTATTTGAGATCCTGGGGTGGGGGGGTTGGTTATTCAGCCAACGGCTTGGAGGTCCCTAGGTGCAGGGACTAGTCCCAGTGCGGGTCTTTCAGAGTCCCGAAGCAGTACCATGAGGACGAGAGCACAGCAGAGTGGCCGTGTCCCTCATTTGTATCCCCTTCTCTCTCCCTATAAACCCACCAGCAGTCAGTCACAGGGACCTCACCCTAATCCCTAAGCACCTAAGCACTCCCAAAGTCCCCACCTTTCAACACCATGAAGGTATGACGGTATTAGATTTTCATCTTGGTACTTTCACAGTACGATCAAGTTCTAACTCATGAATTTGGTATGTGTGGTGGGGAGGCGTCAGTCAAGCCATAGCAGGTGTGAAGAGGTACTGGGGATCAGTTTCTGAGTATGTTGCTTTTCCTGCATGGTCCCTACGAATGGGCCCCTGAGCGTGTGCAAGAAGTGTCTCCATCACTCTGTGAAAACGGGATTTGCAGGGTGGAGTTGCAATTCAGCAATTAGAGACTGCCTAGACAGGCCTGGAAAAGGACTCTGTCCTGTGGCCAGGGTGCCAGGTGGGGCTGACTACCTGGGAGGAGGAGCAGCCACAGGTCAGGGACAATGGGCAATGAGTAAGTGGGTACCTCCCATGGGCACCCCAGAAGGTGCTTTGTAGGTGGTTAGTCCTCATTCTACAAATAGATCCTGTCCAGGACAAACTGGCTTATTCTGACAAGTAGTCCATGCGTGATTTTTTTTCCATAACACATATTTTCCATGAACTGAAGAATATATATGACCTGCTGAATGAAATTATATGCCTCAAATTCCAGGTATGGACACTCCCCATGCCACAATGTGTCCAGTCTTCATTCAGTCCATAAAGGGTGCTGAGCTCCAACCAGAAGCTTGACACTGCACTTACTTTTTGATGTACAACTTCATTGAAATCATTACCATGGCATGGTGGTTAAAGCGCTGGACTCCCACATGGCTGACCGTGGTTCGAGTACTGGATTTGGCGGCTTGCTTTCTCACTTTCCTTCTCTTTCTCTCTCTCTCTGTTTCTCTCTGGAGAGCACACATGCCCTGTAGCAAATTAAAAAATATTGATAATGATAAGTAAAATGAAATAATTACTTTTTTAAAGAGATTTTTGCTATAGGGTGCGTGTGCTTGCCAGAGAGTTGGAGAGAGACAGAGAGACAGAAAGTAAGAAATCACCCCTCAGGAAGTGGCCACACTGAAATCCCTTGTCCTTCATTCTTCTCTCAGGATCTTGAGCACGCATGCACATGTGCCAGGCATAAGTTTTTAAGCCGTCAGGTGCAGGACTTGAACCATGGTTGACTATGTGGGGGGGGGGGGGGGTCCTGTGACATAACTATTACCCCATCTGCTGGTCCCTAAAATTAAAAATTAAAAAAAATGTTTTTTTTAAATCCTGTCATGGGAAGGCCTATGAGGGTTACAAGGAAATACTGGTGTTTCAGCTTTGAAAAGTTGAGGTAGGGCGTTGGATAGTGGTCATAGCAATCTCCTTGGCCAGGCTGTTAGCAGACTGCCCGTTAGGTCTGGCTGACCATTCAGGAAAATGTGGTCACCTATTTATGAGTTCCCTCATGGCACCCTTTGGAGGATGCCCTTATCAAAGGCTGTTCAACTCAGAAAGTCGATAATCTAGCCTATGGCCTTTGAGGAATGGTTATTTGTTAGATGAATATAAGATGACTGCCTGCAGGGAAAATGAACTGAATTTTGTAGATTTAAATGACTATGGGGGTTCCCTTTTATTTCATCTTTAATCTAGAGAGGATTGCCGTTAGGATTTGTCACTGCTTCCCTCAACCTCTCTTATTATTTTCAGTGATAACCACAGCAAACAGAAAGGCTGAGAGCTTCTTAATAACAATGATTCTCGAGATGGAGAGCTTTAGCAATATTAATAATTCACTTGGGTGCGAAATTGGAAAGTAAGAGGCTTCTTCTATCCAAATAAGAGCCTTTAGAAAAAAACTTGTAACACACACACACAAAAAAATTCACAGAGACTGGAACCCACAATGGGACAAAAAGCCACAGTGTGGTTTTTACATGGAGTGTGATGTTTTAAATGGAAATATTTTCAATAGATGCTGCAGTGGGCTGAATGGTGGCTTCAGAAAGATAGTCCATGTTTTAATCCTCGGTACCTGGGAATGTGAAATTATGTGCAAAAGGGGATCTTTGTGGATGTGATTAGGTCAAGGATCTCACAGTGAGGTCATCCTAGATTGCCTAAAGAGGCCCTAAATGCAATTACAGTGTCCTCAAAGGACATGGAAGAGAAGAAGATAGAGAAGTTTCTGTGCAGATGGAGGCAAAGACTGGGATGATGCAGCCAAAGCCTAGGGACACCTGGCACCCCCAGAGGCTGGAAGAGGCATGAATTCTCTAGAGGACAAATTCTTCCCTCAATCCTTCAGAGAGAGCATGGCTCTGCTGCCACCTTGCTTTCAGACTTCTGACCTCTAGAAGTGTAAAAGAACAAATTTCCGTTGTTTTAAAGCACCCAGTGTAGGACCAGCAGATGGTGTAATGGTTATGTCACTGGACTCCCACATAGTTGATCGCTGTTCGAGTTCTGGACCCGGCGTCTTAAAACTCACTCCAGGTGCATGTGCATGCATGCCCGAGATCCTGAGAGGAGAATGGAGGAGAAGGGATTGCAGCCTGGCCACCCTCCCTGGGGGGGTGATTTCTCATTTTCTGTCTCTCTGTCTCTCTGTCTCTCTGGCTAGGGCATGTGCCCTATAGCAAAAATCTTTCTAATAATAATAATAATAATAATAATAATAATAAAGCACCCAGTTTGTGGTACTTTCTACAGTAATCTGGTAAAGTAGTATGTACTCTAATTCACTTGATCCTTGGAAAGGCACTAGAGGTTCGGTACTGTCAATATCATAATCTGTTGTTATGATTTGGGTAATGGTTTGTCCGCCCAGATTTCACGTTTTGGAGTTTGGTCTTCATGGACAGTGATTGAACGTGTTCTAGAAATTCGTGCGCTGGGACTTGATTGTATCGCAAAGGTGTTAAGTGAAAACATAATCCCTTCATGGCATCCCCAGTGGGATTTTGGATGTGATGAAGTCTTTCGGGTAATGCCCTCATGACTAAGGTCTAGTAGTATTTCTGAGCAGAGGGGTTAAGACAAGAATGGAGAGAGAAAGCCATATGGTTGCATTCCATGCTCTACTCGGCTGAAAGTTCTGTCTTCTGCCATTTTGTGAGGTCTTTGGACTTCCCAGCCGCCAGAACCGTGAGTCAAAATAAACCCCTAGTCTCCTAAATTCACCCAGGCTCAGGTATATCTGCTAGCAATGTGATAATGAATGAAGACACCTGTCTTATGGTAAGAGACCTAAAAGGTAAGGATATTAGGCGGTGGCTCACAGGTGGGTGGCAGCCAGGCTGACTGGCTCCACTGGGGTCCATGTGTATGAACGTTTTATCAAGAGCACGTAAACGGACTGCGGGTGCTAAGCTCTTGAACCAAATGTTTGTCTTCTTCGGGCTCCTCCAGCTTCCACGTCCACCTGTCTTTAAAATGCAAATGCAGAAAAAGTGGGTGACTCAGAAAAAAACAAAAAAAGTGGTAAAGTTGTCTACAGTCCCACCTCCCCAAGAGAACCACTGTTTACATGTAACTTACACCCTCACACAGACTTGACTTGAAAATGGTGTGTTCTAGCGCTCATCCTGACTCCCAGATTTCTTAGTAAAAATTTAAAAACAACACATAGGATTACCATACCAACTGTTTGTTTTGCTGACTAAGGCCACTAAATGACAGCAAACTAGCAAACAAAATCCACAGTCCAAAAATCACCATCATTGTATACGAGGGAGAGAGCTTAACTGCATAAAAGCAATATTATAATCTCCTAATAAAAGACAGTGCTATCAATGAAATATTTAACTTTGTAAAAGAAAAACTCAATACATGGCCTTTGCTTTTCTCACAATACCATGCAAGGACTAGCTAAAACTTCATTACAGACAAACAGCAGTCTGGGGGGTAGTCCAGGGCATCTCAAACTTTAGTGTGTAGACCATGGAAGGCTCTCAACAAAAATGAGGATTTTTATTCAATAGGCCTAGGATGGGGCCTGAGATCTGGCGTGGAATAAGCTCCCTGGGGATGCTCATGTCTCTGACCATGGAACATTCTTCGATCCAGGGAGTGCCAAGTCCTGGAAGTGGTACATGCTTTTGTAAGCTGATCATTTTTTTTTTTTTTTTTTGGTCAGAAATATATTATGAACATTTTTGTGTATCAAGAAACAGGTCTACAGGACAACTTTCTTTTTAAAGTTCATTTTGTTTTTTCTATGAGTGAGAGACACAGAGATGGAAAGATGGCACTGCTAAGAGAGTCTTCGCACTGTGTTCCACCCTCAGCCTCCGTCAGCCCCAGATCACAAGCACGCACATACCCAGTGTACTCAGGGAGGTCTCTGGACACAAACTCAGAGCTTTCCCATGAAAGTCAGCTTCTTAGCTCCCAAGGATTTTTCTCTCTCTCTCTCTCTCTCTCTCTCTCAAGAGAGATTTTTGCTATAGAGCCTGTGTGCTCACCAAAAAGACAGAGAGATAGAAAGCAAGAAATCACCCCCTGGGAGGATGGCCACACCACAATCCCTTCTCCTCCATTCTCACTTCTCTTCATGTATTCACATGCACCTGGTGTGAGTTTTAAGTCACCGGGTTTGGGACTGGAACTGTGGTGGACTATGTGGGAGTCCAGTGACATAACTATTACACCATCTGCTGGTCCCACTCCCAAGGACTTTTAATGATTAGACTGCATTTGTACTTAGTAACGGGATTGCATCTCAGTCTATTTAATCATTCTATTGATGATCTAGGTTGGCTTTTCTTTTTCTCCCCTTTCCTCCCCTACTTAAATAAGGCTGTGATGAGTAGTCTTGTACCTACATTCTGGTGCCCTTTTATGATTAGTTCTTTAGGAAATACTTCAAGAACAGTGTTGCCGGGTTGAGGAAAATCACAATTGATTGGTACATTTCTAAGTCATTTAACATATTTTCCTTTCCTTATAACCAAACCATGAAGTCGGAAATTGTTCTTCAAGTCTTGGTCTAGCTGTTGCATCCTCTCAAAGGTCTTTGCTGACACCCATGTCAGGGTCAGGTGTGTCTTCTTGTGCCCAGCAGCCTGGACTTCTCCCATCCCAGCACCTCCCATACTCTCCTGTAATTTATGTATTATGGCACAGTGAGCTCCCTGAGGCTAGTGCCCAAGACTGTCTGTTCACAGTTGTGCTCAAAAATGCATATTAAATTCATGCATGAAAAGGAATTCCTTATAGACTTTGTAGCTAAGTGGTTGTTGCATGAATAAATAGCATTGCCTTAAATATGAAACATGGAATAAGCCTCTCGAGACAAAACAAAGCAAAATGAGAGAACTTTCAACAATTTGTTTGGCCTGTTTATATCTACAACTTTTAAGTCAGTTTAGGAAAAGGCTGAGAAAACTGTACTCTTCTATCAATGAATGGGCTCAGATTATAAGACTCTGCAGTCAGGGTCAGTTCATACCTTCTCTTTCTTAAGCTTTTCGCTCAGTTTGGTCCTCATACTAACCTATAAAAGATTTGGGAGAAGACTGGAATGTTCTTCTGTGCATGGTCCTCTTTCTTTTTTCTTGGAGAGGTTTTTGCCATAGGGTGCGTGCGCTCACCAGAAAGACAGAGAGAGACAGAAAGACAGAAAGTGGGAAATTACCCCCCAAGGGGGATGGCCACACTGCAATCCCTTCTCCTCCATTCTCCTCTCAGGATCTTGGGCATGCACGCACATGCACCCAGCATGAATTTAAGCCACTGGGTCTGGGACTCGAACTGCGGTCGGCCACATGGGAGTCCAGCGACATAGCCATTATGCCAGTTGCTAGTCCCTCATGATCCTCTTTCTTAGCCCAGCTACTGCAGCTGAAGGAACTTCTCCCAAATAGAAAAGAAGGCAGCCTGGGTCTCGCAGGCTAGCTATAGGGGCTCCTCATGGTGGAATGCTTTCAGGGAAAAACAGGCTCTCATCCCTTCTGGGATGTGATCCTGCCAAAGGTGGCAGAATGACCTACACAGAACCCTCATGGTTCCTTCCAGACCAGGAGTCAATGATTGTCAATGGGTGCCTCTCAAAGACCATCTAAAGGATACCCAGCGAACATGTAGTTCAACATAGAAGGGAAAGGATGGAATTCCGAGAGTAAGGAATTTCAATATGCCTTAGTCTTTGGTAAAAATAATGCAAAATATTCAGGAGCACCCAAATTATTCTGTTTCTATTGTATTAAAGGAGGAAATTTCCTTTATTTTATTATTGCCTTTTGCATGTCCCTGTCCCGATTATAAACACTTTTACGACACAACACTAGATTGTTGGATGAAGACACTATGGAAGTTTGTAATGTGGTAAGGTGGGACTTCACCAGGGGTAACATATATGACACCAGCATTGTGACATGCCCTCACCTCTTGCCCTCCCATGCTGGTCTGATGTCTTGGCAGACATTACTAATCAGTAAGTACACTCTTTCTAAATCTATCCGAGTTTCTAGAGCCTTGCACTCAGGCCTGGCAGCTCTTGCTAAGCTGCGCTACTCTAGAAAGCACCGTTTGTTTTATGCACTATAGGAATATACCCCTGGGGAAATAACATGTGGAAGCCCTGATGATGTGAGTGAGACAGTAGACACCAAATAAATATTTGCTGAATGAACCCATATATGACCCCTGAATTCTTCTCAACATAACACTTCAAATGGATTGGATTTGGCATGCAAGATAAACCTATTTGCTATTCCTGCTTTAAGGAAACATAGAAAGAGGCTGCCAACGAGGAACATATTTAATCATCTTTGCACAAGTGTGTGTTGGGTACATGCATAATGTGTATGCAAATACAGTTTGCTTAGAACATGCAATTCTCTCCCCTCTCTCTGACTCCATTACTAAATATACGATTTTATGAAAACCACACCTGCGACGGCTTATTGGAGTGGGAAGGGGTCCAACTTGTGTTCTCAAATTTATAACACTTGCCTGTGAATTTCTAAACCGTGGTTCCTGTAATAAACTATAGCGCCTGGCAGAAAGGTGCAAAATATTTATATCTGGGCCTAACAAAGTTTCCATTGGCTTCCACAACCTGAGTTGCTTATACTCACGTTTGTGGGCATTGCGCTTTTCTTTGTCCATCCCAGTCTGGCTTCTTACCTGTCCCTGTCCCAAACGCTCCCATCTCACTAGGCTGCAAGAGAATCAGACATAATCCATACTAAAGGAAGATATTGGAATGTCCATGATTTGCTTAACATTTCTGTGAAAAATAAATGGAAAAAGTAACACAAGAAAGGAAGGGAGAATTTGCACATTTTATTTTCATCTCCCCGAGTCCATCAGCATTGCTCAGCTTCAAGACAGAATGGGAGAGGCACTGTTTTTCTTGCCATGAAACATTTGGAAAGGGTGTTAACAATTCTGGTGAAAGACATTTCCAAAGTAAAGATTCTCTCAGCACTATCCTCCTTTTACCTTTTCTGAAAAATCTCATTAATTTAGAGCCATTCAGTTCCTAATTAGTCATGTGGAAAACCACCTTGCGTTTATAGTCATCCTTTCCCTTTACATACTTCTCAAGAACTACTGGACCCAGTGGAAGAAGTCATGAAATGATTTCATTCCATTCTTTTCAGAAGCTTGTATAGCATTTGCAGTTTCGACAGTCTTCTTGTCTGTCCCTGAGTCTGTAGTCTCTTTTGCTAAAGAGCAGAAGGTGAACTTCTTATCTTGGCCAGAATGTAAATGATAATAGGCACCAGAAGAGAGGGAAAATATCTGGGATCGATAAATGATGGTTTGATTCAGGCAGGACCATGGCTTTGAGTTCTTAAAAGGGCATCAACTGACTAAAAGTAGGCCTTAAATGTTGTGGTGAGGTTAAGAATACCCAACAGGAAATGTAAAATGTTCCCTGTTTATTATAGTTTTGGAAAATGTCAGAGGACATACATTTAAAGTCCATTAAACATGATTAGAGTTGACAGGATTCCTTCTGGTAAAAGGCTGAGTAAAAACAAGAACTGAAAGTTTCTCGTCTGTTCAGACAACCTTAGGTAGTGGTTGACAAAATGAGTTAAACTAATCAAAATAAGGGAAAAAAAAGCGAAGGACCCTGTTGGGAACAAAAATAGCTCCTTAGTGAAAGGAATGGAGTTAAAAAGTTATTGTAGAATCTGGGCTGATGTGCCCCTTGGAAATTGTAATTTGCGAAATCCCCTTGCGTGGTTATTAGTTGGAATGAGGTTATTGCCAGATCCGCCCCTGGAGATGTGGTAGGGAGTTGCCCCTGGGAGAGCCGACATCTTGCTCACTCTCTGGAGAAAGGGCCACTCCTGCTGCCCGCGCTGTTCGCTGGCAGCTGGAGGGCAGCTGAGTAAACTTAGGGTTGGTTTTCTCACAGTTTTTGTTAATACTTGCCGAACGTTGGCTCCCTTTCTTCCCGGTTTTCAGACATTCAGCCCTTGGGAGCAGTAACCCTTCAGCCAGGCTTTCTGGAAAGTTCACGTCCAAGGAAAACAAGAGCCAATTTGATAGACAATTGGTCTGGGTAGAGCTCTTGTTTTACCGCCGGATGGAAATGAAGCTGGGAATATTACAATGCCCAGGACAGGGAGAGGATTAAGACTATGACTAAGAGGCAGGAGACTTCAAGTAAGCAGGGACTTGGGAGGCCTAAGGATGGGACACTGCCTATGAGGGAATTGACTGGTAGTGGATTGGGCTCTATCATTACGACCTCACCAGCAGCCAACTAAGGACTTAAGAGTTTTTATGGGAAAGTGGCATGTACAGTTGATGAGAATTAGGGCCTTCTCCACTTGTTTATTTCTGGGCCCCCAGCATCTAGAGCACACAGTAGGTTCTTGGTACTGGGGATCGTCGTGTGTTGGACAGAGCCCAGGCTCTGGGTGAACGCAGCCCCTGCTACACCATTTGTAAGTTGAGTGATCTAGAGTCTTTTGCTTAATTTTACAAAAATTCAAGTTTTTTCCTTCTATATAATGAAATGACAACACCTACCTCTTAAGACTGTTTTGAGGATTAAACTATACAAAGCAGATAAAATGCCTATCATTATCTCTTACTAGGTATTTATGGTTTTCATGATTGTAAATTAAGTGAATGTCTGATAATAAAAATGCATCTGAAGGACTAGCAGATGACGTAATGGTTACATCATGGGACTCCCATGTATTCGACCGTGGTTCAAGTCCCAGATCTGGCAGCTTAAACCTCACACTGGGCACTTGTACATGCATGATCAAAATCCCAGGAGGAGAATGGAGGAGAAGGGACTGGGGCTTGCAGAGGTTAAGGCCCCGGATTCCCACATGGCCAACTATAGCTGAAGTCTCAGACCTGGCAACTTGAAAATCACACAGGCTGCGTGTGCATGTGTGCCCAACATCCTAGGCAAAGAATGGAAGAGAAGGAAATGCAGTGAAGCCATTCCTCCTGGGGAGGTGATTTTTCCTTTTCCCTCTTTCTCTCTCCATCAGTATCTCTGCCAAGCACATGTACCTTAATGGAAAAAATCTTAAAAAAGAAAATGCATCTGAATTATGTGCTAGGTCCCGAGGTAGATACTGTTATTATCTTCATTTAAGAGATGGAAAGGGGAAGTTCAGAGACAAGAAGTTATCTAAAGGCAATAGAGCACAGGACCCACAGTTGAAAAGAGGCACCGGATACTCTGTAGGTGTCCGGCTGAGACCACAAAAGGGACACAGGCCATCGGGTCTTCCCTGTGGCACCAGTGGGTCCCTCACTTCATCCCAGCAGTCAGCTGGGACTTCACCGACTTCGGAACTGTGCAGACTGGGAACCCATGAGCTGCCTGGAGCTGGTGCTAACTGAGAATTTATGGAAGATTTTATTGCTATTTCCAACTGAGAACTTTTCTTCAATCATTTATGGAAAACATAAAAGCCAGTGGGAATCAAATGGGATAAAACAAGGTCAGAACCACTCTTCCAGATGCTGAGCACAGCTGGTTTTTGCTTAAGCAAGGAAGAAGGATATTCGTTGGCTATTTGGGTCAGAAACAGCACCTTAACATTTCTCCTACATAATTCATCCTGTCCCAAATAGAATGTGAGGTCAAATTGCAGAACCTAAAACTTTTCATCAGTCCTGGGAGTCTTCCTTCTCCTCCTCCTCTTCTTTCTCGTGGGATTGGTATGAAAAATAATAAGGATTTTATTCAATAAAGGAAAAAAAAAGATCTCTCTGGGGTGGTGGTTATCACATTTCCAGAAGCAAAATGGAATGCACCGAGGGCCTCCTTACGTGCCTGAATGCAGACAGCTCCATCCCCTGACTCCATTTCACGCCAGCGAGGTCTTCACCCTGGGAACCAAGAGGGAAGTGGGCACACTCCTGATTTCAGTGTTCACAACTCATGCTTGGCTGAGAGGCTTCTTTAATACATTGATGCCCCTTTTTCCCGAGGGGCTTAGGAGGGGTGTGAGGAGAGCCAGCCGGCTCTTCCCACTGGGTGACCCAGGGAGAACACAGGTCCCGGGAACTCAGCAGAGAGGAGGCATCTGTCTATCCCATGTGGGTGGCAAGGAAGACCACTCGTGGGGGTTAATGCCAGATTGGTACAGTCAGAAGTTCGGTGTTCTCCAGTGCCGGGCCTTGCACGAATCCACCGTTCCTCCTTGGGGGATACACCGCGGGCTGGCTGTAAGAGGAGAGGAAGGCCCACCACTCTAAGGCATGGCTACTGCTGGTCTGTGATGGAGGGGGACAGGCCTTCTCTCCCCGATGGAAGCCAGGCTGGCTAATCCTGGGGTCCTCGCCTCTTGAAAGCAGGGGAAAACCCTGGGTTGGCTAGTGCTCTGACTGTCATCATGCTGATGGGTCTAGAAGAGGCCCCAGCAAGACAGAATGCTTATTTAAAGGATGCAAGCATTTGCTTTTAATGTGGAGGAGAAGGAAAGGGTGGAATTTAAAATGCCCTTGAGTCTGTTCCTGGGAAAGTATGCAGGGACTCTGAGCAGAAAGAAAGGCTCATGGGGGGACCAGGGACTGTTAGGGGCTTCCTCTTGTTCTTTTTGGGAATGTAATGAACTATCGAAAAAGAGATGACCAAGAATGACAAGCAAGAGGGGAGAATCCAGAGACAGAAAATAAACAGGTCATCTGGTTAATCGAGTGCTTCTCCACCTTCAGCAGGATTAGAACCCGGGGAGGCAGGAAAGTGACAAGCGAGTGTGTTTCCCCAGGACCTATTGAGTGGCCAGTGCAGTATGTCTAGACAGGACTAGACATTTTAAACCTTTATTAAACATTCCCCGTGTGATCCAGATGTGAGAAGTCACAGACCACACTTTGAGACTGAAGTTCCAGGAAAATTCCTAGTAAGGACCTAGGATGAATGAAAGGAGATGTTGATGGCATGGTGCTTAAGGTGCTGGATCCCACATGGCTGACTGAGCAGTTGCCCCTGGACCTGGTAGCTTAGAAAACACACTGGGCACATACGCATGTGTGCCCAAAATCCCAGGAGGAAAATGGAAAAGAAGGGATTGCAGCATGGTCATCCTCCCTGGGGGCGATTTGTCTCTCTCTCCCTCCCCGGTGAGCGCATGCACACTATGGCAAAAACAAACAAGCAAATAAAGAAGCTACCCAGGTGGTGGGTTGGAGTCTTGCAAGGTCAGGTTGCAACGAGCTTGTGCAAGTTGTTGAGGAGTCCAGAGTGGACCAGGACAGTGTGGAATGAAAGGGAGGTGTTGTGGAATGCATGAGAAAGTTGTTCTGGGACTCCCTGCTCCCCCAGGGCGCAGATCATTTAATGGTCTGCAAATGATTTAGCAGCCCCCAAGTCAGAGTTCCCAGGGTAACCGGTCTCTGTTCCCACTACAGAGGATCTGAGCAGCTGCCTCAACTGCTCACAGGTAGGGGGACCCTGCACTGTCCTCTGGTGGCCAAAATGTCGTTGCAGTGACCCTGCAGAGATTACCGCACAGAACTAACTGTGATTATTAATTCTGACCCGAACAACAGTTGAGGCCATGCAGCACTTTCTGCAGGCCGCCTTTTGCCTGCAGAGCTCATTTCTCAAGCATCTCATTAATCTCTCTCTCTTTTTTTTTAAGTTTATTGATTTAGTTCTTCCATGAGCAAATAAGAGCAATCTACACCTAGTCTTAGCCAAGCACAGATCATGGAAACACACATGTCAGGCATGTTTAGGGAGGCCTCTGGACATGAAGCAGGAACCTTTTCCTGTGAGTCAGCCTCAGAGTGTTACATTTTACTGCTACACCACCATCCCGCCCCTTATGAACTTCTGAAGATCTCCTGTAGATGTAAATTTCTTTAACAAAGGTTAAGTATTCTTTTTTCTTTTCTTTCTTTCTTTTTGCATTACAGAATGTGTGCTCACAGGAGAGAGAAAGAGAAAGACAAAAGGAAAGTGAGAAATCACCCCCTGGGAGGATAGCCATGCTGCAGTCACTTCTCCTCCATTCTTCTACCGAGATCTTAGGCATGCACGCACACCCATGCACCCAGCATGATTTTGAAACCACCAGGTCTGGGACTTGAACTGCAGTTGGCCATGTGGGAGTCCAGCAAGGTAGCCGCTGTGCCATCTGCTGGTCCCACAAAGGTTAGCTTTTGTAAAACCCGAATTCCGTA
This sequence comes from Tupaia tana, assembly GCA_026018925.1. NCBI lineage: Eukaryota > Metazoa > Chordata > Mammalia > Scandentia > Tupaiidae > Tupaia > Tupaia tana. The sequence continues at coordinate 21,516,567 of JAKSZU010000024.1, read as the reverse complement.
GCTGTAATCCCAGCTACGGAATTGTGAATAGTCATCTCAAAATACACCAGAGGAGTTTATTTTGGGTGCCATATTGTGGCTCCCCACACTATTGAAATTAAAACAAAAGCACAACAGCTCACATCAGGAAGAAAAAGAGATCTTGTGATCTGATAGGTTATGCTTAGCTTTTATTGGACAAGTTAATCTTGACACGCAAACACAAGACCACCTGGGTGGAGGTGGATTCTTAAAAACAAAAGTGGTAAATATGAAAATAAATGCCCTTAAGACATCGCTGCTCTCTTAACACAGAGGGGGTGGGGGGCTTTCAGCCACACTGCAGTTCCCAACCGCTGTGCTTAAATTACTTCTGGAGGCACAAGCCCTCCCCACCCTCCCAGCTTCCCTTGCTGTTGCAGATTGAGCTTTGGGCTGGGGAGATTGTGGGGAGAAGTCATTTGCATCAAAAAACACTAGCTGTCTATTCCCATTAGAAAAAACACTTGGTGTTTTAGTACAAATTATTTTAAAAGGGCAGATAACTTATGGATGCAGAAAGGGTAATCCACAGAGATGCTTGCCATTTTCTTCAGTTGGATGTCCTCAGGGCGAAAACATCAAGGATAACCAGTGTACTAAATACAAACAGACACAATCATAAAATGTGACACCCACGATTAAAATACCCCTTTCAAGGGTCCTTCGCACTTAGGAGAGGAACTGCCTTGTTAATATAGAGGCCCCTTATTTCCTACGGTTCAGAGACAGGGTAAAACATCTTTTCTATCTTGACTGTATTCTTAGAAAGTGGTGAAATTCGGGGACTTGAATCAGGCCAGTCTGGAATCACTGCGTGGGGTTGGAGAGGGGCTTCGCTGTGAGGGTGCAGGGTTCAGGCTCCGGAGCTGGACAGATGTGGTTTAGAATCCCACCTTCTCTGAAGTCTAGGGGGTCTTCATCTACCGTTGGAAACTTGAGAGAGTTGAGAGGATTAAACACAGCACAACAAAACCAGAAGCCCAGATGTAAAGTGTTTAGCGTAGTGCCTGGCACAGGAAAAAAAAAAGTGTGTGTGTGTGTTTTCCTCCTTAGTGCCTGATTAGAGAACTACTGGAGGATGGAAATGCATTATTCACTAGTATATGAAGGAGGAAGCTTTTTCACGGCTTAAGAAAACTGAGGGCTGGAAAATAGTACAAAAAACCAGGATGCTCTGATGCGGACCCATGTGGGAAGGTTCCTGGTTCGCGTCCACAGACCTCCCTGAGTACACTGGACACCAGCGTGCCCGTGATGGGGGCTGGCTGAAGCTAGGAGGGGACCACAGAGTCAAGACCCTGTTGGAGCGCTGCTTCTCTGTATCATCAAAAATAAGTATACAAGTAAACGAACTTAAGGAAAGAGGAACGTTAACTTGTAAAGAAAAATTGTGCTAAGATATTAATTTTATTTTTATTCTTTTTTAAAGATGTATTTATTTATTTATTTATTTATTTATTTATTTATTTATTTTGATTTGACCAGAGAGGGGAAGAGAGAGAGAGAGAAAAAGAGCAAGCCACCAGGTCAGGGACTCAACCACGATGGCCATGTGGGAGTCCTGCCCCCTTAGCCACAGCACCACCTGCCGGCCCTGATACTGCTAATTTTAGATAGTAATGAAAATAGGGAATCTGTCTGAATTTGTGTTTTGCGCTGACACGATCACTGCTCATAGCGGAGGCTTGGGTACCCCTATTTCATTGATCTGAGAGAATCAGTTAGCAGCCCTTGGGTATTCATTTGGTGCCAGGCACCTTTGTAATGCTTTCGTGTGTTGTTCCATTTCATCCTCACAGCATCTTTAGGAGTAGGTGCAAATATGATCCCCAAGCCACAGGCCAGGAGACACAGGCACAGAGAGGTTAAGTATCTAGGTCTTTTGTTCAAGAGCACACAGCTAGTAAGTAGAGAAACCGGATTTTTTTTTTTCTTTCTTTTTTTGGAGAGGTTTTCGCCATAGGGCGCGTGTGGTCACCAGAAAGACAGAGAGAGACAGAGAGACAGAAAGCGAGAAATCACCCGCCAGTGGGGATGGCCACACCGCAATCCCTTCTCCTCCATTCTCCTCTCAGGATCTTGGGCACGCACACACATGTGCCCAGCGTGAGTTTAAGCCACCAGGTCCGGGACTCGAACCGCAGTCGACTACATGGGAGTCCAGCGACATAGCCTTTACGCTAACTGCTGGTCCCAAGAAATCAGGCACTTATTCCAGAGTCTACTCTGTTAGTCCCTATGCTGTGTGTTTTGTTTCTTTCTTAATTGCCAGAGGGTGTGTGCATGTGTCAGACAGAGGCAGAGAGACAGAAAAAGAGAGGAAGAAAGCACCCCTGACACCTTCGATGAGAAGTGGTCATACTGCAATCCCTTCTTCATGTCTTCATCCTGTTGAGATTTGGAGCACACATGCCCAGCATGGTTTTCAAGTCGTTGGAGCTGGGATTCGAATCATGCGGTGGGCCATGTGGGACCCAGTTCTCTTACCCAGAAGGCCACAGGCCCAGCCTGCTTATTTATTTTTTAGTCTCTTACAGCATCATAGCACTTTGAGGGGACGGAATCCCTGTTCAATGATTATTTAAACGGTGCAAGCTTTGCTTTGAAAGTGGAGGGGAAAGGGCTGACTTATTCTTAGTAGATTTTAGAAAAATAAATCTAGGCATCTGCCTCACCAGTAGATAGACGGCATCTTACACAGACCAATGGGAATGACATTATTTATGGAGCTTCGTGGGCATTGAACAAGTGACTGCGCATCTGGTATAATTCTTCAGGTCAGAACCAGAGGGATAGCTGCAGCAACCACCTGCTGGAAAAGAACCTCCCTCTACACGGTGCTACAGAATGGCCTAGAAGGTTAAGATCAATGTAATCGTTAAAGTCTTGTGAAGTTATCATGTTTCAGGAAAAGCCACAGGGGCTGGGTCTAAAGGTCGAACTCCATCTCTTCCCAGCTCTGTGACCTTGGGCACATTATTGAGCATCTTTTATTAAAAATTAATTAATTAATGGATTAATCAATGCTCCTTTTTGAGCATCCTGGTTTGCCCTATTTGGAAGGGAGGTGGTAACAAAGATAATACTTGGTCCTGGCTTTATCCCATGAGGTGAAGGATGCCGATCTGTTGTAATAATAATAAAACACGGCAGAAACATGCATCATTAAGGTAAAGCTACTATAACAGAAAATCTCCACACATCTGCAGAGTAATCAGCCAACATTTTTCCTTCCCAAATAGGTTTTCCAAATTGGCATTTAGCTTTGCTCTATGAGATAATTTGGAGCCCCAGGTACCTTCCATCTGTGACTCCTCAGTCTCCACAGGTTGGCTGTGGAAGAGGAAAGAGTGTGGGTGGTGCTCCTGTGGGAGGTGTTTATGGACCAGGAAGTGGCTTTGTCCCGTGGCCACTGCTAAGTACAAACAAGGGATGCTGGGAGATGTAGTCCATCAATGTGTCCAGGAACGACAGGAAATGGTGTTGGATGGCTAGCAATTCCAACTCCCATCTTTTCACAGGGCTCTTTCTTCTGAGACGAAATGACTTAAAGCATAAGAGAGGGCTTTGTTATTCATAAAGTAGATAGAACTCTCATTAGGGCTGATTGTTTATGGAGATATCTAGACACCAGAAAATCCCAGATAATGGAAATGTAAAACTCTCATCCATTTGTGTGTTTTTGTCCACATGTTGCTTTAACAAGGCAGCTGCTCATCAGAGAGACAGAGAGAGAGAGAGAGAGAGGAGAAAGCACGGGCCTCCCCCATGGGAAATGGTCATGTTACAATCCCTTCTCTTCCATCTCTCTCTTTTTTGGATTTTTTTGTACACACACACACACACACACACACACCCTAGTGTGTTTCTCAAGTCTCTAAATCTGAGACTAGAACCACACAGTCGGCCATGTGGGTTCCAGCTGCCTTAACCACCAGGTCATGGAGCCAGCCCCATTTGCTATTTTAACACCACTACCAAAGACGATTCACTAAGGCACATGAAGTGTGATGACAGTTCCACCAGATGAGTAACCAGTGGTGGCTCAGTGTGGGCTGGTGGCGTGGGTGGTATGGAGGATCATGATGACTTCATCAGAGGCCGTTAGAAAAGCTCAGAAATCCCACAGAGCACCAATTATAGACTGCTGCACATAATCAGATAAAGAAGTTGAGGAAATGTGGATGGAGGAGCCAGGCAGTGGCGTGGAGGTAAAGCACCGCTTTGCAAGGCTGACCCACATGGGAGGTCTGAGTCTGCGTCTTGAGCTCTCCCTGCACCCTGGACCCGCCAGTGCCCATGACCCAGACAGGCCAAGGCTGGGGGGTAAATCGTGGTGTGAAGACGCTGTTGGGAGTTCCTCTGTGTTTCTGTCTCTCAGAGTAAATAGATAAACTTTAGAAAAACCACAATTGGAAGGGAGAGCCCGGCAAGGCCCATCCCAGTACAGCTGGGTCTGTCCACAAGAGCTATCGCAGCCTCTTGCCTGCTGTCTCTGACTGCTGGAGTCCCAGCGTCGGAGGATCAGTGAGAATGCCACTCATCTCTGTGCAGCCAAGAAAGGATCCTTGGTGAAGAAAAGTTTCATATATTTTTTATTAGGGCATGATTTATTTTTGTTGTGTTGGGTCATTTTTAAGGAAGTGGGTTTACACAGAGTATTCCAGTTTCCTAGGAAAGAATTGATAAGTGACATATATTGATTTTGTTTCCATGGCTAAATAGTTTGTTTTTCTTCTTAACGTGCTATTTGTGTTTTAAGGTAAACCCAGATGTATGCGGTGCTTGCAGAATGATGACAGATGAATACATTCTGTATTAGATTCAAGCAATATGGGTATATCATGGGAAGAGTTTTCTAAGGCCTACACTTTTTTAACTCTCTCATTTCTTACCATTTTAAAGAAAAGATCATTTCTTTCTTTCATGAGAAAGAGAGAGAGAGTAGGCATCTCTTACAGGGTACTCATGGTGCTATCCACCCGTGTGCACCTGCCCTGATAATGACGTGCCCATGACCCCAGTGTCTATTGTGAGGCCATGGGATATGAACCCGGGACCTCCCTATGTGGACCCAGTTGCGTTTCCACCATGCCACTGTCTGGTCTTCTTACCATTCTTTATGTCTCATATTATGTACCATTCTGTACCCAGGAGAGAACACTGTTTTTCAATAACTGTACTCTCTGGGGTCAATTAAGACTGAACTCTGGAAATGAAGCTAGCCGGGCCCTCTCTGAATACTAGACTTAATATAGTATGACATCTTGTCACTCTGTTCGGGTTTCTTTATTTTGCTTCTTCGTGCAGTACATATTGATGTGTTTGGTGCCAGTCCCTACCTACTAGAGTGTAAGTCCCACTAAGGCAGGGACTTTATATATCTCTGTTCCCTACTGTATGCCTGGTCTTTAGAATGCTGTCTGGTGCCTAGCAGAGGCTCAATGATATTGGCTACATTTGTGCATACAGGGGCCAGCAGGTGGTATGGTGGCTAAGGTGCTGGACTTCCACATGGCTGACCATGGATTGAGTCCTGGACCTGGAGATTTAAAACCCAAGCCAGGCACGTGTGTGTGCATGCGCAAAATCCTGAGAGAAGAATAGAGGAGAAGGGATTGTAGCATAGCCACCCCCCCATACACATACACGGAGGGTGATTTCTCTCTCTCTCTCTCTCTCTCTCTCTCTTTCTCTCTCACTCTCTCTAGTGAATGCATGTATCCTATAGAAAAAAATTCTTCCTAAAACTAAACCTACATACATGAAAATTCTTGACATTCTGAATCAATGATCTTCTATTTAATTTTTTCCCTTTTAATTCAGGACTTGATTGCCCTAAAGTAGTGTTTGAGAAAAACAACTTGTTTCTGTCCATTCACCTCCACAGCACCAAGGAAACTCAGTCGCTTCCAAGAAGTAAATGATTCTCACAGAAAAAGGCACTTTGATCTTGAGTGGAGAGTGGGGAAAGATGGGAGGATAATTTAAGGAATGGTCAGTGCTTTATAGTTATTTAAGGTTTTTTACTGTATTTTTTTAATCAAGAGAAGATAAATAGGAAACTACAAATGCATATATAGATAATATTGATAGAACAGGATAAAAAATTCTATTTCCTAAAGATTAATTAATATTTCCTCTTGGAGAGACAGTGGCCTTTGAGAATGTCTACTTGGGGCAGATGAGACTCTATAGACATGGATAGAAGACAAGGATCGATGAGGAGAAAAGACTAGAGAGGAGAGAAAAGGAAAATCCACTAAGATAGCTGGAACCAGGAAAGTGAAGGTGTGGGAGGCTACATTGTAGCTGACCTGCAAGATGGCGCCCAACAGCCAGATGGTCACACAGTGGTAAAATGCAGTGCTCTGTGAGGTGGGACCACAAGGGAAAACTACTGGTTTGCATCCAGAGCCCTCCCTGAGTATGCTGGGCATGCACATGCCCATGGTTTGGGGCTGGCTGAAGCTGCAGGTGATTCATAGTGTTGAGATCCTATTAGGGGCACTGTATCTCTCCCCTCTTCCCTCTCCTTGTCTCTCTCCCATAGAATAAATAAGCTAAAAGAGAAGAAAGAAAGAAAGAAAATGAAAGAAGGAAGGAGGAAAGAAAGAGTGTGAATACCAAATTTCCTGGTATTCACACTCAGTGTCCACATGATGCAACACTCTCCTACGTTATACCAGGCTTGGTCTGTATGACCAAATAGAATATGACAGGGGTAATGGTATGTCACTTCAAAGATTAGGTTATAAAATAGTATGGATTCTGCTTTCAGTTCTCTCTGTGTGGGCAGCTATGGAGAAACCCATGTATCAGTGATCTGAAGACTATAGACAACAGCCAGTAAGGAACCAAGTCCTGCCTACAACTACCCAAGTGAACTTAAAAGCAAATCTGTCAGCCCCAGGTGGGTCTTCAGATAACTGTAGGCCTGACTGACATCTTGACTGCATCCTCATGAGACCCTGAGCCAGAGCCTCCCAATAAAACTACTAGTGTTTGTTCTCTAAGTTGCTGTATTTAGTGGGTAATTTGTTATGCAGCAATAGCTAACTAATACAATAGCCAAAGGGCTAGTTATACACAGTGATGCCCACTGTTTTATGGAGGATTCTGAGTAGAAAGTAATCTTTGACCCATCTTAGTCCCCCTAGGCTATTATAAGAAAATTCAATAGACCAGGTAGCTTCTATAAACAGAAATGTATTTCTCCCCATTCTGGAATTTGGGAAATTTAAGATCAAAGCCTTGACAAATTCCGTGTCTGGAGAGGACCTGCTTTATGGTCCACGGATGGCATTTTCTTACTGTTTCTCACATCGTGGGCGACCTCCTGTGTAAGAGCACTGATTCAGTTCATGAGGACAGCCTCAGAATCACCTTCCAAAGGCCTCATCTCCTAATGCTATCACGTGTGGGGCTAGGATCTCAACCCATGCATTTGGGGGACACAGACATTCAGGTCACAGTGGATCCATACCTGTCGCTAGGCTCTGGAACACTCTTTATGTACTTGGGCAGCACTCCTTTTATCCCTCTGAACTTTGACCAAGGACGTGGATCTGCAATACAGGCACAGAAAGACCACCAATCCTGGTACTTTCTTCAGGAGACAGAAACAAAATTGGCACTAGCCCCCTGGACCCCTACATTCACATTGGGAGAAAAAGTTCTCTGTCAAATGTCAAATCAGAGGCAAGTCCTAGAAGATGGAAGGGTGTCACCACTAGGCTGGAATAGTGACACAGAGAAGATGACAAAGCCCTGCTGGAAAGTGGCTGAAGGAGAATGGCTTTGACATAAAAAAAAAAAAAAAAGAACAACAACAAAAAAAACCCCTTCTGTATCAGGCCCCAGGAACCCAGGGCTGATGAAGACAGACAGTTATCACAGGGAGACTGAGAACGTGTTAGGTGTGACCCATCTATGTGCTGACTCACTGGAATACCTTTGCCCTCCCCTCTAAATCTCCTCTCCCCTATGCTTGGGATCTGGAAGGCTCCTGTGTTGTTTTTGCAATTGGGTACATGGTCTCGGGCCAGGCTCTCGAGTTGCAGGTGCTTCTGTTGAGGCTTCTACCTTCCATCCCAGCCTACCCTCCCAGGGGGCCCAGCTTTACTATGGGTGCACATGGTGACCTTCTGTTTTTATCCAATCTGTGGGGACATCAGCACCCAGCCTCTGTTGCTCCTGGGAAGGGAGGTGGATATTTTCCCACCAGATTTATCTTTCTTCCTTGAACTCCTCAAGGGAGAGTCTCACTTTTGTTCCATGAAAGAACAAAAAAGAAAAGACAAAGCAAAAGGGAAAACAACCCTCTTTTGATAAAAGTATCCTTGGCTGAGTCAGAGGACACTAAACGCTTCTATCTGTTGTTGTTTCACACCCCAAAGACTCCTATTGTCCCAATCGGCCATGCATGCTCTAGGTTGAAACCAAGAATGTCTCCTAAATTGTACCTGGAATTTCCTGGGAATGAGACAACAGTCTTTGGCTCCTGCCTCTTCTACATATGTTTGATTCCAGGGCCTCCGACTCAGTCTCTGGTCCCAACTCTCCCTGAGTATTTCTCCGAGGAGATCCAGTGTTCTGGTGAGAGAAGGAATCTTGCTTTCTGCCCATGAGAGTTGAATGAAGACAGAATTTTAGAGCTGGAATGAATCCTAGAAAAACATCTAATTGTGCTCCCTTATTTTCTACAGAACTGGGGGGGGGGGGGGTGGTCATTTGTCTGTAAGTTCACATCTAGTTAAAGGCAGTACTAGAATCAATTCGTGGTCTCCCGGCATGTAAGTCAGACTTCTTTCCATTGTAATATTCACTCTTCCCTCAAGAGAGTTTCCCCAGATAGTAATTACCACCACAGGGAGCTGATAAAGGGGTTCATGGAATATATATGTGGTCAGCAAAATGTGGGGCAGTTATAAGCTCCTAAAAATAGATCAGAGGAGAAATATGTCTTTATCTGCAAAACTGAACTTGGAGGAAGTGTGGTTTATATCCACAATGCAGACTCGAGCTTAATCTAATATAAACAAGTAATGGGGAAATAACTCCGCCACTGTGATTCTTGAGAATATATATCACTGCTTCCTCTTTCTTGATGCATAAGATGAGATTATTTTGATTGTTCTGACAGCTCCAGTATTTTTGAGACAAAACATGAAATTTCGGGAGGTCGACGTTTCTCAACTCTTTCCTTTCCATTGACGGCATTAAGTACCTGTCGATGATTTGTGTTTTATTATTATCATTATTATACTTATCTCTCATCTACCTTCTAGTCTGGTTTTGGGTTAACTGGACTAACCCAAGTGGCCCTAAGGGGAAACCCTGATGTACCCACAAAACAATGAGTTTAGTTTTGTTTTGCTATAGGGCACATGTGCTTGTGGGAGAGAGACAGAGAGAGGGAAAGTGAAGAAACAACCCCCCTCCCCCCCAGGGGAGATGGCCACACCACCATCTCTTTTCCTCCATTCTCCTCTTGGAGTTTTGGGCACACATGTACACACACACAGTGCATTTTTCCAAGCCTCTGGGTCTGAATCTCAAACCATGTCACCCCTAGGGCATCCAGTACCTTAACTTTGCCTCATCTGGTGGCCCCTACAATGAGTTTTCCAAGCAGAGACTGGGTAATACATCTTTGGGTCATCATTATCCATCTTGATATAAATTGCTATTTGTTTGTTTGTTTATTTATTTCCCCAAAGTCTATGGAGAGATTGTGATTAGATCCTATTTGCATCACTGGGATCACTCCATTCCAGAGTCTTAAGTGTTTGGTCACACATGTGATTCCTACAGTGTTTCTTCTGACAGAGCACGTAGACACTTCACAGGTGTTCATACAGGAGCAGTGACCTCAGGTATGAGGGAGCCAGGAACCAAATTGGGCCACTTCATTCCCCTGTTCCGGACACCCCAGTTTCCTGAGAAGGAGGGACCAGTTGCCACTTCTTAGCTATACTCAACTACATGCCTGGCATGGTGTTGACTGAACAGCTATGGGAAGATCTGGAAGCCAGTCTGATCTAAGATTCTGTTAGAAAGCGGACAGAAAGGTCTTGGCCCAGGCATTACGGGTCCCCCCACCCCACCCCTCCTCCTGATTTTTTCTGGGTGAGTGTTCCCTTGCGGATCGGGAATTCTAGGCACAGTCTCTAACCAAAAATCTAGTCTCCTATTTAATCCTCATAGGAGTGAATGCAATGAAAAACAGATCAAAAGAGAAATAGGTCTAAAGCTACCTCCTCTCTCCCCAGTAGATTTTGCCACCTTTTTCTGCTTCAGCAACCCATTAGGGGAGAGTCAGTAAAGGTGAGAGGATCAACCAGTGTTGGGTGGACGTCTACCAGTAGTTCTGAGAACATCGAGGTGAAATCTGACATAGATAGAGAAGCAGGTTGCTTTCCTTCCGGGAAGAATTCTTGAGCAGTTCAGTTCTGTGATCCCAGCATACCTTGGGAGGTGGGGAAAAACTAGGTCCAAATGTGTGACCTTGGACGAGCTTTAAAACTACAACAAACACAGTTCCCTTATCTGAAAACTGGGGGTGATAACAATGCATACCTTATAAGGTCATTTGAAAGAGAACTGTTAAGGCCAAGTGCTTGTGATATGGACCAGGATCCAGTACAACCTCTCTCACACTTTGGATGAACAAATGCCCTCAGAGATAAGAAGCTGTGTTTGATTGTCACACCTCTGGAGATAATGATGATTAGGATGAGGCCCTTGGTCTCCTGAAACTCAATTCAGAGCTTTTCTATATCATGCTTTGCACGAAACTTGCAAAGTGCACCCTCAACCTGGAAGAAAAAATTAGATGAAAAAAAAAAAAAAAAAGATGTGTACTTTTGGAAGCATTTCTAACATAATCTCGTTTTATCTTTGTTGCCTACCTGTTTGAATGGTACACTTTATGACACCAGATTAAGTGCAGAACGTGCTTAATAAGTAACACTGACTAACTGAAGAACGCTGATGACAGAGACGATGATGGATGGAAGTGAGTATCTGTACAATGCACTGTTTTTCCCCAAACAGACAGAATTAAGGACAGCAAGTCTTAGTAGCTGACATTTTTAATCCATTTTTACCTTACGTGTTTTGTCATTTCAAGACCAACAAGGAGACTAAGAAAGAGACAAGGCCAGCAGGTAACATGGTGGTTAGGATGCTAGACTCTCACATGACCAACTGTGGTTTGAGTCCTGGATCTAGTGGTTTCAAGCTCATGCTGAGCACGTGTGCGTGCATGCCCAAGATCCCAAGAAGAGAACAGAGGAGAAGGGATTACAGTGTGACCATCCTCCCTGGGGGGTGATTTCTCACTTTTTCTCTCTGTGTCTCTCTCTAGTGAGCACACACTCCCTATGACAAAGTCTAAAGGAAAAAAGAGAGAGACAGAGACAGAGACAGAGGGAAAGAGAAGCAAAGGAGCCAGTCCATGGCCTATGGTTAAGGGAACTGGATCCCATATGGATCAAATACCACATGCAGTTTAAATCCTAGCCCTGGCAGCTTGAAAAACACTGAGTTTGTTAAGCGTGTGCCCAAATCCTGACAGAATTGGAGAAATGGGGTAGAAGGGATTACAGCATGACCTCGCCCCATTGTGGGGTGCATTTTCCTCTGCCTCTCTCTAGGCAAATTTAAAAAAGGAGATGAAAAAAGAAAGAAAGCCAGTGTAGTCAAACTATATGCATTTGGTTGGACTTGGTTAGGACTTTCTTTTTTAAACAAACTCATACTTCAATTTCACTTTTCTACAGACTTTAAAAAAAAGATTTATTTATTTATTTTATTTGTTATTATTACTTTTTAATTGGATCAGAGAGAGACAGAGAGAGAAAGGGAAAATGAAAGCAAGCCTCCAGGTCTAGGACTTAACTGTAGTCAGCCATGTGGGTGTCTAGCGCCTTAACCACCATGCCACCTGCAAGTCCCTGGACTTGGTTAGGCTTAGCCAAGGGTGGGCCTGGATGCATCTCATGGAATTAGAGGGCGTGAAGCAGGCAGGTGAGGTCTATCAGCTGGATACCATATTGTTTACCGCCTGGGATGAAATCCCCCGTGTGCCCGCTCTTAAACACAGCTTCGTACCAATTACTCAGTCCAAGTTGACTTCCGACTCCAGCCTTAACAGACAAGGGTGAGCCTCTCAAGTTTTATTGCAGTCTATACATTTCCCTTCCAGAAGCAACTGGTCACAGCCATTTATTTCCGACACAAAGCCACTGGGGCCACCCTTTCTTCTTTTTATAGTCTGTTTCCAGACATTCAGTGACCCATAAAGTTAAGTTATAACTAAGTCACAGTCATGACCAGAGTGTCCACCCCTAAAGCTGCCTTTTCCCAGGACACGCATGCTCAGAGGCCATGAATCATCCTGACTGTCCCCTGTGGGATTACTCCTTTGGGTTCAACCTCAGGTCCTCGGTCCAGACTGTTTCCCTTACAGTCTCCAAACTTTGGGGTTTTCTTGGGTTTCTTAGTTTGCCTCCATGAATGTCCATGCTTCATTTAATGTCCAGCAGAACCCTGTGTTAACGGAGAGGAGGTTTCTGCTTGGCGAGTTGGGGTCAGGGCACATGTTGGGCTTGAACCACCTGTGCAAACACAACAGTGCTTCCGTGGGTATTTCTGGCGTGATGTCCTGATGGTAAGATTTACAACCTCCTTCGTCTTCCTGGCCTCCCACCAGTCTCTAAATAGAGCCTGTGTATTGAGGGGGTGATGAGGTGACAGCCAATAGTCAGGGTAGAATTTGAGAGACTTAACTTTAAAACAATCACTAGGGTGTGGGCTCCAGAAATGAGCACGTGCATGCCTGTGGTTACTAAGTCACCCAAATGCCTCGTTCTCTAAACTTGGGTAGGTTTGCAAAATGACTTAATCAAGGTGGTAGAGAAGCAAAAGACAGGGCCAGGGTTATCCTCCCCAGCATGGTGCTTTTCTCACGATGCCAGGCTGTGTCCTTTCAAAATCTCATTTCCTTCTGTGACAGAGAGATCGGCTTTACAAAAGTAGGTGAGTAGTGAAATGTATTTTACGGATTTTCGTAAAGTTGGTAACTATTGATATCTCCCACGACGTAGTAATGAACAAAGAAAGTAAAGGTTAAATCTTATCATAGAAACGTACAATTTAGGGACCAGCAGTTAGTGTAACGGCTATGTCGCTGAACTCTCATGTAGCTGACTGTGGTTCGAGTCCCAGACTCGGTGGCTTAAACTCATGCTGGGCGCGTGTGCGTGCGTGCCCAAGATCCCGAGAGGGGAATGGAGGAGAAGGGATTGAGGCATGGGCATCCCCCCTGGGGGGTGAATTCTCGCTTTCTATCTCTCTGTCTCTCTCTGTCTTTCTGGCAAGAGCACGCGCCCTATAGCAAAAACCTCTCCAAAAAAAAAAAAGAGTAGCATACAATGTTAGAAAATTTTGATTTACAGAATTTCAGAAGTGGAAAACAAAATAATCATTTAGCATGGTGAGTTTCAAACTGTGTTCTGTGGAACCCTGGGGTTCCAAATAGGTGTCTCACTGGCCCTTTCAGGGTAAGGGAACAGAGTACAGGACTGAGAACCTTCTCCCTCAGGGCCATGAACGCAAGCCTGTCTTCATCTGTTGATACTCGTTACGGATGGGAGGTTTGCTTCAATACATGGTGAGTGCATGAGGCCTGATCTCTAAATGAATCCCTGAACTTAGCTGGCTGTGTCCACATAAAGAAGAAAATGTGACTGAGTGGGCCACCTACTTCCAAGTGGCCGTGGCAGGTCCCCATGGTGCCGATGCACCGGGCATGGTTCCCAGAGTCTGCTGGCACATTGATCCCTTTCCTGATGAGGGACGTCGCATTGCACAAGCATTCCCACAAGCCACTGGACAAATGCTCAACTGCCCCTTGGGGGAGCCTGACCCTGAATGAACTTGCACAGACACAAACAAACCTAGGATCAGAACGTTCTGACATCACACCTGAGGTGGTTAGGCTTTGCCTGGTTATCAAAGAGCTCTCTCCATCTTCCCTAGGGGAAGTTAAGAATAGGGCGTCTAGATCCTGCAGGTTGATATTCCTGTCTCTGAGAACACTGAACAGCAGCCTCACAGTTTTCAAAGTGCCTTGAGGCAGGGCCCTGGAGTCTGTGTCCTTCTAAGGCCACCTGCTCCCTGGACTTGTTTCAGAGGAACAAAACAGGAGGTGAACTCAGAGACAGAGAAATAGAGAGACTCCTTATAACACGATGAGATCTGGACTTCACCATGAAGCCAGAGGAGAAAGAACCTGATGCAACCCATGCTTGTGGTCCTGAATCGGCCTGTGACCTCTGTGTCCCCCTGACATTTGTGCTGTGGTCTTCTCTGCGTTCAGCGGTGGGCTGGTTTCCGTCAGCATGGTGGTATGACCGTAAAAGTCATTATTTGTACTCTTGCATGTGGTTTTTCCATTTAAAATAATTAAAACTGAACAATTTTTTTCTTCTTGTGACCCAGTTCCTGGCTTTCCTCTACTGTGCTTCTCCAGGTCAGTCTTGGGGGCTGGGGCACTCGGGCGGGTGCCTGTGTTCCCTACCTGCTCTGGCAGGGCAATGCCACCCCGTCCCTGGCAGGAATGTCTTTTATTTTTTTTTTAAATTGTAATTCTTGGTTTACATATATTCCGCGGACATCTTTGGGGGTACCGTAGTGTGTTAAAGCATATACAGTGGTGATAATCAAGCGCCTATACATACTCATTTTCTCCAACATTGGACACTAAATTTTGAAGTATGTATTACAGTGTGTCCACGTTTTTTACTCTGCTGTGGAACACCAGTGGTCTGCAATCTATACTCTCTTTATTTACATGTATTCTTTTTGTTTTAATCCTCTTATGCGGATCCAAGTGGCACTCTTGATCGGAAGGCTTTGCAAACTGACAATCGGCTGGTGCAGGGCAACCAGACTCCGAGCTCCGGGGGTCCTCCCTCTTGGTCCTCCCCCCCCCCGCCCCCTTCCCCGACACTGCTGCAGACGCCGGGGGTGGGGAAGTTCTATTTAAAGGCTCTTATTCAGCCCTTCTGCAGCACCGAGCTCCCAAAGGAGGGAAGCACCTACCGAGGCATTCTCTCCCGCGGGCTCATTGAGCTCCACCGGGACCCTGCAGGTCTGCCCTGCAGCCCCGCGGCCGGCCAGCACAAGCTCCGCCCAACTGCACTCCCATTGGCTGCTGCCTGTTGCTAACCCACGTGACCGGCGCCGGCGCGCCCCGCCCCTCCACGCCCCGCCCCCGCGGGCTTCGGCTCGGCGGGCGCGTTCGGGGGCGGGCGCTGCCTGCGCTGGGCTCCCAGCCCTCCGCCGTCCGCCCCGCCCGCGTTGTCCCCTGCACCGCCGCCCACAAGGTGGCAGTGCGGGGCCGCCTGTGCCCTCGCCCGGGTGTGCGCGAGCCAGGCGGGTGGCCAGGGCCAGCGCAGCCCAGCCCTGAAAAGTTTGCTGCGAGTGAGTGTCCGGGGGGCCTCCCGCGCTACGGGCCGCCGGCCTCCGGGCTTTGGAAGAAACGCTCTGGTGGCGTCTTCCGTTGTCCCCAACTCAGCGCACCAGCACTTGGGGCCTGAGATGGATGCACGGGTGTCGATGTGTTCAGGAGTGTTTTGGTTTTGCTTTAGGGAGCGTTCTCAGCTGTGATTCTTAAAGAGACACGAGCACTCCACAATCACTCTTTGTCCCTCGTGAGCCCCGGAGGAGCAATCTGCAGCCTACCCTTCCGTTTGCCAAAGGCACAGGCCACCACCATTTCGGAGGCCGTCCCCACCTCCTCGGGGTAGCCTGGCCTGCCCAGGAGGAGAAGGACACGGGACCTCTGCGCTGCAGCTGTCCTCACGATGTCCTTACTTCCAGGGACAGGGCGATGAGCTCGTCTGACCTCATTTGACCCCGCCGCGGGTGCCAGGCGTCCTCATTAGTGGGAGGCGTTGGAGAGTCCACGATTCTCTCTGCTCCCCGCGATGCCTGTCGGGGCGAGGTTGATCTTTCTGCGGTGTAACCCAAACACCCCACAAGGACAGGCGCGTGTTCGCCACTACCCTTTTTCATTTTAAAATAGTTCAGAGGCCTGCTTGTCCCAGAGGAAGAGAGAGGTCTGTGGATGTGAGTGTGAGACTAGGAACTGGGCTGCCCCGGACCCGCCTGGGTGGAAGGAAAGAAAGACACCGTGATGCCTGCGGCCTGCACAGGAGGTCCAGTTTGGCTTCCTGGTGGTCAGACTCTTCTCCTGGCTCCAACCTGGGGTCCCCCCACTTGTAAAGGGGGACCGTGTCATCACAAGTGCTGGAATTTCTGCTTGGACCCAAATAACTAACTTCTTATTCTCAAGTGAAGTGTAGACCCTCTCTGGGGTGTTGCTGGGGGGGGGTGTCATCGATCACCAGCAGGATATGCGGTAGCTGGCTGAGGACCCAGGAGAGGCCTGCAGGGACAATTCCTTTGTGGATAGGTGTCCAGTTGTCGCACTTTTCCACTTATTTCAAGGTAGGTTAGGAGGTTTCCAGAGAACTCCAGGAGAGCTCTACCCAGGGACTGATGAGAGGGAAGGCAGAGAGCTGTTTGCAGTGGGGTCGGTGGGAGGAGGTATTTGGAACAGCCTCTACTTCCAAGACTGGGCACTAGTAACCAGGAGGTGACACCTTCCTTAAAGACAGTGTTTCCGCCACAGTGCCCGGGACCTGGTGCATTGCTGGTTTTGCTTTTGTGCTTGTTTTTTCGGAGTAGTGGATGGCAGTGAGTGAGAGACAGGAGTGACCAAGTGGCAAGAGAGAAAGTAGCGAGGACAGTTAACACAGACCCGTGTGAGCAGAGAAGGGCATACCAGTTCCTGAAAAATGGAAAGAGACTGCCATTGGCCTGGAGTCCCACGAGACGATCACGTGACACAGAGAGAGCCAGGACCCTGGCCCTTCATGGCTACACGTCGTGTGGAGCCAAGAGCTTGGCGACCTTGTGGACAGCTGTGTCCCGTGAGCGCTTTCTAGTCTGTTGTCCTGTTTCAGATATTTAGAATAATTTCTAAAAATAAAAGAAGTCGAGTTGTTGGTATGACATACCATCCTATAAAACCAAGCCTCTGTCCAGAGGCCAGTGATGTTCCACGTGTGGGTCCCTGGCGCATGCGAATATTTAACACGTGGGTCTTTTCGTCACTGCGGTAAGGTCCTTTGCTCGTGAAGAATGGAAAGCTGAAGACTGAGGGTCCCAGATGACCTTTCCTCTCCGAGGGTGACCGTGCAGTTCTCACGAACTGGAGCAATCAAGACCAGTAGCTCGAAGAGCCACAGGAAAACCATGTGCAGCGTGGTGTTTAAAACCTAGAGTTAATTGTTTGGCCTATTTTTTAAAAAGAGAGCAAAGGAAAGCGAGAGAAACGACCCCCAGCGGCTCATTACATAACCTCCAGCTGCTTGGCCTCCACCAGAGCAGACGGGGGTGGCTTTTTCACTGTTCGCTAGTGCCCTGGCCTCACCGTAGACAGCGAGAGCGAGTGGTTATGTAAGGACTTCTGGGCGGCCTTGTCCGCGCTGTCCCCCTGCCCTTCAGGAGACCTGTAAACAGCTGCATTTTTAAGCTTACATGCTGCAAATTCGTAATGAATGCATTCCTTAGGCCCAGCACGGGCTGGAGAAGCTTCTGGAAATCGTGTAACGATTGGCTCCCGGAGGACAAAACGTAGAGGGAAAGAACTTTTCCCTTCTTATTCAGACGATGGAGGCTCAGGTAGAGCTGGACTGGTTTCATTGCCGAGGAACGAATCTACCCTATCATTAAAATATACATGTGGGCTCTTCCAGAGTGACAGCTGCTGCTCAGAGTGACAGACAGACGCCTGCGTTTCAGCTTGCTTTGTTTGTCAGTGTGGACGTTTATGCTTACCAGAAAGGCCAGCGAAGGGCAGCCGCACCGTCGTGCTAGAATTCAAAACCTGAGACCTGATTAGTGTAAGCATTTGTTGAAAAAGCATTTTCCCTACACACTAATCTCTACATATCCTGTGGGGAAATCCTTTCAATCCCATACCTGATAAATAAATCTGGCAAGTGAATAAACACTCTCAAGTCTCTTACTGATATATAATTCCACCTGTTATGTGAGTTCTGCCGGCCTCCGAGCTCCGACGGCATTGTGTACCTCTCACGCTGACCTTGAACAAAGCCTACCAAGGAAAAGAAATGCTGTCCGCGACCCCGCCTGTCACTGAGCACTCAACTCTGGCTTTTCATAGGAACCGAGGGGGTGTTCAGGGCTAATGTGGATGTCCGGATTATGGTGGTTATTATTTGGTGCTTTTGTTGAACTTGAACCTCCGCTAGGCATTGTGTAATACTGCAGAGCAGAGACAGGCCTGCTTCCTCTCCTTCGGGTTTCCCACTCAGGACCAGAGTAGTGGGCCTAACACTGCTACAAAAATCCTTGTAAAAAGACCCACTCAGATCTTAGGGCACACAGTCCCCCTGTGGTAATGCTCATGTGATCTCCCACCCTCCCTCAAGGGTGCTAGAATGTGTCTTTGCTATGGTTGCTGCATTAAAATGTTATAGTGATTATGTTGTAGGTTCCTGAGGGCAAAGATTATGTCTTTTCATCTTTGTAAAGAGGACTGCCTGGCACATCCATTATTAACGAACTATTTATTAGTAATTAATGCTGAATGAATGAACTTTCGTTCTTTGTAAGTTTGTGTGTCTGAATGTGTGAGGCCTTCTCAGAGAATGACAGGCCCCATTATATCCGGGATTTATTTAAGAATGGATCAGGACAATTCTCTTAGGTCTTTGATAGGAACCTCAGGGATAGCCAAAGGTCTGCTGACTGTGGGTAGTAACAGGGCACACTACCCACTACCATTCACAGGTATATCTTCCACACCCCAAGCAAGCTGTACAATCCAGAGATCCACTCCCAGTTCTATGGACACACACGCACACACTGAAAATACCCACACAGACCCTAGGAGATTTGGGTTTACTGTCCACTGTGTAGAACCAGACATATAGTCATGATGTTGAAACCATTTTTCACATGAATCTGGTAAGACTCAAGGTGACTGAGATCTTATGAGCAAAGAATTTTCTATTAGTTTTCAATTGCTCCATAATGAATTATCCTCAAACTTGGTGATCTCATATAACAGACCTCTGTGTTTTCACCGTTTCTGTGGGTCCAAAGTCTGGAAGCAGACTAGCTGGGTGGTTCTGGCTCAGGGTCTCTCATGATGTTCTAATCAGGGTGTCGACAGGGGCTGAGTCACCTGAGGGTTTGACTGGAGCTGGAAGATCTGCTTTCAAGCTGGTGTACTCCCGTGGCTGTTGGCGGGAGGCTTCAGTTCCTCCTGTGGTGGCTTTCTGAGTGTCCTCATGACATGCCGGTTCACTTCCCCCAGGTGAGTGATCCAAGAGAAAGAGCAAGAAAGACACCCCGGTGTGTTTTATGACCTACTCCCCAAAGTGGCACGTTGTCGCTTCCGCCTTGACTTGTTCATTAGAAGGGAGTCCCTAAGTCTAGCTCCTACCCAAGGGAAGGGGAATTAGGCTCTGTCTCTTGAGAGGAGAAGCGCTAAATACTTTGTGGACATATTTTAAATCCGTCACAGAGCATTGCTTTGATTCAGTCGGACAGGTATTTCGGAACACTAGCTGGCCTTTCCAGATGTACTTGTTAAATATGTAAATCCTGCTTGCTCTGCTCTCTGGAGGGAGTCCACACAGCGCTGCCCACGTGAGAAACGGGCATCGGAAAATCAGGACCTGCGTTTCTGAGTGTTTAATCTCGTACCTTCTCCTTTGAATCCATTCTTGTCCCTCTGTCAGCAGCATGGAGAGCAGTCTCAGTAAAATCCACTTCCAACCTCTGAAGAATCCTAATAGCTCTTGGGACCAGTAGATAGTGTAATGGCTGTGTCACTGGATTCCCACGTAGTCAACCGCGGTTCAAGTCCCGGACCCGGTGGCTTAAACTCATGCCGGGCGCGTGTGCGTGCGTGCCCAAGATCCTGAGAGGAGAATGGAGGAGAAGGGATTGCAGCGTGGCCATCTCCCCCAGGGGGGTGATTTCTCGCTTTCTGTCTCTCTGTCTCTGTCTGTCTGGCAAGTGCACGCGCCCTATAGCAAAAACCTTTCCAAAAAAAAAGAAAAAAGAAAGAATCCTAATAGTTCTCACTATGCGCTGTGCGAAGTGCTCCAGAAATGCCAATTCGTTAAAATCACACAACCACATTGTCAGTTAGGTGCTCTTTTCACATCCCTGTCCCCCAGGTGGGGAGACTGAGGGCTGCAATCATTCGTCCAAGATTACCCAGCCAGCAAATAGTTTCATGGCATGTGAGTCCCAGCAGTCGCCAAGCTTCAGCGCCTGGGCTCTTACTTTTTTTTTTACTGTGTAATAGTCTCTTCCTTCAGGTGGACTAACCATGCCAGACCCCTAAAGTTTATTTATTTATTTATGTGTGCGTTACATAGCTTCTACTTTAAGTCAGATCATCTCAAAATACTCTGCAAGGAGGAAGCGAGTGAGCCCGGGATTTATTCCCACACCTCCCCGCCCTATCACCTCTTTCTAGAGCCATTCCCACCCTCCCTCTCTCTGGAAACCATTTTCTTTTCCACCCTCCAGGGCTGCTGCTGGTGAGAGCTCCCCATCTGTGGGAGACAGAATAACAGCCCTAAAAGATCTTCATCCTAATCTCTGGGATCTGTGAACATGCCAGCTTACATGGCGAAAGAGATTACAGTTATAGGAAAGGAAAGTGTCTTTTCCTTTTTCCCATCGTAGGTTCATTTGCTGGGATCCCTGTAAGATAAGACAGATTAAAAAGAGAAAGGCATGAGAAGTTATCCAGTCTAAGTTTTACACGGCATGGAAGCCCGCGTGAGGAAATGAAGAGCAGAAACAGACCTGCGTGTTTGCATAGTCGGTTGGATGCAGAATGGAGGATCGTGGTCATATGATAGAGAGAACCAGTATGAGCTAAGGGTAATAAATTGGGAACAGCGGGGCCTATTTGCTTAGATTTCTCTTTGCGATCAGACCCTCGTGGGAGGGAGGGTCTTATAACCTGCTTCAGGGAGACAGGCAAGGGGTAGTCAGGACTTCTTCCTACACAGGCTCTACCTCAAATTCCACCAGCTTAAAATATTCCCTGTGCCCGGGTGCCCTATCTGGGGTAGTGGCTCTCGAATCCTCATAGGTATGCTTGAGAGAACCACTAGGACGTGCCTACGTGAAATACGGAGGCCGGTAGTCAGCGCTGAGAGATCTGAAGATGGAGAAAGGGGTCTTTAGCCAAGGAAAGTGGGTCACCTCTAGTGGCTGGAAAGGGCAAGGGAACAGCTTCCCCTCTAGAAGCTCCAGCAGGAGTGCAGTGCTGCGCCACCTGGATGTTAGCCCAAGAACACCCACTTGGACTTCCAAGTTTCCAAACAGTAAGATAATCAACTTGTGTTGTTTGAAGCCAAAGGAAAAAAAAAATCCCAAACTCTGCCAAGGTGATAAAAAGCCACCCTGTTGTGTTTGCTTGAAACAATAACAGAGAAACTACACGACTACCTCTTCTTAGGGCTTATGTAGTTACGTAAGTTTAACACATGCTTAAGTTCCAGGCCATGGAGTATAAGCCTTGCCTTCCAGAAACCTAGTGACCCATTTGAAAGGAAAGGTATATACCCAAAGCAAGCAAAATGAGATGGGTATTTAGGGCAAATATTGATAAAGACTGGAAAAATATGGAACTAGGTACATCAAGGGAGGCTGGGTCAGCTGAATGTCTCCCAGAACCTGCTGTGTCTTCTCCATGGCTCAAATGCCATGTGGGAAGCAAGAAAATCACCTCCCTCTCAGGCAGCCTAGACACAGAAAATTCTAGAAGGTGCATGGCTGTTGTCTAATTTTCCCCTTGGGTCATCTTTCGATTGGCTTAGAGCAGCCACAGCTGAGTCCCCACTGTCCTGTTTTAGGCTCCTGCCCCTTCTCCCTCCGTGGTATATGGGTTTGCCAGTCTTCAGAGATGAGCACCCACAAAACGAGGAAGCATCCCCTTTCTAATTACAGTCACCTCCCATGATCTACCTTTCACCGCTACAGGTAAAGAGAGATGAGTGGGATGAGGGGGCAGGTCATGCATGCTCTCATCAGAACCCAGCAGACCTCAGAGTCTGGGGGACCCTGAAGAAAGGCTGGGTGTGAGTTCCTGGAGCATCTCCTGGTTGGAAGACTGGGCGAGGCACCCACCGTTGCCAGGAAGTCAAAATGCTTGGAAGGGTGGAGAAGAGACGGACACACTTGGGGCACGAAATTCCCCGAGAGGCAATGAAAGAACAATTCTGGACATGAGAATGAAGAGCTCCCGGGTGCTGAGGATATGGCCGTGATGAGCAAGTTTGGAGATCTATTCACGGGAGTGACTGAGTTGTCCCGTTGTGTATTTCCCAGCCGAGCTGGGTGTTACGTAAGTGTGGCTGCAGACATGGAAGACGATTGTTGGAGGAAACCCTAGGATCACATATGGGAAGTTTCCAGTCCGCCTTGTCCTACAGCACGTTGAGCCCTACCCTGGAAATTCTCCTGCTAACCTAAGTAAGACTTATTGCCTGGCCTTGGAAACAATGAATATGCTTACTAGGGGGACTCCCACCCCAGTGTATACAGGTACGTCCCAGGGTGGGCAGCTCAGGTATTTGTCACATTTTCCAGGAGGCTGCCTGAGCCCCACGCCTGCTGTGATTTTTGCAGCTGGCTGCACAGGTGTCGGACTGCGTTAGTGTTGATCCTGGGCCTGGCTGTCACATGGCCTTCCCCCGAAGAGACATTTGTCTCTTTCTTCTATTTTTATTTAGAGCTGAAGTCTATGTCCTCGCAATGTGGACATCAAATATAGATTATTTCAACACTTTCAAGGTTTTTTTTGAGTCTGTAGAGGTGAAGCCATGAGTGAATGTGTTTTTTGGGTTTTTTATTATTTTTTTAAATTTTTGCTATAGGGTGCATATGCTTGCCAGAGAGAAACAGACTGAAGGAGAGGGAAAGTGCGAAGCATCGGAGGATGCAAAGGAGGATGGCCTTGCCACAATTCCTTCTCCTCCAGTCTCCTCTTGGGATTTTGGGCTTGCATGCACACACTCCTGGTATCATTTTCAAGCCACCGGGTCTAGGACTCGAACCGTGCAGTCAGCCATGTGGGATCCAGCTGCCTTAACCTCCAGGCCATCTGCTGGCTCCTGAATGTGTTTTGGAAGGAAGGATTTCACGAAGGCTTTGGGAAGAGCTGGTTCTGTCCTGTCCTTTGCTGCTATCCCGTGACAGTGCTCTGGCAGGTCACAGTCCTGTTAGGGAGAAGATGGTCTGTCTGGGTGTCAATATCTCACCCCTAATTTCAGTTTTGTAAGTGTGAAGGGGGATTCACACACCTGCCATGAACACAGTGGATCCCTATGAAAATATTTTTAAATTTTGAATGGAATTTAGGACACGAAGGCACCATCTTGGACCCCAGCCAATGTGGCTTAAGAGACTGCTCAGACGACTTCACTGTAAGGCAGGAATACATATCGCTAGGCGTCGGGGCTGGAATGGCATGGCGAAGTTACTGAAACCGAGAACTGAGAGAAGAACTTAGGAAATCTGTCTTGTATGGCAAGAAGAGAAGAGAGCCTGCTAGATAGGTTTCCAAAGAGATGGAATGATGACTGATTTTAGTCCTATTTAAATGGTCAGTCTTCTGTTGTCCTGCATCTCTGCTTCCCGCTCTTCCACGTGAGGCAACAGCAATTTCTACTGAAGAGTGGGTCCTGGAATCAGATGACTGGGCATGGAAACCCAGCTGTATTCCCTCCTAGCTGGGAGACCCCGGCACCAGTTAGTGAACGCTTCTAAGCCTTAGTTTTATGATCTGGTAAATGATCACAACAACAATACTGTCGCTGTCAACAAACAACAATCAGATCTAGCGCATAGGGTGACTCTAAAACCTAAGTCACAGAGTGCACGTGAATCGTTAAGTATCTGGCATATAATAAACAAAGATGTTAGCTTTTTGTTACTAGTACTATAATAGCAGCAATCCTATTTTATATTGTTTGTGAAGAACTGAAGATCCAGAGTCTTTTTAAAGAGAGTGGAAAACCTCTCCGTTTTGGATCATGATCAGGAGCAAAGAATTTGGTTAGTTCTTGGGGGTATCGTCACGAAGTGAGTGCTGTCGGGGTTTGTTGCCAGTTCACAGAACGAACCCTTCGATCTTTTGGGGAATGCATGTGCAAACACGCATTTCTTCATGTGTGCACCATTACGAAACACAGACAGGAGTATCTGGCTGTCAGTGAGAACATCACAGCAAAAAGATAGAGTTCTTTTCAGTCCTTGTGAATAGACCACAGCCCCTTGAAAGACCTTTTACTTACCTCTAGAGCCAAGTAAACAGCATTGGGACCAACTACCTTTCAGCTGTGTCATTTTTCTTCTTCTCTTTGGTATGCTTTATGCTGCAGAATCTGGAAAATTAAACAAGGGAAGTAAAGCAATTCATCCTTTTTTTTTCCCCGTGAAGGGAAGACCTGGTAGAAATAAAGGGAACCAAGATACTTACAATAGGATCCATGTGGGTTTTACAGAACAAAGTGACAACAATCACACGTATGGCTAAAAATAGCTACACTTCAGGTTAGAACTGTTATGCCAGGGAAATTGTTCCAGTGATATCTCAGCTGCTTAAAGGCAGAAGAGATCTCTACTCCCCACCACAAGATTTGCTTTCTGAATACACATCACTTATTTTGACTTCTCAGACAGAGAGAGACAGCAACCTAGAGAAAAACTGAGTTGGGAAGGGATAGAAAAGTTGGGGAACAAAGAGCCATGCTGTTGATGGTGGTTTTCAACAGCGTTGGTTGGGACCCTTCAGAGTGGCCATAGCAGGTATCTGAAGGCAAGGTTTGGGGAAAATCTGAGTCAGGGTGGAGAGGGATTGACCAGAAGCGCTTCTCTGCATTCCTGTCCAGAGAGCTGAAATGCATCAACACATGCATTGCTGGGAGCACAGAGCTCCTAGCATCCATTCACAGGGAAGCCCTCCCTCACTGTGCAGGCAGGGTTTCTTATACTTGGAGAATTAAAATGTTGAAGAGTCAGGAATGTTCCAGGAAGGAAGAAACAATCATTGTAATCCCTCACATGGAAACAACTTTAATGTACAGAATTTGGGAAATTTAATGATGACCAGAATGAATGGAGAGGGGAGAAAATAAGGAGAGAAGCAGATGGTGGGTAAGAGGGTTAGGCAGAGGCCAGTCAATGCTTATGAACTCACAGGGTTCAGCTAAGGCATTTAGACTGGTACTGTAAATGCATTGGTAAACCACCATGGACTGTGGGATTACAAATAATCCGATATACACGTTCATCTAGGAAGGCTTCTGGGTAACTTCCGGGTGCTCCTGTAATGAGAAGTCACTTACAGATCGTCACCCCTGATCTGAGAGGCAAGTTGATGAATAACCTGTCTTCTCTTGTCCAGTCTACTGCAGGGCAAAGTATTTCAGCAGTCTCTTTTCATTACTTTCTCATGCCAACAAGTCTTTATATAAAAATTTCAAAAGACTTGGGAAATATTTTATGTCCCTCAGGTTGAGACATATTCTGAATTAGAAAATTGCTGAACCGTAACCTGGAGAGAACATAGAAACCACTTGAGACTCGAAGAGGTCATCCAAATGCCACTAACATTTTCTCTGGCTCCTTTTAGGGTCAGTTCAAATCTAACTATGATTTGCAAGAAGGCAATAGAACCTACTCTGGAATTGCACCTATTTGAAGGAAAACTGGATAAACTATAGATATGTACATTTAACAGTCAGCTCAGGTTTAGTTATGCTGCAGTAACAAATAATCCCCAGGTCTTCATGTTTTCACAATCCTCAACTCTTCTGTCCCCCTCAGGTCACTCTACTCAGGCCATCTGGGTCTGCTCTACAGGCTGAAGAAGCAATCCCTATCTGGCCTCTGCCAGGCAGAGAGCAATGGCAAGATATGTGTTAGTTTGGAAGGCTGCTCAGAAGCAACGCAGGCCACTTTCATCATATTTTATGGGCCAGAGGAAATCAAATGGTCAGGCTTGATGTTGACAGGAAAGAATGTGTACTTGCTTTGCATGAAGTGGTCTGTAGGGAGGAACACTGAATATTATAAATGAATAATACAATATATTACTATTGAGTCACTGGAAAATTCATGACGCAGTTTTTCATAGA
Organism: Tupaia tana; assembly: GCA_026018925.1. Lineage (NCBI taxonomy): Eukaryota > Metazoa > Chordata > Mammalia > Scandentia > Tupaiidae > Tupaia > Tupaia tana. The sequence continues at coordinate 21,490,267 of JAKSZU010000024.1, read as the reverse complement.
AAAACATGGGAAAATACGTTGTGACTTTTCTGACAACCCAATATAGTTTGCCTTCTTTTTTTGTTTGTTTTAAACTGGAAATTGAGTAATCATCTTACCTTAACAGAGCTGAAAACTTTCAGATAGTGTAATTCAGAATATGACTCAATTCCTGGGCAGGCTCCATAGTGCAGCATTAAATGCTGTACTGAGGGAGCTGGATTGCACATGGCTGACCATGATTTGAATCCTGTCCCCAGAAGCTTGAAAAACACACTGGGCACATGTAGACATGCTAGGATCTTGGCAGGATGAAGGGATAGAGGAAAAAGGGATTGTGGCACGATCAGGCCCCATTGGGAGTGCTCTCTCTCTCTGTCTCTCTACTGCACAAGCATGTACACCCCCTCTGGCCAAAATAAAGACTCAATTGTTCCTCATTTAATGATAACATTGGGAAGTCTAATAAGAGCAGTTTAGAAGTGATTAAACACAATTTAACCAGAAGAAAAGAGCATTTAATAAAGCAGAGTTCTCAATCATAATCTGATTTTATACTGATCTCTCAAAAATTTGCACTGACTGCTAGAGAGATTTTAATGCAGGGAAAAAGAAGGATCTTATATTTCTTTCTTCAAATTAGAGTGAATGGGATGGAAAGAATATACTGGTAACATGATTTTAGTCAACATTATGTTCTTGTTTAAGAAAGTCTGCATTTTGTGGTTAGCTACGGAATATGAAACTTTATTTCCACCCAGGGTATGAAAATAGAAAACAACCACAGCACATGTGAGTTAAGGAAAGAGTACACAAACACCAGACATCACATATACGGACCCTTGAATGGAGGGCCCATCAGCTCATATCCCACAAGGCCGCTCTGCATCCACCTTGGCCTCCCCTTCTCTGTAGAAGCCAGAGTGAAGCCTTCTAAAACGTGGCATATGTCCTGTGCTGCTCAGAATCTACTAGGTACCCTTGACTGGACTCCTACCTTACTCTGAAGGTTACCCAGAGTTCTTTTCATGGTCTGTGGGATTCTACGTGGTTCGCCCTCTACCTTTCTGACCTCACCCGCCTCAACTCCAGACACAGTGGTTTCATTGCATTTCCTCTTCCTACCCTGTCAAGACGCAGCTGCCTCCAGGCCTTTGCATTGGCTATTCCCTCCACCTGGGGCTCTGACTCCAGAAATCTACATCCCTAAGTCTCTAACTTTATCAAAAAGAGCTTGACCATCTTATTCAGAACCGCTCCTACAGCCTCTCTGCCTCCCTATCCTGCTTAATTTATTTTTGCTTAGTATGTATTGCTATTACTTTTTTTGCTCTCATAATCGTTGTTCTAACTAAAACTCATTATGTTCAGTGTATCAAGAACAGGGCGTGTGGAATTGTATCAGGACCTACCACACACATGCTCATTCACCATCTCCTTTCACTGCCTGTAATTACTGAGAAAGAGGAGGCTGCATTTCATTCATCGTTTTATCCCTGGCGCCAAGAACAGTGACTGGCATGTAATAGAAGCACGGTAACATTTGCTAGATAAATGAAAGGGACTATTGCTGCTATCCCTAATGTTATCAGATCTCTGTAAATACTCCTATTTCATGTGCTATTAGCACATAAATTAATAAAATATACTTCCCTGCCTCAAAAGTGAACTACACACAAATATGATGAAAAGACTCCCTACATATTGAATGTTTTAAAAGAAACAAACAAAAATATACACACACAATCCCATAACTTCCTGTGCTTTTGACTAATTTTCTTCTGCAAAGCTCGGTGTTTACAATACCCAGAAGCATGACAGGAGATGACAGTCCTGAATAATGCACTGGCTGGAACATGAAAAAGAGTCTGCTCAGACAATTCCACATGAACTGTTCTTTGTAAACTGAATGTAATAAATGATAGTTATAACAATAATTATGAGAGTAAAAAACAAATAGCAAGAATATGGGTAAGGGGAAAACAACTACAGCTGAGCTGCTCAAAAATGAACATGGGATGGGACCAGCAGTTAGCGTAATGGCTATGTTGCTGGACTCCCATGTAGTCAACCCCAGCTTGAGTCCCGGACCCGGTGGCTTAAACTCACGCCAGGTGCGTGTGCGTGTGTGCCCAAGATCCCGAGAGGAGAATGGAGGAGAAGGGATTGCAGTGTGGCCATCCCCCTGGGGGGTGATTTCTTGCTTTCTGTCTCTCTGTCTCTCTCTGACTTTCTGGCGAGTGCGCACACCCTATAGCGAAAAAAAAAAAAAAATCTCTCCCCCCCAAAAAAAAAGAACATGAGGACCTGGACGGGTTGATAACACAGCAGCCGGAAGGACGATGACATAAAGAACCGATCTGGCTAAGAATAGCCCGACTCAGCTCTCACCCTGACATGGGCCCTGTCAATGAGTTGCAGATCTGGCTTTCAGTAACTTTGAGAAATCATGCCCTGAGGTCCCCTGATCTTCTGTTTCTAGGAAGGTAACCACAACCATGTTTTCCACTTCAATGTCCCCCTCCGCTGAGGTGCCATAGCAAGCAGGAATGGTCCCACGTGCAGCTTCCATCCACCTGGAGAGCTGGTGAGTCACACGCAAGATACTCCGTGTCCATCTGCTTGACCTGACTCTAAACTCCTGTAGGACGTGGCCGTGTTTCATGTTTATTTTCTATCCTGCTCAGCCCCCTAGGAGAACACTTGGTGCGTCCTTTGTATACGCCCACTGAGAGAATGACATGATGGCGAGATCGAGGTGGACTTTCTCTTTGCAATGGTTTTAGGGATTATGATGTTTTGCTTTGCTGACTGAGTGCAGAGGTGATCGGTGGTAACCCAGAGTCCTCGGCTTAGCAGAGCACCCCACCCTCCACTCTAAAAAGGAGGCCTGCGAGCCTCAGCCAGACGAGCCGAGTGGATTCTCACACTGTGGCCTCACGGAAGAGAATCTCTAGCCCAGCTGGCCCACTGCCGCCTTCCTTGCTAAATTAGAAAACAGCAGGCATGCAGGTTTTATCCATGGCTGGGAGGGCTTGGAAATTATTAGGCAGGCCTGAGTCACACCCATGAAGCACACCCATGTGCTTCTCTTCCAACTGTGAGATAATAGCATCTTCCTGTTCCACCCAGTCTTCCAGATCCTGGAGGTTTGGGAGGCCGGGCCCTGGTGACGAGCTAAAGGGTCATCCTTGGGCTTATCTCTAGTGGAAGTCTAGGGACAAGGTATCACTTGCAAAAGGCAAAGAGTGAATCCATGCACGTAAAACGCACATTATAGTGTCAGGCACATCCTAGATGCTCAATTGATCTCACTTCACTCAGCCTTGTAACAATCTTGCCAGGGAAATATTCTCACTTGATTTTAGAGTCAAAGGAGTCAATGTTCAGAGGAGTTAAGTAACTGTTTATCAGTCAGGGCCCTCATAGGAAATCTAAGACCCACTCCATAGGGTTTACCTAAAGAGAATTTAATGAAGGGTGCCATTTACAGAGTGTGGACAGGGTTACAGGAGCTGGCTACGGATGGTGAGACATCTGGGGATGGACAAAGCTGGGGACCCCTTGGTAGCCCTGGGTCTGAAGGGCCAAAGGTAAGGATGGTGTGTCATCCAAGCCTGTGAATGTGGGTACGTGGAAGGAAACTGTAGCCATGAGGGATGCAGCCATGTCAGCAGATGGAAAACCCAGGACAAGGACTGTAGGAAACTCCTGTCTTGGCATTGAGCCTCCCAGGCAGGGCAGGGCAGTGCAGAGGGTGGACTTGGGTGGGCCATAATCTGAGAATAACAAGCTCATCTTCCAGTGTCTTCAGCCACTAGTATTGGATTCAGGGGACGGTTTGCAGCCACTGTAACTCTACTGTCTTGCATTCTTTATTAAGAGAAATAATCTATATCCCAACTTTCATTTTTTCCCTCTCCTTCTCTTCTTTTTGTCCTCCTGTTTCTGCTTTTCCTGCTCCTGTTTTCTTTCTTTTCTTCCTTTCTCACTCTCCTCCTCCTTCTTCCCTTTCTCCTTTCTACACTTTACTATAAACTGACCAGGTACTGGGACAAAATTGAGTAGGACTTGGCTCCCACCCTAGAGGGGCTTTGAGCAGCAGCATGTTATTATGGATCTTGTTCCTTTAGGGACACTCTGGGCTTGAAAGCCCTAAGCACAATTTGCTTTGTAATTTCATTTCATAAAAGGACCCCATAGAGGAGGTCCTTGGAGACCCTCCAGGTGAGCACACAGCCTACCTCCCCGTGTTCCTCCTCTGGGGCAGGCTACCCACCGGGGCTCACACACGGAAGCTGCTTCCTTGCAACTGACCAAGCCCTAAGCTTTAGCTGCCGAGATAATTCATTCATTTTAAAATATACTTTTCTCTTTGCTTCATACCAAAAGGGACTTATGTCTTTATTGCTGTTTCCATGGCACTTACACCTGGGAGTTTTCTTAGGAAAAAAAGTGTGGGGGGGAGGTGCATGAGACAGGGGAAGCTTGGAACCAGCTGCCACCTGTCTTGGCTAGGGAGACCGTCTCCAGATAAAACAAGGCTGGGATTGGGACAAGCAGATGGCGTAATGACTTATGAGTCATTACATTGACCAAGGTTTGAGTCCCAGACCTGGCAGTTTAAAACTCATGCCAGGCATGTGTGCACCTGCCAAGAATCCAAAGAGGAGAATATAGAAGAAGGTATTGCAGCATGGCCATCCCCTCTGGGGGGGAGGAGGGTGTGATTTCTCGCTTTCTGTCTTTCTCTGTCTCTCTGGTGAATGCATACACCCTATAGCAAAAATCTCTTAAACAAAACAAAACAAACAAAATCAGGGCCATGATCAAACCTCTACAACAGCTTCCCTGCACCTGGTGCTTTGAACTTGGCAAAACACACCTTGCTGTGGACCCCCTTTATAAATGGACACGGTGCCTTCCCCTCTGAACAGGAGTGCCGGAAGGCCTCTGCATTTTTCTAAGCACCCTCTTTGGCGAGTGGACAGTGCAAGGAACCGTGTTGTCCTCGTTATTCACAGAACACGCTCACTCTGGGCCACTCCACACACTCGCCATTTTCCCTGCTGTTATTGACTCAAGTACTCTTCAAGAAGAATTTCTCCGAGACTCCCTTGTTGACACCCCGCTAGCGTGTCGAGGGCCAGCCTTGCTGGGCGCTCGCTCCTTTGCATGAAAGCCTGCGGTCGCTCTAGTGCATGCTCCCTTCAACAGGAAGAGGGGGACAGTGAGGAGGGAGAAATTCAGTGACTGCTCCCTAGAAAACAACAAGAAAAATGGTGGTTGTCTTTCCTTCTCAGGGTTCCCCATCTGCACACCACTCCCCCTGCCGCTGTCCTGGGCTTCAGCCCTCAAATGCTTTGAGAAGATCAGTCCGGAGCGGAGCGTGCATACTTGTTGCAGGGGGAGGTGGGTGTTCCCACAGTGCAACATTCCAGTGTCCTGCTAAGCAGGATGGGGACTGACTGGGGTAAGGGGGCGAGGGTAGGGAGACTGAATTGCAAGGACACCATCCCTCTCCTCTTTCTCTCCCCTCTCTCCTCCTCTTACCCGCTGGGTAAAAAACATTTGACTTTAGGATTTCCCTTTTCTAACTCCGCCTCTGTTTTCCACATCAGTTCTTGCTTCTTGTGTCCTTGCCAGAGAAACCAGAAGGAAGTGGGAAACTCGAAGATCACGACAGTGTCCCCTGCTCTTCACGGGGTACAGGGACGGGTCTTCGTGTACAGTGGGGCCTGGCCTTCCGGGCATATCAGGCCAAGCAGCGGTTTTCCTGGTAGGCAAACCTACCTTTTCCTTGGCAGGTAGAACAGGGGGGCTGTCTTGGATCAGCTTTGTGACTTCAGACAAATCCTGCAACTCCAGTGTCCTTGGTTATAAAAATGAGTGCGGAATATCAGTATCAGTGTCAAAGGGATTTTTGAGGATTCATTCAGCAAATAGACACTAGAGCTGTGTCCCTGGTGCAGCTCGGAGCTGGGGCTGTCACGGCAGATATACCCGGTCCAGGCCGGCTCTCCGTAGTGTCTCCCTCTGGGAGAGATGGGCAGGAAATGGGTGAAAACAATAGCGCGGTGGGCTCCTCTTCACCTGGTGGGCAGCGTGTGGACAGCTCTTACTATGTCTATTTTGGGGCTTCGGTCATGCCCTTCGCTGAGCATCTTGAACGTAGTAGGTGCTTTTAGAGTCCTGTCTGTCTGTCCTCTGCCTTCCTGGGTTCTGGGATAGTTTGACCGCTGTATTTTCTCTCCAGACTCGGCTTGAGGGCAGCTGCTTCTGGAAACTGTTCTGGTCCTTCCAGGTAGAATTGAGCCAACTGCACTGTGCCCGCCCCTGGGCCAAGGGCCCTGCACTGCTCGCCTGCTGACAAAGCCTCTCTCCCGTGAGACTGCCAGCCCCCCAAAACAGGGCCTTGCTAAAGAGCTGTTCTTTCATTTTGTCAGAGGCCGCCAGGGAAAGACAGAAAAAGAGAGGGAAGGAGAGAAAAAGCACCCTCCAATGGGGTGTGGTCATGCCACAATTCCTTCTCTTCCATTTTCCACCCTTGTTAGGATTTGGGGCAAGCATGTATACCCCCTCAGCATGTTTTTCAAACTGTGGGGGCCAGGATTCAAACTGTGGTCAGCCATGTAGAATCCAGCTTCCTTAACCATTAAGCCTTCAGGCTGGCCCCTGCTAATGGATTTGTCTTTGTTTGTGTCCACACCTTACGTCTCCATGATCATAACTGAGGGTACACTTACAGTTCTTACCAATCTTCTTGTTCTTGCTTCACTGTCAACAGGCAAAAAAGTCTGCCTTTTTCCAGAAGCACTTAGCATGAAAAAGGTGCTTAAAAATGTTTTGGAACAAATGTTATATTTAACCCAGCCAAGATTCCCATCTGCAATAATAGCAATAATATTGGAGAAACTTGTATCAACTGCAAAGTATTTCTAAAATGATTATTATCATTACTTCTAAGCAGCAAAGTTACTTTTCCAAGACCATTTTCTTTTCGATATATCAACTGGCATTTCTTTCAAGAAAATTCAGTATTAAGTATCTGATAAAGATGATTTATTTCCTCCTAAAGAGCCTAGCATCTAGACCTGCTCTCCACAGAGTAGCCATCGGCCATCAGTAGTCATTTGTTAAACTCACTTATATTAAAAACTGGGTTCCTCCGTCACACGAGCAGCATTTCAAATGCTCAGTAGCCACACATGCCCAGTGGCCGCCATATTGGAGAGTGCCAACAAAGAACATTTCCATTGCTGCGATGCGTTCTATTGGACAGCCCTGGCCTAGCCCTTACACTCACAAGTCTCCTCTATGGAGATACAGAAAAGAAACTCGACACACTAAAACGGGATCAAAACATTTCATACCAAAGAATATGAAGAGTCTTATTATTTTTTTTTTAATGGTTTTTGTTTCTGGCAGATGAAAGATCCTTTCTTTTTTCTTTTTTCTTTTTAAATTTAACTTTATTTACTTATTTTAATTTGACCAGATAGGGACAGAGCAAGGGGGTAGGGAGTGAGAAAGCATGCTGCCAGGTCTGCGACTTAAACCACAGTCAGCCATGTGGGAGTCCAACACCCTTAACCACTATGCCACCTGTAGGTCCTGAAGTATCCTTTTTTTTAAAAAAAAATAAAAAGATAACTCATTTCATTTATTTATTTTTTCATTTCACTATAGAGCACATGCACTCACTAGAGAAAGGTAGCAAGCCACAGGTCTGGGACTCGAACTGTGGTCGGCCATGTCGGAGTCCAATGCCTTAACCACCATGCCACCTGCTGGTCCCTACAAGGTGTCTTAATAAAAATTCAACTAAACAAACCCAAGACGCCAAGAGACAACATAGCAGGAAAGGCAAACAAGCATTGGCATTTCATGCCACATCACTTATCTGCATAAAAGCTCTTGGCCCCGTTGCCAATGAAGACCCACCTCATCTCTTGGGACTGACATACACACACAGAGGTGGCAGTTTCCCTCCGAGGCCATGTGCATTTTCCGCAGCCAGTGCGCTCCTGTGACCCTCTAGCCTCTTCATTTTCCCTTTCTCCATCTCCAATCTCACCCGAAGAGTTGGTCAAGGGGTCAGGCTCTGGGTTCAGGAAGATGTGGGTTTGAATCCTGGCATCCCATCGTTATTTGATTTGAGCAAGTACGGAACTTCTTGTCAACCCAGTTCCTCCTTATAGACGAGGAGCATGATACCGCCCTCTGAGTGTTGTCAGGAGGCCAGATATGCATGCGATTGTTAGCGCGGTGTCTGTTAAAGACATCAAGGGCACACCGAGGACTCCCCTTGGTGGGATATATAACACTCCAGAGGATTTGGAAACTCGACTTAGAAAATTGTCCAGAGGTGCTCAGAAACATCTCCTTAGACCTTTTCCCTACTAAGTGAATGAGTTAGTCTGTGATGAAGAAAAAGAATTTGGTCCCTAGATCGACATTTCTCACCCTCCCACGAGGTTATTTCCATCTCCCACTTCTATCTTTATCGCCCAGTCTCACTTCTACCTCACCCCCCTCAGAAGGGCAGGGTGCCTAGACTCCGGTTTCACACGACTGAGATCTAATACTCTGTTTCACAGATCACTGAGGCCTGGGTTCCTTGAAGACAGTTGAAGGCCTGGAATGGAAAAGCGTGGAAACTCAGCATCCATTCACAGGGAAGTGAAAGACAGCGTCGCGACCGTGTTGGGTGTCAGAGTCTGTGCCGATCTGATAGCCATGGTGCACGAGGACAGCCAAAGAGGGCCCCACAGAGGAGAAGCTTCAGGATGGCCTGAGCTGTGCCCTGAGCTGCACCGTGTCCTCCTCTGACCCCTGTTCCTAAGACATGATGGGGACCACAGCTTGTTTAATTACCTTTCACAGCCCAGGTGTGACATTGCAAAGGCACTAACCTATCCAGGGCTTGTCAGAGGGAGCTGGGAGCAGAACCCCAGTCACCCAGAACGCACAGCTACTCCGCACTAGCAAGCCCCAAGCTCAGCTGCCCATGCCCAAGGGTCTTCACAGCCAGGCCAGGCTCTGTGCGTTCTGGGACAATACTGTACCCAGTCCCCTCCAGCCCTCTGGGGCCATTCTGGGGCTCAGTGTTCTGGCTTCTCCTAATGACCACAGCACTTACTCTCTGCCCCTCTCATTAACACAGATGCAGAAGCCAGGAGTCCTTCACTGGCCTGAGGTCCAGCAGACTTGAGTTCGAGTCCTGCCACACTGACCACGTGATCTTGGGCTAGTTCGAGTCTCTCACTCTCTGGTTGTATAAAACTAGTCTAGTAACAATACTTGTGGATGTGCCTAAGGTGTTAATGCCCTGGTATATGTGCAATGCATAGGCAAAGGCCTGGCACTTAGCCCTTAACACATGCGGTTCTCACAGTATTTACTAGTTGTAATAATTTTCGTATTGTTCTCTAATGGTTGCCTGTAGGTATCATCTCGGGTCCCACGTTAGAGTGTCATTTCTGTGAGGATGAAGGCAGCTAATACATTCTTTTATGTACCCCATTGTACCTAGGGTGGTGCTGAGGGATGGGGACACCGTCAGTAACAGCTTCATAAGTGATTACAGGTGATGCAATATATGACAAGCTATGTTTCTCCATATATCATATACATACACATAGACTATACATATTTCATACATACACTACACATATGTTGACTATACTTACACATACATGTTCTATACTAATGGATGTGCATTTACTATACAAATATACATCATACATTTATTATATATACATGGACTATATTATACATAGACTATACATACACATGTTCTAAACTTATGCACATGTATTTACTATACATATATTATACAGTTATATATATATAGACTATACAGATACATGTTCTAAACTTAAGCACATGCATTTACTATACATGTATTATACAGTTATATATATACATAGACTATACATATACATGTTCTAAACTTATGCACCTGCATTTACGATGCAAACATACATTATACAGTTATTATATAGAGACTATACATATATTATACCTAGACTGCATATACATATTATATATTTTTGCACAAGCATTTACTATACATAGACATATATTATACATGTACTATATATACATCAACTATACATATACACATACTACATATACATAGACTATACATATACATGGCCTATACTTAGGAGCATGCATTTATTATATGCACACATATATTATACATTTACTATATATACCTAGACTATACATATACATAGATTCACATACACATGTTCTACATATGCACATACATTTTCTATACATAGGTATATATAATACATATTCTGTACATATATACATACAAGGGTCTTCACAGCTTTCACGGAGGGCTGGCCCCACAGCACAGTGGTTAATCGCTGTGTACTGAGAGCCAGATTCCACACGTTGGAGGGTCAACCTCAGTTTTGGTCCTGGCCCACTGACTTGAAAAACACACCTGTCACATGTGTGTGTGCAGAGTCCTGACAGCCAGGGCAAGTGGAGGGGAAAGATTTGGGCATGATCACAGCCCTTAGAGGGCGCTTTTTACCTCCTCACTCTTTCCTCGCTCTCTCTGGTGAGTTCAGGCATCCTCTGGCAAAAAGTTTCCTGAAAACCATATATGAAGAAAAAATTTTTTAAAAAAAGAAAGAAAATATGACATGTGGATTTCAGAATATTTTTTGCACCAGAATAAACTTCTACTTGGATTTCATTTTCACAGACTTTTTGAAGTCCCCTCGTATAGAGCGTATACTCGTACATGTATGATACGCGTATAGAGGCAATAAACAGTTATCTGCCCTGATTATTCTTAAAGGGCAATACTGTTCCCCAAAACCGTATTTTGGAGGTAGATTTTCTACATGTATATGAGCATTCATATGTATGAATGGTTCCTATTACGCTTTTTTTAAAAGCATTTGTTTCTTTTCAGTAAGCCCATGTTAAACCCTGTTAGGGTATTAGTTTGCTCTCTTCCTTTCTGAAAGAGGACAAAGGATCAAGGCATTATTTCGCAGATTACAAAGGTTTTTTTTTTTAATCCTCTGACTTGCTTGGTTACAGTGGAAAAGATGGCCATCGCTCCTGAAGGGAACACAAAGCATCGGGTGATGTGAGGGCGAGGGCCAGCTGGATCGCTGCGAGGAGTGTCCTCTGGTGACCCAGGCTTTCTCGGTGAGAAGACGAGAGTGTCCTTGCCGCTGAAAACAACAGAAGGTGCTGTGTGATTCATGCCGAAAGAGGGAATGACTTCAGCAGGTGTTCTGGAGCGAGGCCCTGCCCTCTGGGTCTGTCTAAGGCTTCCCTTTTTTCTTCCTGTCTGAGGGCTGGAGGAAGGGCTCCGTCAGCAGGGGTCAGGGTGCCTGTGTGCCTGGGCGTTACTCCCTGCTCACACCAAGCACGGCTGGAGCAGCTCCTCACCCAGCCCACCTGGCCTTTAGCTCCGGCTAGTCTACTGCCCCCTGGAGGACAGGCTCGGAGTTACCTTTTTTTCTTATTTTGCCAGAGGGCATGTGTGCTCGCCAGAGGGAGAGAGAGAAGGCAAAAGCACCCCCACGCCCCCCCATTGGGGCATGGTTATGTCACAGCCCCTCTCCTCCATTTCTCCATCCTCTCAGGATTTGGGCATGCACAGCGCCCGGCGTGTTTTTTAAGTCATGGGGCCGGGATTCCAAACTCAGTCAGCCATGCGGGATCCCTTGCTATGCCCAGGGTTTAACCTTTGCATTGCAGGCTGGTCCCGCTCAGAACCCTTTCTACCTGCGTTCACATCCTCTTAGAAGAGGCTGGGAGAGAGAGCCTTGCTAGAATACCCAGGGTCTGTTCCTTCTCCGTGGCCTTCAGGAGCTGTAAGGAAGCAGCGCTGAGAATCCCAGGATACAGCGGGAACGCGAGGTTTCGCCAGCCGTTTTCTTCTGCCCAACCACCTCCAGAATCTCCCAGCCACAGCCCCGGGCCCCATCCAGCCACATTTCCCAGGATTTTAGCTGGTATGTTCATTAGAGCTTCTCGTCGTATGTAGGAAACTAGATCAAAATCTAAGATGTGCAAAAATGCGGTGTTGAAAACAGTTCTGCTTTTGGTGACAACTGGATTTCTGTTCTGAGCCCCCCTTCAGCCAAGTGGTGAGAACTTATACTTACCCAAATCACGACCCCCCCACCCCTTCCTTTCTTTTAAAATGTTGCCCGAGGGGACATGTACTCAGCAGAGAGAGAAAAAGAGACACAGAAGGAGAGGGAGAGAGCACCCTCCAATGGGGCGTAATCATACTAAAATCCTTTCTTCTCCATTTTCTGCATCCCATTGGGATTTGAGGCATGCACACGTGTTCCCAGAGTGTTTCTCAAGCCACTGGTGCTGGGACCAGCAGTTAGCGTAATGGCTATGTCGCTGGACTCCCATGTAGTCGACCGTGGTTCAAGTCCTAGAACCGGTGGCTTAGACTCAGGCCAGGCGTGTGTGCGTGTGTGCCTAAGATCCCAAGAGGAGAATAGAGGAGAAGGGATTGCGGTGTGGCCATCCCCCCTGGGGGTGATTTCTCGCTTTCTGTGTCTCTGTCTCTCTCTTTCTGGCGAGCACATGTGCCCTATAGCAAAAACCTCTCCAAAGCCACTGGTGCTGGGGTTTGAATCATGTGGTTGGCCACATGGACCTGGCTCTCTGAACCACCAGGCCCCAAGTCTTGCTATAAGGTTGTCTGTGCACCCCAGGAGCAGACAGAGGTGAAATGCAGGGGGCAGGGGAGGGGAGAGGAGGCCCCTCCTCCTGGGGCCTGTCCCACCTCCATCCTGGCCTCTGCAGAGAGGTCCTCTGTCTCACCCAGCTGTGCTGGACACCTTGTAGCTGCTCACTTTCTTAGCTTCTTGCTTTCTTCCCTCTGTCTCTCTTTCTGCTGATGTCTCTTGGTCCCTCTCTGCACCATGCTTCATGACTCTCAGGAGCACAGGAAACCTGTCAAGGTGCAACACACACTGAGCAGGACTCCCACATGGCCAACAGCAGTTCGAGTCCCAGACCTGGCAGCTTGCTCTCTCACTCTCTCTCTCTCTCTCTTTGGTGAACACACATGGCTTATAGCAAATTAAAAAAAAAATAATAATGATAAATACAATTAGATAAAGAATTCTTTAAAAACAAAATCTTATTCCAGGTGACTTCCCAGCCCTGGAATGAAATAGAGTAACAGTGATCACCCGATGGGGTGGTGTGACCACATCATGCTCATTACAAGGCAGAGGAGAGGATTTTCTTGGTTTATTTTTGATTGAAAGTGTCAGCATCAGAAAATAGACAGTTTTTTCCAGGGAGGGTAAAAACCAGGGGTTTATCTTTTTGAATAAATGAGGTTTTCTACCTGAACTAAGTAAGGCAGTGGAAAATTTCCAGCCAAATGAGGCAGTAGGAAAAAAGAAAAAGCAGACTTCAACGTCTTCGTGGGATAAATCGGGTTCTCTCTGGAGGCAGGACTGCACTAAAAGGCAAAGATGTGGATTGTCTTCTCATGAAATATCCGTGCTAAGTTTGGAAGAGAACGTCGGTGCCTTACTGCTGTAACCTGAGCCAGTCTTGTCACTTCTGAGAGAATTCTTGTATCATGGCATCATGCAATCTTAGACCAGGAGGAACGCGCGCAGGATCTAAGCTGACTCTCCCCGTAGTAGAGTGGGCCTCGAGCTGCCTGCTGGGAACTCGGAAATGCACGTCGGTGGTTTTGTTGTTTATTAGGTGGTTGTTAAAGTCATGACTTCTATCCTGTGTTTTTCTATGCAAAAATACGTCACGACTTTCCTGACAACCCGATATTTCTTCTACGAGCGAGAGATAGAGAGAGCGAGAGAAATCCCAACAGGGTCTTCATCCTGTCCACTCCCAGCCTTAGCCAGCCCCCGTCATGGGCACAGTGTAGACTTGCAGGTTCGTGGGGCCTGCTTCAGGCTCGCTGGGTCAGCGAAGCTGCGACTAGGCCCCAGAGATCTGGTGGACGAGACTTCCACGTGGTCTGGCAGACTTAAAGTGTGAGAACCGTGGTCCTAATCTGTCCTTCTCTAAACATTGTACCTAACGGATGATTGGAGGGGCTCTATGAGGGGGTCTTCAAAAAGTGTGTGGAATATGAAATGAAAGGACAAGTTTATTTGGGTGAAAAAAAAGAAAATCCAAGCATGGTTTCTCCATAATGCTCTTTTTCTATGAACTGGAGGAAGACCAGTTGTACTTATATATGTCTGGTGACGGGGGGCTCACTCCTTCGCAGGACCCCTGATAACAAGCCCTTCCTTACTCACGTAACTTCTCATTTCAGTGAATTAAGTCTGATTTCTAAACACGGCCACCCTCTGGTCTCAGCTCTCTCTTAATGTAATTCAGAGTTCGTGGTGACTCAAGATCCCTGGAAATTGGGCTAATTAGTCACATAGTAAGAATTTGGTTTAAAAGTGACTACAAGAGGTTAAACTTGGGTGGGGAGGCAGTCCTTCCTATCCTCCTTTCAACCAAGGAAAACAGCAAGATTAAGGGCTGTCCCCGGCGTTCGTGAGATTATGATAAATATCGGTATTAATAACAACAGTGACAGTAATAATTACCCACGGCTCGATTTGGACGCAGGTCAAGAAACCATCCAAATCGAATTACATGTAGAGAGATGCGTGTGCTCAGCGCAGGGAGCGCTCTCCGAGGGAGAAAAAGGGACCCTGCAAACAGGACTCTCCTTCTAGCTGCTTTGGTGCAAGGATTGTCCTGGCAGGAGGGACATTCTGTAAATGAGGTCACAGCCCTCCCTACTTTCTAAAACTCGGTATAGGCCCATGTGCTCTCCGGAGAGACAGGGCCCGAACGTGAGAAAGCCGCCATCCCTTGGGAATGGCCAAGACTCAATCCTTCCCTACCAGCTCGCCCTCCTTTGGGGATTTTGGCCCCCCAGGCACATGCTCCGCCCAGTATGTTTCTCAAACTGCCTGGTCCAGGACTCGAACCATGTGGTTGGCGGTGTGATATCCAGCCGCCTTACCCACCAGGCTGCGTACTAGACTCCCTCGGTTCAGGTATTCCAGGGGAGAAAGACCAGAGAAAAAAGCTGAACCTTGTCCTGGTCACTTCCCGCGCTGGGACACCTTGAGTCACGCGCGCTTGGTTGGCCACGTTTTATTAGCTGGGTCTTTCCTGTGTGTTTCCTGTGGGGGTGTGGCAGAAGGAACACTGGAGGCCTTCCGGGTGGAGGTAGGGCTGAGGCAGGAGGCTGGAGCCGGAGAGGCCTGGGAAGACTCCCCAAGGCGAATCTAGTTTCTCTTATTCCACGTCTCCGCCCATCCTGGGCAGCTCCCAGCTTTGCACTCTGACAAATGAGCTTTCCTCCCCCAAATTTGAGCGGGGAGAGTGTTTACTTCCTGTCAGCCCCCAGGGACCTGCTGATTTTCCCCATTACTGCAAATTGCTGCTCTCGGGTGCTTTGCATTTGTTATTAAGATGCAATCAGGGTTGCCGAACTGATTAACAGCCCCACCCTCCGCCCCCACCCTCACACCTGACAGTGGGACACACAAGCCCGCTGTAACTATGGGGTCCGGATTGTCTCCCGGCACCCGCACGGAGGGGCGCTGCATTCCCTGGGATCGTGGGAACTCTGGGAAGAAACGGTGCCTCTCCAGGTCCCGGGAATCGCGGTGGGTGTCAGCCATGTGACAGGCCTCTGGAAGAGGACGGCTGGTGGCCGCGAGGGCCTGCCCAGCGAGGCGGGGCCAGCCTTGGGGACGTTGGGGCACAGGGCAGCTCTCGGGTGGAGCAGGGACGTGCCAGTAGTGTCGCCTGCCTGGGGTGTGTCCTTCATCTCTTGCACTGTGACAGCGACAGCGCTGCCAGCGCCTTCCGCCTGCGTCCCCACCGGTCACATGCCAGCCCCTTCTGGGTTCTGTGTCCCCTGCGCGGCCAGCACGGTGGGCACGCGCGCACGCACACTGCCTGGGCACGCGCACGAGCCAGCTCCTGGGCGGGCGCTCACGTCCTTAGGGACAGCGGTGCCCTTGTCTCTTCTCGCCTGTGGCTTGTTCTGCCTGTGTGTGTTTGAGTGTCTCCGTGTTCATTAAGTGGCTCGCTTCTTGCCCTCCCTGGAGAAGGTTCACTGTTGCATGAGAAAAAGAGCAGCCCCGCAGGTGGACAGAAATCTCACCGCCTCTCAGAGAAGTGGAGGGGCGAGGGGAGGGGGCAAGCCACAGGACACAGCAGTCAGGGTCCGAGCAGGAGTGGGAACGCGGGGACTGGGCCAGCCAGCCTAGAAGGTCAGCCTAGAAGCTCGGCCACCCCTCCGAGGACATCGTCTTCAAACCCAGGTGGGATTCAGGTTGGGAAGCCTGCAGCAGTGGGGTGCCTGTCCCAGTCTCCTGGCGCTTGGCAGGTCTACTGGACGCCACTATGGAGAAAGACAGGGACCAACAAAGGAAGTTGGAGTTGTTGAACCCCTAAAAGTGCCCATGTTTGAAAGGAGACAGAATCCTGAGTTCAAGCCCTCCCTGTTCCGTCCTGCCTGTTAGCTGAGCCTGTCTCCCCACTCTCAGTGGGGACATAAATCTACCTGGTAGGGTGGTTAGGAGGAGAACACGGGGAACCATGAACAAAGCGCATGAGATTTATCTTTTCCCTTATTTTGCTTTTGTTTGGGAAAGGAGGTGGTTTAAGGCGCTGTGTGTGTGTGTGTGTGTGTGTGTGTGTATATATATATATATATATATATATATATATATATATACACATATATGTATGTATGTATATAATTTTTGGCATCACTTAAGGGACCAGGATGAAACCCTCTCTGGATCTGGATGATACTAATAGCTGCCTTACTCCCTCATGGAGAATAACTGGGCAGGTACATGGTCCAGAATTGCATTATTCTACCTGCCCTACTCATTGGCCTTGCTTTTTCCTGGTTACTACTTAGGTCTAAACTGACAAAGTCTTGACCCAAGATCTTCCCTGGGCCACTCGGCAGGCTCAAGTTTAAGGCAGGATGTAGGTCTCGCCAAAGAGAGAACAGAATGGTCTCTGTCTTTTGCATAAAAAAAAAAAATCATCTCGGAATGAATTTAAAGAGAAAGATAAAGAATTGGGATTGGATGAAGCCGGTAGAAGCTTTGTGGAAGAGCCGCCCTGATGTGTACATAATAGAATGCGCTATAAGGCCCAAGAGGCATTGTTTGCTTGGGGCAGCTAGCCCCTGGGCCTTTCTGAATATAGGCTGAGGGGCTAGGGAAAGGCCTAACACATGTGGAACTGGGTCTCAGACTGCAAGCAGGTAGCATGGTGTTTAAGGGCACTGGACTCCCACAGGGCCGACTGCAGTTCACCTCCCAGATCTGGAGGCTTGCTTTCTCACTTTCCCTCTCTCTTTCTCTCTCTTTGCTGCTCTGTCCCTCTCTGGTAAAATGTAAATAAATAAATTAAAGTAAAAAAAATTATTCTTTAAAAAAAAAATCCAAGAAGGGGGGAAGAGAGCGAAGGAAGCAAAATTTGAAACGATAACAGTAAAAAATTTCTCCAAATGGAACAGAAAAAGATATATAGCCACACATTCTAGGAGCTTAGTGAACCCCAATAGGATAAATATAAAACAAATGCCTAGATATCATAGTGTATCATAGATGGGAAAGAAATACAGAGAATCTTAACAATAACCAGATTCAAAAACATACAACAAGGTCCAGCAGGTGGTACGGTGCTTGGGTGCTGAACTCCCATATGGCCAACTGCGATTTGAGTCCTGGGCCTGGCAGCTTGCTTTCTCACTTTCTCTTTCTGTCTGTCTCTGGCGAGTGCATGTGCCCTGTAGCAAAAATAAATAAATAGATAAATAAATAAATAAATTAAAATTAAATAATTACAAAACAAAACAACACAGACATACATGCTTTGCTTTTGAAAGTGCAATAGTAAAATAGAGACCTGACTTCTCAAAAGAAACTGTGAATGTCAGAAGACAAAAAAAATGATGCCTTTACAAGTTTTTTTTTTTTTTTTTTTTTTTTTTTTTTTTTTGAGAGATTTTTTTTTATTATAGGGCTGGGGAGACAGACAGAAATCAAGAAATCACTCCTGGAGGGACAGCCATGCCACAATTCCTTCTCTATTCTCCTCTCGGAATTTTGGGCACACATGAGTTTTAAGCCCCTGGGCCTGGGACTTGAACCACAGTCAACTACATGGGAGTCCAGCAATGTAACCATTACACCAACTGCTTGTCCTATAGTGGGAGATTTTAACAGAGTATGTAAATAATAAAGAGGCAATGGAAAGTTAGTAAGGCTAGAGCACATCTGAAGAACAGGTCCAACAATTTAAACTGTGACAGTGTTCAGGAAACTCAACCACTGAGTACAGAACACTTCCTTTTTTCAAGTGCATAGGAGACATTTTCCAAAACTGATTATTTGCTAGGCCGTCAGTGAGCCTCCACAAATTCTAAAATATGGAAAACATAGTCTGGTTAGGGAATTAGGCAGAAATTAATGACAAAATAAGACACAATTAAACCCTAAGATAACAGCAGTGAAGATTTAATAAAATAGATGACACACATGTAATATAGAAAATCAACAAAACCGAAAGTTGATTTTTTTTTAAAAGATAAATAAAATGTATCCCTATATGCCACCACTAATTACCAAGGAAATAAATTTCATATAGCATTTATAGTAGCATCCCCGAACAGCAAATATCTTCCTCCAGGAAGACTGTGTGTGTGTGTGTGTGTGTGTGTGTGTGTATGTGAGAGAGAGAGAGAGAGGGTGGGGATGGGAGACACAAATTAGCCATGGGAAATAAAAACAAGGCACGTTATTCCACGTTTTCCTTACATTAAAAACTCGAAATGATATTATCAACACCTTTATGCCAATGCATTAGATGATTTAGAAAAACAGATCTTATCAAAATTAATAAAGAGAAAAATGGGAATTCTGAATAGTTCAGTATTTATTAAAATGGAATCCATTATTAAAAACCTTTCCCTCAAGACAACTCCAGGCCCAGATGGTTTCACCAATGAATTTTTCTGAGCTTTAATAAATAAATCACACAGATTTTATACGATTCTTCTAGAGAATAGAAAAACCAAAGACAATTTAAAACTTGTTTTATAGGGTCTGATATAATTCAAAATAAGGCCAGAAGATCGCAGAGAGAGAAATTCTAGGCAGATCTCTTTTATGAATATAAATTAAAAATTCTTTATCAAAATATTAGCAAATCAAATCCTCTGATGTGCAAAAGTACAAATCACAACCAATTCGGGTTCATTCCAAAGATATAAAATGGGTTTAATAATGAGAAGATAGCAGTCGTGACTTACCACATTAACAGAATAAAGGAGACTCATGTGGCACCTCAGGAAGTGTAGAAAAAGCATTAGATAAATTGAATATGCATTCCTAATCAACATCTTTACTTACCAAAACAAAACTAGACAGCATCCCCTTAATATGATTTTTTAAATTTACAAAAAAAGAAATCACCTACCATCATCTACCTTTAAGGTTACATGTGAAAGCTCTCCCTTATAGGAATGAGAAGGATTCCTAAATAATTTCTCTTCAATGATGTATTGGATTTCTAGCCTCCCTCTTAAAAAAAAAAAAAAAAAAAAAAAGAAAAGCTATGAGGTTTCAAAGGAAGTTATAGTACTATCAATATTTGTAGATGATATGTTTATGAATGTAGAAAAAGACAAAAGAATTTATAGAAAAATGATGAGAATCGTTAAGCAAATTCAGCTAAATCACAGAATATAATCGCAATATACAAAAATCAACTGTATTTCTTATACTAGCACTAATTACAAAGGAAATAAATTTCATATACCTTTACAGTAGCATCTCCAAACAGCAAATATCTAGAATAAATACAATGAAAAGTGTAAAAAGATCTTGTAAAAGAAAAGACACAGGTGTAATAAAGGAGAAAGAAACTGTGTTCATAAATTAGGGATTTAATATCACATAAAAAAGGCAACTGATATAAACAGTTAGTATTTAGGATATCTTAGATGTCTTATTTTTGCTTTTTGGGAGATGCAGAAAATGACAGACTGATCATAAATTTTATATGAAAATGCAAAGGGTGATAGTCAAGTCCTCTTTGAGAAAAATAAAATTAGAGGGCTTATAATAGCAAGAGAGATTATAATGTTACAGCAATTAAAAGGGGCATGTCAGTCACAAAACAACAGAAATACTATGCAGTATATAGGGGAAAAGTACTGAAAATAGACCCATCCACATGGAGTTAGGCGATTTATGGCAAAGTTAACACAACAGTACATTGGTCAAAAGGTGATCTTTTCTGAGTCAATTAATATCCACATGGAAAAACATAGCTTGATTCTTATCTTATACCAGATTTAAAAAAAAATCAGTTCCATGTAAATTATAGCTATAAATGTGAAAGCTAAAATAATTCAACTTCTAGATGAAAAATAGGGGCCTACTTACCTTCAAGTCATTAAGGTGAGAAACTGTTTCATAAACAAGACACGAAAAAGTAATAACCACAACATAAGTGATTGATAGATTTACATAAAAAAATAAGAATATCTGTTTCTGAAAAGAAAGATTAAGAGACTGAAAATCAATCCAGAGAGGAGGAAAAGATATTGGCAATATATCTTTCTGACAAAGGTCTCCTATCCAAAGTAGATAAAGAAATCCCATTAATCAATAAGAAAAAACATAGACCATGTAATAGCTATATGGGCAAAAGTCATGAACAAGCATTTCTCTCTTTCTCTCTCTCTCTCTCTCTCTCTCTCTCTCTCTTTTTTTTTTTTTAAGGTTTTTGGCATAGAGCACATGTTATTTTCAAGCTGCCTGACCTGGGACTCAAACCATTGTAAGCCATGTGGAAGTCCAGCACCCTAACCACCACACCACCTACTAGTCGGTGAACAAGCATTTCAAAGAGAAGCTATGCAAATGACCAAATGCATATGTAAAGATACCAATTTCAGTTTTCAGGGAAATGCAGATTGAGACCCCAATGTGATCCCACAACACAACTACCATAAAAACTACCATTAAAAAGACTGCCAATACTGAGAGGTTGGGTGGGGAGAGGTAGGTCCGTGGGACTTCTCAAGTCCTGCACATGTGGCGTCATTGTAGATGGCTACTACACCTTGGAAAACTATGTGGCAGTGTGCACCGAAAGTCGAACTAGCCTGAATCGTGTGAGTCAGCGATGCCACGAGTGTCTGCTTGTGTCTGATTCTGCTGAACCTCCCTCTCTCACTCACCATCTTCCGGGTCTGTTCTCTTGTTAATGCCCAGTGCTCCTCAGGGCCCAGGAAAGACTCATTGTGATGGACAGGAGAGAAAGAAGTTTTCTTCCCTTACTAAGTTCATAACAAAAGACAGTTGAAGAAGAGAAAAGCATACAGATTTTTTGATACAAATTTTACATGTTACAAGAGGCTTCATAAGAAAATGAAGACCCCCTAAAACAGTTAAATTTGTATATTTTTTAATTGCCAGAGAGTAAGTATACTCACTAGAGAGAGACAGAGACACACACAGAAAGAGAGAGAGGGAGAAAGCACCTCATGCGGCATGGTTGGGGTTGACTTCTTTCTCGTCCATGTCTCCATCCTGTCAGGACTTTTTTTTTTTTGAGAGATTTTTCTGTTATAGGGTGCGAGTGCTTGCTGGAGAGACAGGGAGAGGCAGGGAGAGACAGAGAGATAGAAAGTGAGAAATCTCCCCCTACGGAGGATGGGCATGTCACAATCCCTTCTCCTCCATTCTCCTCTTGGGATTCTGGGCATGTACAGACATGTGCCTGGCGTGAGTTTTAAACCACCAGGTCCGGGACTCGAACTGCAGTCAATTACGTGGTAGTCCAGTAATGTAACCATTACACTGTCTGCTGGTCTGGTCAAGATTTTAAGCACACAGGCCTGGAGTATTTTTCAAGCCACTGGGGCTAGGATTTGAACTGTGGTTGGCCAGGTGAAATCATGCTCCCTTAACCACTAGACCATGGGGCCAACCCTAAACTTGTGTACCTTCATGGTAGGCTGGATGAATGAACAGTCATGGAGAAATACACTTTGATGTAGGGGGTGTGATCTAATGGTAATAAATTGGGGGAACTTAGCCAGGCCCATTTATCCAGATTCTTCTCTGTTCCTGTAACTGCAGAGATAACGATGCTCCTTTCTTTCGGGTAGAGGGTTCGCCTCTCAAATAAGGGTCTGATGACCTACTTCAGGAAGGTCATAAGGTCAGAAAATCCTTCCTTCCTACGTTGCATAACCTGCTTGAGGAGGAAGCGCAGTGGAAAGGTGAGGGGTCAGAGGGGCCATACTGCTTTTTCTGTTTTCTCCAATGCCAAGGCACCGTATTTTGAGGTAGTGTGTCCTGAAGTCCATCCATGGCTCTTCCCTGCCGCGGGTGTCCTCCCCTGGGACTTCTTAAGCTGGAAGCCCTCTTGATAACCAAATAGTAGAGCATGTGCCTCATTGCAGCTGCCCTGAGCTAAGCTGAGTCTTTTGGGACCTCCAAGCAGGTTCCCCAATGCCTGCCCAGAGTGTGCTGAGCGTTCTAACTGAGGTCCCCAAGCACTTGTGCCCCTGTTCTTACAAACCCCCTTGGATTTCTAACTGTTCCTTCTGCCTGCTGGCCCTCTGTATACAGAACAAGGCCCAGTCCACGGGTTCTGACCAGGAAACAGACCCCTACTATCCTCTCCATCTCAGTATTTGGCCTTAGATCCTTGATGCTAACCTTGTCAAAGTGCAACCAGGTGCCTGCGGTCTGCTTGGGACACCCACTGTTCAGATCCTAAGGGCCTCACTCTTGCTTTAGGCATTGCTGCTACACGGTGTATCAGTTAGGAATACTTTGGGCTGCAAGTAACAAAGGTCCCAGCCAGCGGTACCGTAAATCAACGGGTAAATCATTTTCTACTTAAGAAATATGGAGGTAAGTAGAGGCTGGTTCTGCTTCTCCCTTGAGCCATCAGGGAGTCAGGTGTCTCCTGTGTTCACTCTGAAATCCTTCATTGTTGGCTTCTTCTTTTTTTTTTTTTTTAAGTCGAAGTCTAACCATGTTGCGATCCTCCTGTCTCAGCCTCCCAGGGGTGACTATGGCATGCTCCATCATTCTTGGCTCACAGTTGCTGGCTTCCTGTCTTTCATTCTTGTGATCTCATGATTGCAAAATGGCTATTACAGTTCGAGGTAGGATAGCCATGTATAGGACAGAAACAATGACAGTTGCCACGCTGTCCCCTCCATCTGTGTTGTCCAACAGCATGGGGACAGTTACCTGATCAGAGCTCGTTGACTAGGCCTGGTTCTGTAGAGGTAAGGGAGACTCTAGCTCACTCAATATACTCACCTGATTCTCACCAGGAAGGACAGCCAGTCCCTAGACTTTGCAAACCTCCTGGCGTCTCCTTGACCAAAACCAAGTCACAGGACACCCTAGACACAAAGAATACTGGAAAGTGAGCATTTGGTAGTTAAGAATGGCTCTCTGCCTTTTCCTCTTTTTTTTTTTTTTTTAATAAATATTTTTTGCTTGTTTCTTTTTTCATTGCCAGAGGGCATGTGCACCTGCCAGAGAGAGAGAAAAAGGACCCCACACTGAAGCGTGGTCACGCCACACTCCTCCTTCTTCCATTTCTCCTTCCCACCTGCACCCTGAGCTCACACTTATGCCAGGTGTGTCCCTCAAGCCACTGGGGTGGGATTTGCATTGCAGTCGACCATGGAGGATCCGGGGTCCTTCCACTGCTGGGCCCCAGGGCCAGCCCCAGGATGACTTTTTCATAGCCAACCACCCTCCATGCCAAAAGAAAGTCACTGAGAATCCCCAAGATGAATAGAAGCAAAGATGTTGTGTGATCCGCCCACAACTCTGAATAATCAAGAGTCTGACGTACCTGCTCGGCCTGTCTTTCTTTGGGGACAGATATGTACTTAACTAATCTTCCTTATGCCGCCTTTGAAATTACTTGCTTGCTTTTTCTGTGTTTGCAGTCAAAATGAGGTTTTCCCTTGGTAAATATAACAATTTCCTAATAAAAATGCCGAATTATTTCACTGAGCGGTGACTTCCGAGTCTCCTCCCTGCTACTTATTTTAAAATCAGAGTCATTCTAGACAGTTTGACAGAGTGAAGGACTGAGAAGCCTCAGCTCAATCAAGTAGCTGATTAATACAGGTGCAGTATGCAAATTGCCAACTTTCTAAAAATCAGAGTCAGATCAAACAGGCTGCTCTTCCCAGTGTCTAGCCTCCGTGTCTACATCTCTTTTTTTTTTTTTTTTTTTTTGAGAGGTTTTTGCTATAGGGCGCATGTGCTCACCAGACAGACAGAGAGAGAGAGAGAGAGACAGAGAGACAGAAAGCGAGAAATCACCCCCCAGGGCCACGCCGCAATCCCCTCTCCTCCATTCTCCTCTTGGGATCTTGGGCATGCACACACATGCACCCTCATGAGCTTTAAGCCACCGGATCCAGGATGCGAACCGCTGTTGACTACGTGGGAATCCAGTGACATAGCCATTACGCTAACTGCTGGTCCCGTGTCTACATCTCTTAACATCATCTTCCCAAACGTTCCTATTACGTGTAGTAGGGTGTTATCTTTACAAAACCTTGGTTATTCTCTTTTTCTTCTTAGCTCTAAATTATGTCTTCCCAAACATCGGCACGTCTCTGCCACTCTTTGCTGAATGTCTTATAGGGACAAAGCATAAATCCAGCCAAGAAAATGGCAGGTTGCCGAATGTTTACACTAGTATTAAATCAAATCACAGTAAAAGCCTGCGTTGGACATGGCCCTCCCCATGAATATATGTTTTTTGGACTTAGTTCTGCTATTATTTCTAGGTGACTATTTCCAGTCCTCTCTCAAAATGCCTCTGCAGCAAATGTCAGCAATTTTCGACTCCCCCTCCCGATCTAGTGCCAATGAGTAAAGTGACAAGTTGTTTCTGCTTTTGTACCTTCCTGTATTTCATGAGCACAAATATAGTGGATTGAAAATTGTCGCTATTTAATGAGTCCGCAGTTAAAACATTCTGCGACCATGCTCACAGCTCTCCAAACATCAAAGGTGGGATGTGGTGAAAAGCTGAAGGCTTCAGGGAAAACCTGGGAGAGAGAAGATAGGCTGGAAAATGTGAGAGGTACTAATTAAGACAGGAGAGGCATTGAAGGAGCCTGCCCGTGGGGCTTTAGGACACCGAGAGGAGGGAGAATGGACCTGCGTGGTCACAGTCTGAGAGATGAGCAGCCTGACTGTCCCAAGGCCAAGGTCAAACATCACCTTCTGCATCACTCACCAAAAGCTGAGCTCCAGGACCAGCAGGTGGTATGGTGGTTAAGGCACTGGACTCCCATATGGCCAACTGCAGTTCAAGTCCCTGGCCTGGCAGTTTGAAAATCGGATGCCTGTGCGTGCATACCTGAATCCCAGGAGAAGAATGGAGGGGAAGGGGTTCTGGTGTGGCCATGCTCCTGAGAGGTGATTTCTCACTTTCTCTCTGTCTCTCTCCAGCGAGCGTTCACGTCCTATGACAAAAACCTAAAAAAGTAACAAAGAAAGGCTGAGCTCCAGGAAGCAGCCATGAACCGGTGCCCAGGTTGAGGCAGAACAAGGCTTTACTGAGCACCTCTGTGAGTGCAGTGTCTTTACAAATATTTTCACAGACCCCATTTAATTAGAGTTTTAAGTTTTTTTCTTTCACATAATATGTTTTAAAAATTTGTTTGCATTAAAAAAACAGTTTTATTAAGATATAACTCACATACGACACAATTTGCCCATTTACTGTGTATACAGTTCACTGGGTGCTGGAATATTACCTTATTAATCTTTCAAAAATCCTGCTGAAATGTATATAACGTAACATTCATCATTTTAACCACGCTAAGGGTCCAGTTCGCTGGCACTAATTACATCCACAACTGTGTGCAAACCTTCGCACCATCTAGTTCTGAAACTTTTTCATTACCCCAATGGTATGTGTTTAAAAACTTTGATCAAGTTTTAAGAAATGGATTTCTGGGGCCAGCAGGTGGCGTGGTGGTTGAGGCACCCACATGGTTGACCATGGTTTGAGTCCTGGGACTGTTGGCTTGAGAATCATGCCGGGCACGTGTGAGTGCAGGCCCAAAATTCCAAACAGAGGAGAGAGAATTGCAATCACCCCGGGGGTGGGGGGTGATTTCTCACTTTCTGTCTCTCTATGGCAAAAACCCATGACAAAAACCTAGAAAAATAATAATAATATATTTCTCCCACAAGACATAGAGAGACGGGCATCCTGAACAAGGCTTCATCCATGTGATACACCCCCAGCCTCAGCCAGTTCAGGTCAGGGGAACCCACATATCTTGTGTGTACAGGGAGGCCTCTGGACACAAACTGGTTACGTTCCTGTCTTGGTTTAGTGTCGCCATCTCTAAAATGATAATTAGTTGAACAACAAACCCCTAAGTATATAAAGTGTAAAGCAGTGGGGGTTTGGGTTTATTGTGGGCTCGGGGTCCCTGAGCCAATGCTTATTTTTGATCATCTGCTCACTTGCATGGGTCTTGTGATCTCAGTGAACTCCTCTGGCCAGTCTCTGCATCTCCACAGGGAGGGAGCCCGACTCGGGAGGCAGGGAAGAGTCTGCAGGGAAGAGTCTGCAGGCAGCTAGTGGACAGTTTGGGTTTGCAATTAGAATTTTAGTTTGTCTTTGCCTGGACTCATAGTGTGTACGTGCTCAGAACATTCATTTTGTACGCTGGAATGATACACAGTGATTGAACGTAAAATAAAAAATATAAAATTAAGCACTAAGAATTCTTGCCATTCTGATAAATCCATGGATGCTCAGTCTTTCCAGAAGTTTCCTACCACCTCCTTTTTGAAGGAGCTTTGCCATTAATGACAACGCTTTGAGCAAGTTCCTGAAGCCGTTGACACATCTACGAAGATAACAGGAAGGACTGGAATTAGATCCTAAGATTCCCACCAAGGCAAGACAAAAATGCCATCGTCCACTCAGACTTCCTACACACACCGGAATCTGTGGGAAGTAAATTGAAAGGGAACGGGAAGGAGAGACAGCACGTATTGAATTTCTCATTAGCCCCACTGCCTGGTTCTCATTAGTGAGCCTTCTGGGTTATGGGCACAAGCGCCTGGACTTATTTTCATGGCTGAATAGCACACGTGAAATGTAGGCGATTTCTAATCCATATTATATGAGCTCCCTACTTCGCTGTCTTACAACGTAATGGGCAACAGTCGAGGGGAAGCCCACCAGAACGATGGGGGAAAATCCGAGCGGGGGGACAATATTGCTACTCTGTAGAGGCTTTTGCTTTCTGCTTAATTAATCCCTAAAACTTTCAGACCTTAATGAGAATAATTAGACTCGACAGTACTGAGCGTAATGCACGACTGCAGACAACAAAAACCGTGTTCAGTTTATAAGCTTCCCCGAGCTTGCTGAAAGACGGACTAATGTTATTTACAGCAGCCCCAGTGAGGGGCCAGACATGGCCGGACGGGAACGGTGCCTGGGGCTCCCCAAGGACAGTTTCTCCGAGGAACAGGGTTCTACAGCCCCCTTTGTGGCTTTTCCTCCATAACAAACCGAGGTCTAGACAGGACCTGGCTAGAAACTCCCTTATTACTGCCCGGGCCAGACTGCATTCATCAGCCCCTGAATGTAATGCTTGCGTGAAACCTTGGGGTCTCCCCGTGCAAATAATGGATGGGGGTGTCCGGGAGCTCTGAGCTCTTCCTGGGCTGCAGTCAGTGTCTGGCAGCTTCTGGAAATAGCTCACGTTCCAGAAAAGCCTTCATTTGTCAACAGAGAGATGATGTTAAAACCTTAAAGACACATCAGGCAGAAGGCTGAGGTGGGAGAAGCAGGCAGGGGATGGCCAGGGGCAGCCGGCTTCTATGCCTTCATGCACTCTGATTTGTTGGCCTCTTGGTAGCCTCTGTCTTTTCCAAGAAAAGGTTTAAATCTCCTTTAGAAACAGTCTGGGCTCACCCTCTCCAGATGGAGCGTCTAGAAGCATCCCTCTGGCGCTGCAGGGATGACCAAGTTCATTTGTCTGCATCCGTGGGAAGCTTCTCAATGAGGACTCCAACAGCCAGGTTTCGGGGGTCTGGGGAAGCTGTCGGAGCTGGGTGTGCGGCCTCCGAGGAGGAAGCTCACCCCACCCGGTGAGGTGACATCTGGGCCTCGGGAGTGGGGCTGGTTTCTGCACATTCGGTTAGTGGTGATGGTTACAGGAGACACGCAGGCAGGGAGCTCCCTGGATCATCTCTGAAGTCAGGGCGAGAGTTACAGCATGCCACTGGAGCGTGAGCTTCTCAGAGACAAAAATGACGCCGGCGCCACGTGCCTGCCAGTGCTTCTCAGTATTCTTTTTCTTTTTTTAGAGGTTTTTGCCATAGAGCACATGCACTCGCCAGAGAGAGAGAGAGAGAGAGAGAGAGAGAGAGAGAGAGAGAGATTCCAATGAGAGGGAAGAGAGTTTTATCATAACGGAAGACTTCCCAGTTCTTTTATTTTTTAGAGGTTTTTGCTATAGGTCACGTGCACTCGCCAGACAGAGAGAGACAGAGAGACAGAAAGCGAGAAATCACCCCCAGGGTGAATGGCCACACCACAATCCCTTCTCCTCCATTCTCCTCTTGGGATCTTGGGCGTGCCCGGCGTGAGTTTAAGTCACCGGGTCTGGGACTCAAACTGCAGTCGCCTACATGGGAGTCCAGCGACATAGCCGTTACGCTAACTGCTGGTCCCGTCTTCCCTGTTCTTGCAGACTGAAGGAGATGAGTGGCATGAGCACAATAGGCCATCTGAAAGCCAACATGTTACCCTTTCAAAGTGGAAACTAGGCCCGGCTCAGAGGCGCAGGTGGTTGGGAGCACGCAGACCTACGGTGCTGGAAGACACCCGACTGACTGTGCATCAGATCCCCTGGGGTGTCACAAGTGTCTGGGATCCTGACGAGCAGGGGGCTGGGAGGAAGGGGCCTTAGTGTGAGGAGACCCTGTCGAGGCCTCTCTCTTACTCTGTCTCCCGCATGCATTCTCTATTATAAATAAAATAAAAACACACTTTAAACAAAAAGTAGAAATCAGGTCCATTCATGGTAGTTCATGCTGGGCACTGCTACTTAAAAGGCTGAGACTACCCGAGAGACCTGAGTTCAATTCCCGGCTGCTCCTGAGAGGAATACAGCAAGATCCTGACTGAAAAAAAAAAAATTATATATATATATGTATATAAATTTTCATTTTATATATATTTTATTTAAATATTTATTTACATATAAATATTTAAATAAAAATATTTATTATATATATTTTTATTTTATATACATATATATATATAAAATTAAAAAATCAAACATACGTACACACACATATACACACACGCACACCAATGTGAGGAGAGGAACTGTGACCCTGTGAATGGCACTAGGTTAGAGAGCTTTGTTTTTAATTTTCAATCAAGGATCTAAAACAGACTTCAAAGGGCATTTAAGCTGACAGTTTTATTTGGTCCTTGTGGAAGAGGAAAGATGAATAAGCGTAAAGCCAGATCATTCTCAAAATAATTGCAGCCCTGACATATCTAAATGAGTTTGTAAAAGAAAATACAGTGGCAATTGATCTTATTAATTAGCGATGTACCAAGATCGTAATACCCACTTATCCACAGATTGCCTGCAGCTACAAGAATAAAATAAAATAAAATAAAATAAAATAAAATGAACCACTTTCTCCTGGGGAACACAATTTCTTTCCCTCCCTGCCATAGAAAGTCGGTTGAAAAAAAAAAAAATCCTTGTTATCTGTCTCCTGTCTGCTGTGGGAACCGCCCTCAGAGAACAGTTGGGGTGGGTTTCTGTCTGCCATAGAACTGTGGGTTTACACGGGATCACGCCAGGCCTCGCACCGTGCAATGGCTTGTCACAGTTGATTGAACCTGTAATCTGACAAACAAACAAACAAAAATGTGCTCTGAGAAAATGGGCGCGTTGTTTTTGTAAGCCTGTATGTGTCATTTACCTGTGAAGAATGGCAGCCCGAGCCCGTGGCAGGCGGCCCGACTCTATCAATTGCTCATTCTGCCTCTGCTCCCCGTAATCCTATTTCTCCTAACAGTCACTTAGCATATGGAATAGACTCGAATAAGAACAGCCCAGTGATAAAATGCTGAGTGACAGTGGGGAGGCAGCTGCCTCTGAGAAGCCGGCCCTGGAGGTGAGCTGGTGGCATATAGAGTTTATGCATTCGTTGTATCATTGCAGAGAGAGAGAACGGGAGAGAGAGAGGGAAAGGACGGCAGGAAAAAGAAGATGCGGAAGGAGAAGAGGAAGCCCAGCACCAGGGGTGCAGGCAGGAGGCCACTGCTGTGTGACACCACTGCTGTGTGACACCGTGGCCATAGGGGAGGGTCAGCGTTTGGATCCCCGGTTGACCTGAATGTGCTGGGAGCACCTGTGATCCTGGCTGGCTGGAAGACTGGTGGGAGGGCTGCAGTATGGTGAGGCCCTGCCAGGGGCCCCTGTCTCTTTCTCTCTCAAAAAAAAAAAATTAAAAAAATAAAATAAAATAAATAAAAAATAAAAAAAAGAGAGAAAGAAACAGAAGAAGTGGAAGAAACATTGTTGGGCACCGGAGGAAGTATATTTGTACATGCACACGCACACGGGAGCCTGGGACAGATGTGGGCAGGGGGGACGCAGTGTGACAATGGGCAGGATTGTGTCACAGCTGTAAGCAGGCGGCCTTGGGTGGCTCACCAAATGGGTGGCCTGGCAGGGACCATGCCTGCTTCACAAGGGGGATTTTTGGTCATTTGCACGAAGGCACCGTGGGGCCTGGAGGAGCGGGGTGCAGTCTGGAGAGGAGTCATCTGAAAACGAAGCAGGTCAACAGGCGTGATCTTAAAAGAGACCCGAGTGGTCTAGGGTAGAAAGGCCCATGCCAACAGGCTCCGTGGGCTCGTGAGTGTTGCCCACACAAAAGAAAAAAGAAGACATGACTGTCAAAAGCAAAAGACACTCTATTATGACTTGTGACGATGACTGACTTTCCTGGGGTAGCAAGATTAAGACGAAGTTTTGCACTGACTGTAACAGAAGGCCTGGCAGCTTCTGCTGAGTGTAGGGACGCAGGGCCCGTCTCATCCTCTCTCGGTCCCCTGGAAGCGGGACCTTTACTGAGGGTGGAACGAATGTGGCTCTGCATCGCTGGGCAGAGGGACTCCCCACTGGGGTGCGGGCCGTGTGCGCTGGTGCCAGGGAGGGCCTGAGTGGTCCACCGCCCAGCCAGGGAAAGAAAGAATGCTCCCCGCAGATCGAAGCCCGGAGTCTCTTAAAATGGAAATGAACATTTAAAAAAAGGCCTTTCTCAAGGGAGAAACATGCCGTAAATCAGAGCCCTTGGAAGACAGCTGGGGCCTGTGCCGGATTTTGAGTAACTTGCTGTTTAATAAATGTTCTATTTTTCACCCTTTAGGGAAATACACAGCTCCATCTAAAACTTAAGAGCCAAAATAATTTCACTTTTTTTCCCCCAGTCTTATATTTTTATAAGTTTTGTGATAGAGACAAACTATCTGGAAGCTTTCTTTCTTCTTCTTTTTTTTTGCGGGGGGGAGATTTTTGCTATAGGGCATGTGCACTTGCTAGAGAGACAGAAAATGAGAAATCATCCCCCCCCTCACCCCCGGGCAAATGGCCGCACCGCAATCCTTTCTCCTCCATTCTCCTCTTGGGATCACGGGCATGGACGCACATGTGCCCGGCGTGAGTTTTAAGTTGGCGGATCCCGGATGTGAACTGCAGTTGACTAGGTGGGAGGAGTCCAGCGACATAACCATTATGCCATCTGCTGGTCCCTGGAAGCTTTCTTTTAAATGTCTCACTAGGAGGCAGAGAGATGGTCTTCTCTGTACGCCCGTTCTGACCTGGCGATTTGGAGGCTACTTAGACCCCACCACCGAAGTCTCAGGATCCAGAGGGAGGAGCCGCTATGTGGAGTTTTGAGGAATTGCTCCTGGGTTTTCCTCTGTAAGAGCTGGATGGTAATAATGTAAAGCATGATCTACTCATTGCAGGACATTTTTTTCTTCTTTTTCCATAGGGCGAGTGCACTCACCAGAGAGACAGACAGAAACAGTGAGAGGGAAAGTGAGAAACCATCCCTCAAGGGGCATGGCCATGCCACAGTCCCTTCTTCACTCTCCTCTGAGATTCTAGGCATGCTCGCACACACACCCAGTGTGGTTCTCAAGCCTCCAAGTCTGGGACTCAAACTGCAGTTTGCCATGGGAAAGTCCAGTGCCTTCACCAGCATGCCACATGCTGGCCTGGCATGTCCTCTTCTAAGACATGCAGGTGTGTATTGCGTGGGCATATGGAGGGCATCTGAAACCAGACTGCCCGCGTGCAGCCTCTGCGCTGGTGAGAAGCAGTGCTCCGTGTACATTCGGACTCAGTGGCTGGGTGTGTTCCATCGATTTTCTAAACCCTGGGGGCCAGGGCCTGGTCTGTCCGCAGTACAGTCCTTTTTCTTAAATTTAGTTTTCTTTACTCATGATGGAGTGTATGCCCGTGCATCATGTGTGTGTGCGTGAGAGAGAGAGACAGGGACAGAGAGACAGAGACAGGTGGGGGAGCACCCTTCTCAGGGTCTGACGACGCCACGATCCCCTTCCTCCAGCCCATCATACACATCCCCTGTGTGTTTCAGGATGACTAGGTCAGGGACTCGAATCGAGGTCACCGAAGCCAGATGGCTTCTCTGGAGCTGGAAGTTACTGCTCTGCCACAGAGTCAGCCCTGTCCTTAATATATTCTTGTTGTCCTGTTCTGCTCTTTTGTGAAATTTAACCTGTCTTCATCTTCAGATTGGGGCATAGCGGACCTGGGAAAACAACGTCGTCCTAACCAGAGCCTGGAATTGTTGAAAAATGACACAGGCCAAAAGGGCTGGATGGTAGCACGGGGGTAATGCAACGCCCTGAGAAGCTAACTCACATGGGAAGGTTCAGGGTTTGCATCCAGAGACCGCCCTGAGTATGCTCGGCAGGAGTATGCCCATGACCCAGGGCTGGTTGAGGCTGGGGCATGAAGACCCTGTGAGGGGTATTGTCTCTGTATCTCTCCCTCTGGCTCATAGGAGAAAGAAAGAATGAAACTTAAAAAAAACTGTACAGGCCCGTTTTACCTTCTGCAGGAGATGCCAGTACAGACACACATTATTCCATCACGGCCACTGTCTTCTGCGGGGTCCTGACAGCGCCACCTCTGCAGTGCCCAGCTGGGATCCCACTCACCTAACTCAGATTCAAGGCCTGCGAGGATTCGGGAACTGAGGCATGACTCAAAGACCACGTGGAGTTCGGTTTTGCATGTTTTCTTTGAGTGCGGGCCAGCAAAGACCGCGGCCTCACATAATTTTTCTGCCGGGTGTGGAATAGTGCCATCGAAAGATGATTCATGAGAAGAAACTGTCGAGTTTCTGCCTGGGACTGAATGGAAAAAAACTTGGTTGAAAAAATCCCAGACGTGTACCCAGAAGACACATAGAACCGAATTTATATCTTTAGCTTTGGGAATCTACATTCATTATTTTCTCTCACTTAACTTGGAAAACGGTAAAAATCTGGCCACAAAGCTCTTGTCAGATTATAAATAAGATTTTTTGGTTATGTGTTAGAGTCTGGGCCATAATGGTAGCTAATATTTGCCTTGTGTTCCTCAGCTTATAAAGTGATGGTCCTGAATATTTAAATTGCTTATTAACCCTGGCTATAGGCGTTATTATTTAGTTTTTTTTTTTTCTTTTTTTGGAGAGGTTTTTGCTATAGGGCGCGTGCGCTCGCCAGACAGACAGAGAGAGACAGAGAGATAGAAAGCGAGAAATCACCCCCCAGCGGGGATGGCCACGCCGCAATCCCTTCTCCTCCATTCTCCTCTTGGGATCTTGGGCACGCACACACACGCGCCCGGCATGAGTTTAAGCCGCCGGGCCCGGGACTCGAACCGCGGTCGATTACGTGGGAGTCCAGCGACATAGCCATTACGCTAACTGCTGGTCCTGAGGCGTTATTATTTAGTTTTGATATAAGGTGCATGCATTCACCAGAGAGAGATGGAGAGAGAGCGACAGAGAGAGAGAAGGTGAGAAATGGCCCCCCAAGAGGGGATGGCCACACCACAATCCCTTTTGGGCACACATGCACATACACCTGGTGTGTTTTTCAACCACCGAATCTGGGACTTGAGTCATGGAGCTGGTATGTGAAATCCAGCTGCCTTGACCTTCATGCCACCTGGCTGGCCTTAGGCATTATTCTTTTACCAAATTAACTGATAAGAAAACTACATTTTTGTGGTAGCCACATGGACAAGTCCAGTCTGAGTGCTTTAACCCAACCCTCCACATCCTTTGTTTTGATCCATGAGGTAGTTTTATGAGGTGGTAGCTTTCCAACAGCAACTCTTTGACGTCAAAGGTGTATTTTATAACTCCATCTAGTTCCGTCACTACACAGAGTTAGTGCCAGGTCCCATGAGTTAAAGGACAAGGTCACTTTTTTTTTTTTTTTTTTTTTTTTTTTTTTTTTTTTTAGGGCATGTGCACTTGCCACAGAGACAGAGAGAGGTAGAGAGACAGAGAGACAGAAAGCAAGAAATTACCCCCAGTAGGGATGGCCACAATCCCTTCTCCACTCTCCTCTTGGGACTTTGGGCATGTATGTACCTGACTCTAGCATGAGTTTAAGCCACCAGATCCAGGACTTGAACCGTGGTCAACTACTTGGGAGTCCAGAGACGTGACCATTATGCCACCTGCTCATCCCAAGGACAAGGTCACTATCACTACTACTCTTACTTCAGATGCCAGCCACGGGCAGAATCCCTACACTTTTCTGACTTGGCAACAAATCTGGAGGTCCCCACTCATTCAAGAAGTCACTAGAACAACTCCTGAAACTCAGGAAAGCACTATAGTTTCTGTTTTCATTCTGTGAGCAAGGGTACAGATGGACAGCAGATGAACAGGGACGCAGGCAAGGCCTTAGGGGTGCGGGTGGTGCAGAGCTCCCAGGCTCCCCTGGACTATCTGTGGGATTCAGGTGTGTCACCTCCCTGCTCACGGTGTGTTCACTGAGCAGGAACCTCTCTGAGTCCCCTCATTTCAATGTGTTTACCAAAGTTTCTTTAGTAGGCCTGACTGACGTAATCACTGGTCATTGGCGTTTGAACTCCATCTGCAGTCCCTCACCCCTCCCCGAGGGTTGGGATGTGGGGCAGAGATTCCAACCTTCTAATCGTGTGGTTGGTTTCTCTGTGGACCAGCCTCAATCCTGATGCTATCTAGGGGCTCTGTAATGAGTCGCCTCATCAGCATAAATTCAGGTAATGTAGATATGGCCTTGCTATGGATAACAACAGAGATCCCCATCATTCAGGGAATTCCAAGGTTTTTATGGAGCTGTGAGTCAGGAGCTAGAAATAAAGACCAGTTATGGTTTTATTATATCACAGTGGTCTTATCAGAAGTAGATTCCAATGAGGACCACCACCACCACCACCACCACCACCGGCCCTCTCCATCTCAAAATCTGGACCTATTTCCCCTTTCTTGAATTTGTCTTGCTCTGAATAACAAAAATGGCATTCTGAAATGGAGCTAGGCCTTAAAAGAACTGGAATGCTCCCTTTTGGAAGTCAGGTACCATGGTTTTAGGAAGCTTGGGTTGAATCTTCAGATGATGAGGAACTGTATGGAGAGACCTCAGGGAATGAGAGGCCTCCTTGGATGGCTACGTCCCTGCTAGGATCCCAACTGCTCACAGCCACATCTGTGACCCCAGCTCTACCACACGGGGCAGAACCTCCCAGGAGGCCTACAGTGGGGTGATAAGTCATAAAGTGCTGTCGCTTTACGCCATTAAGCATAGGGCAGTTTGTTACGCAGCAGCAGATACCTGAAACACGGGTCTATTGAAATCCTTCCGAGAGTTTAGTATTTTGACAATGAGACCTTACAAAATTTCCTTCCCAGAAATATCTCAAATGTGTAGAATTTCATTAAACGTAGAACACTGATAGAGCGAGGCTTACAGGAAAACAAACCCAAGCACCAGCAAAAAAGAGGAATATATTTTGTGCCTGAAAAATAACAATACTGGGCTCGTTTATGTCCATAGTGTTTTCTCCAGGGTTTTTGTCAGCTGTCAGTTTTACGTCACTGCATTTTTTCTGTATCTTTCTGATTCATTCACTTTGTGCTATAGTTACAGGTTTTGCTATAAATGAATGAAATGCTTTTCTTTTTTTTTTTTTTAAGAGATTTTTGCTATAGGGCGCGTGCACTCGCCAGACAGAGAAAGACATAGAGACAGAAAGCGAGAACTCATCCCCCGGGGGGATGGCCACGCCGCAATCCCTTCTCCTCCTTTCTCCTCTTGGGGTCTTGGGCACGCACGCACACGTGCCCGGCATGAGTTTTAAGCCACCGGGTCCGGGACGTGAACCACGGTCAACTATGTGGGGGGTCCACCAACATAGCCATTACGCTAACTTCTGGTTCCCTGAAATGCTTTTCTAAACATCTACACCACCACTTACTTATCCAAGTAGGTTTTATTTCTCATAGTCAACATTTTTTATTACTTACATTTTTTAGAATTCTATATCCTTAGGTCCAGTGCAGTATTATCTAAAAAAAAAAAAAAAAAAAAAAAAAAAAAAAGCCAATTTACATTTTCTTAAATTCAAGAGGAGAGAACCCAACTGGCAAGGCAAGCCTTCTCCATGCAGTCACTCAGGGACCCAGGCTCCTGCCCCTATGCTGCTCTGCCATCCCCTAGGACAATTCCAGCTGCGATGCTTCCTGAGTACTGGAGATGGTCACGACAACACTTATGAGCAACATTTCACAGCAAGATCTGTAAGTAACCCACAGCACTTCCATTCTCCACGGAAAACTCAGAGGACACACCCTGCAGTCACCAGCCGCTGCTTTGTTACTATGGAAGTCACATACTTTCCTTCACGTGTTACTACAGAAGAAGAAAGAATAGGCTTTGGTAGATAATTAGAAATATGTGCCGGAGGCGGGTCGAAGTGTTTGAAGGCAACCAAAGAAAGAAGATAGCACTTCAAAGAAATGAAACAGGGCCAGCACATGGCATAGAGGTTAAGGCACTGAATCCAACATGGCTGGCTTCGTGGTGTGGGTCCTAACTCAGTGGCTTGAAAGTCATGCCAGGGGCATGTGTATGTGCCCCAAATCCTGAGAGGAGTCTAGAGGAGAATGGATTGCAGCATAGCCATCCCCCAGGGGCTGATTTTTCACTTCTTCTCTTTCTCGCTCTCTGTGAAATACATGTACCCAATAGGAACAACTAAAAAAAAAATTAAAATAGGGACCAACAGATGGAATAGTGGCTACATCATTGGACTCTAATATAGTCGATTCTGGTTTGAGTCCCAGACCCAGCAGCTTAAAATTCATTCCAGGTACACGTGTGTGCATTGCCCAAGATCCCAAGAGGAGAAGGGGTGGCTTCATGGCCATCCTTCCAGGGTGTGATTTCTCACTTTTGGTATCTCTGTCTCTCTGGTGAGCACAGGTGCCCTATAGCAAACATCTCTCTAAATAAAATAAATTAATAAAAATAAAAAGTAAAAGGCACAATGGCACATTGTTACAATAATTAGATCATCTATCAATAAGGTTAATATTTTAAAAGGATAATCTTTTCTTATGTAGAGTCTGAAATGTTTTAAAAGGCTGTTATTACTTTTTTATGATTATTATTTTCAGTTTTTGCTGTAGGGCACAAACGCTTGCCAGAGAGGGGCAGAGACAGAGAGAGAAGGAAAGTGACAAATCACTGAGGAGGATGGCCATGCTACAATCCCTTCTCCTCCATTTTCCTGTCGGGATTTTGGGCACACACACTCACTCGGCAGCGTGATTTTCAAGTCTCTAGGTCCGGGACTCGAACCACAAAACTGGCCAGGGGATCTAGCACCTTAATCTCCCTGCCACCGGCTAGAGCCCATTAAATTAGTTTTAGAATACGTTCCACTTTTCACGACTTCGATCTTCTCCTAAGAGCTCAGCTGAGGCGTGGCAACAGCTCTGCAGCATCAGGTCCCAGGTAGAGAGCGGTGGTAATTGGCACATGGCAGTGCACATTCCTCCTGCCGGCTACTTCCCAATGACTCCTCGGGTAAGAGCCACCTCCTCCTTACTGTCACTCTAACAGCCCTATGTCACCCTCGTATTTTCCCCAGTGTTCACTTGTGAGGGAAGACTTGCACCTCATCTGCTTATTTAGTATTACGTACCTATGGCCTCATAGCAAGTGGGCATATTTGATTCAGTGGCACCCATTACAATGTTTAAAATATGAGGAGGGCTCAGCGATGCCATTCCACTTAGCAGCCCGCGCTAACATCGTTTTTTGAAATGCTCCCCATTTCCGCCACGTAGCCAAAGCTTTATTTATCATCGGATTTGCATCTTGTGATGTATTCTTGAGCCAGCCAACTCATCTAAAAGCAAGCTCATTTCATGCAAAGTAGATTTAAATGTGACTGCTTTAAAATGGACCACCCTGTTTAAATGATCCTCCGGATGTAATTAGAAGGAACTGGAGTTCCGTGGATAGGAAAAAAAAAAAAAAAAGGCCAACTAAATGATTTTCCTCTCCTGAGGTACTTTTTGAACATGCACCAATAAAACTGATTATAAGATGATTTATTTTTAATGTAACTTTCCCACAGACAGCTTAACAGGAGGAAGTATAGGGGTGATGCATCACGTTGGAACAGACTTGCACAGTGTGTAACAAACCACAGCGTTCACAGCTTCCGGCATGCCCTGTCTCTTGACAAGAGCGAAAGAAGAAGGCCTGAGAAGGCAGAGAAAGTGAGAAAGAGAGAGAAGAGAAAGAAAGACAAAAATGGCAGAGCTGTGAGACCATGCGTACTCCAATTTTGACTTACACGTTAGCTCACGAGTAAACCAAGCGTCTGTCACCGTCACAGCAACTCAACTTCCGTCCCAGCTGCAATGGATGGTGGTAAAGTTACTTGGGAACTCTTCACATCAAAGGTCACCATGCGAATAGGATCTGGTAGTATTAGCATGCTTGTCAAGCCTCTCAGCCTCTACACAATGAAGAACCCCAGAGCAGGGCCTCCTCCTCCCAGGCCCCGATGGTACCAAGCTTCGTGCCGGTCATTAAAAATAAAGGCCTGTTCAACTTTCAGGACATGCCTTCACAATTTTGGGTGCCACCAAGTTTTCAAGATTTGAGCCAGTTCAATGGTAGTATCGGCAGTCCGGCGTCTCCTAGGCAATGTAAGTAGTTGCCATAGAAACCCCAGAGCTGCCCCCATCAACCACTTTACCATTCTGACAGTTCAGAGAGTGACTATTTAGGAATTTCAATTCGAGGAGAAACATACACATTTAGATGAACAAAAATGCTTTAAAAGTCTATAGAAAATGTTTTAAATATATACATATATGTGTGTGTGTGTGTGTGTGTGTATATATATATATATATATATATATATTTTTTTTTTTTTTTTTTTTTCCCATCAGAAGGCAGACCCCTAAATATAGTCTGCATGTGGATATGAATTTCAGGAGTAATGTAAAAAGCACTCGGCAAAGAAAAAAGATGTGGAAGTTCTTTTATCCTCTTTTCTTCCTTGGAAAGGAAATAGGCACCAAGAATAAATAAGTTGTGAAAAATGATCAGCGGATTTTTTTTTTTTAAACAGGGTAGCCATAATATGTCATACTTGTTAAGTTAGAACTTGTGCATAGTATTAAGAAATTTTTTAGACTCTTCCATTTGCCAGTTCCTCATTTTCGTACAGTTCTGGCAGGGTCGTCTTTCTCACAACTCTGCTGTAAGGATTATAATGCTTTCCCCCCCTTTTTTTTTTTTTTTGGAGAGGTTTTTGCTATAGGGTGCGTGCACTTGCCAGACAGACCGAGAGAGACAGAGAGACAGAAAGCGAGAACTCACCCCCCAGAGGGGATGCCATGCCGCAATCCCTTCTCCTCCATTCTCCTCTTGGGATCTTGGGCACGCACGCACATGCACCCGGC
The DNA here is from genome assembly GCA_026018925.1 of Tupaia tana. NCBI lineage: Eukaryota > Metazoa > Chordata > Mammalia > Scandentia > Tupaiidae > Tupaia > Tupaia tana. Next base: position 21,450,101 of record JAKSZU010000024.1, on the reverse strand, counting down.
GTGAGTTCAAGCCACCGGGTCCAGGACTCAAACCGCAGTTGACTGCGTGGGAGTCCAGCGACATAGCCATTACGCTAACTGCTGGTCCCTAGAATGCTTTCCCTTTTATGGTGAGGGGAATTGAGGCTCCTGAGGATGGGCTCCAAATTAGGGTCCTGCTGGGATCACGCTGGGTCGTGGTTACTCCTAGCTTGAGAACAACACTGGCTGGTCAAATGAGAACGGTGATATCGACAAATCCTTCAAACAGAAAATCAGGTCCTACTTAAAAAAACAAACACAGGGCCAGTAGGTGGCATGGACAGTAAGGCGCTGGATCCTACAGGGCCAAATGCATAGTTCGAGTCCTGCAGCTTGAAAATCGCACCGAGTGAGTGTACTCATGTGTGCGTAAAATCCCAAGAGGAGAATGGAAAAGCAAGGCTTGTGGAGTGGCCATCCTTCCTGGGGGGTGAATTCTCAGTTTATTTCTCTCTTTCTATGTCTCTGGTGAGCGCATGCTCCCTCTAGCAAAATAAAACAAACAAAAAAGAAAACAAATTGACCCTCCCCCCCCACACACACACACAAAGACATTTAAGAACAAAACTCAGATCTATCACAACAGCAGCATGTCCTGTTTCTAGAGATACCCAATGTATCTACCTACTCAGAAAAGCCCCAGAACATGAACCTGGGACCTTTTCGTGTGGGTCCAGTTGCATCATCACTTGGCCTCATGTTATTTTGTTGCTCATTTTAATTAGATGTTACCTTTGGAAGAAATTTAGGAAACAGAGAATCACTCTAGTGAAGGGTCTACTGCTCCACGCGGGTGGCCCTGGTCACTTTCATTAGCAATAACAGCGACACACTGGGCAGTCACTCAGGATCAGCTGCCATCCTGGACACTGAAAGAAAAACCTGAAGCAAACAAACAAATAAAATTCCTGGCCCGAAAGACCATAAAGGCAGAGTCATCTCACTGGGCACTGAAACAGAGAACTGAAACCAAACCAAACTAAGCAGAAACAAATATACACATGCAACTCACACACAGGAGGTTCTTGGCCTGGAAAGATCTTGAAGGCAAAGAGACTTCTTATTCACTATTATTCCCCCTGAACATCTGGTCTGGTACCTGTAATGTACAATATCTATCTATCTATCTATCTATCTATCTATCTATCTATCTATCTATAGATACAGATATTGATATAGAAATACATACAGTATAAATATAAATAATATAGGAACCAACAGCGTAGTGGCTATGTCGCTGGACTCCCACGTAGTCGACCACGGCTCGAGTCCCAGACCTGGTGGCTTAAACTCATGCCGGGCGCATGTGCGTGCGTGCCCAAGATCCTGAGAGGAGAATGGAGGAGAAGGGATTGCGGCGTGGCCATCACCCCTGGGGGGTGATTTCTCACTTTCTGTCTCTCTGTCTCTGTCTGTCTGGTGAGTGCACGTGCCCTATAGCAAAAACCTCTCCAAATAATAATAATAATAATATAAATATAAATATAAATATTAAATATAAATATAGTGCTGAACAGGAACAGCAGGTAGCGTGGAGGTTAGGGTAGCTGGATCTCACATGGCTGACTGAATGACTGAATGGTTCGAGTCCTGGACCCAGTGGCTTGAAAAACACACTATGTATGTGTGTTTGCCCAAAATCCTGACAGGAGAATGGAGGACCAGGGATTGTGGTGTGGCCATCCCCTTGGGGGGAAGGTGATTTCTCACTTTCCCTCTCTCTCTCTCTGTCTCTCGCTGGTGAGTGCACATGGCCTATGGCAAAAACTTTTTTAAAAAAGTGCTTAGTAGATATTTGGTGAATCAATGGGTGAATAAATGAATGAGCCTTCTATTCACAGACCTGTGGGCAGGTGTGATGAGCAACAGCTATTGAAGAGGGAGACTGAGACAGGGTTCTCCTACCTGCTCCAGCTCTTCTCTGCCTGCCTTGAGTGGCTGACACTGGGCTTGGACGTCCTTCAATCCTGTGGAATGTCCTGGAGCTTGGAGGTGGGGGGCATGCGATCCTGGCTGGGAGTTTGTCACAATGGGAAAAGGTCATTTCCAACCTTGTGTTCCTCTGTCCAAATGGCTTGGAGCTGCCAGCCTGGGTCGGGATTCCTCTGCCCTCTTCCAGAATCAATGGGGCTGGAGAGGGGACAGCCCCCCCTAAACCAGAGGGATCAACCTGGGGCGTGCAGGAGCTCTGGGTTAGGGCCGTCACGCCGTGTCCAAGGCCAGTCTACAAGTTAGAGATACGCGCTCGGCCCTCTACTTCTCTCAACGTTCCCCTCACTCACCCACGGCTGAGTGATGCGAGAGAGGGCTTGAGGCCTCCATGTTGGCATGGGCTCGAGCATGGGCTTGAAGGTTCGGGCTGATTTGAAGGGCTGGAGGATCACTCCCTGCCCTGGACAGAGCCTGTGTTGATACAAGGTATCCTGGCAATGGGATGGGACAGGAGCCCAGCTTCGTTTTATTCTCTCTTCAGCAAGGATTGGCATCTAGAACTTTCCCTTGGATCAGAGAAGTAGTTGAAAAAATACATATATATGTTTAGCCAGAAAAGAGAGGAAATAGAGCATTACTTTTTCAACTTATGCTGGCCACAGGCCTTAAAACTGCTCAGTCTCTGTCATCAGACTCTCTCTCAGACAGTCCGCCAACACATTTTTCCAATGTACATTCGAACCTTCCTATTTGCAATTGAGGTGGGAAGAAATTATCAATTGATCTTCACTTTTAAGCAATTTTGAGGTTTGTGGACTTATACAGCTGTAGTTTTTGTATTTAAAAATGTCTTAGGGGGCTTGGCAGGTGGCATGGTGTTAAAGCTCTGGACTCCCACATGGCTGACTGCAGTTCCAGTCCCAGGCCTGGTGGCTTGCTTTCCCACTTTCTTTTTCTTTCGTCCTGTCTCTCTCTGGTCAAATTAAACAAATAGTAATAGCAAATAAAGTTACATGAATACGTCATTCTTTTTAAAAAATGCCTTACGACATTGGTTGCTTGGAAACAAATTGCTTACATTAGTTAAAAAAATATGAGGCCAGCTTGAGGTACAACTGTGACGTGCTGCACAAGCAAAGCCGGGTCTCTATGGAATATCAGGGGTTCAGTTCCCTCATCGACCATTACATGCTGGGTGTATGCACCCATGATCCGGCCTCCTGGGAAGGTTGGGAAGGATTACAGGTGAGACCTTGCTGCCGGTGCATGTTTCTCTCTCTCTCTCTCTCTCTCTGAAGAAATATATAAATTTTCTGGGGGCCAGCAGTTAGCATAATGGTTATGTTGCTGACCGTGGTTTGAGTCCCAAATCCGGTGGCTTAAACTCGCGCTGGGCGCATGTGCGTGTGTGCCCAGGATCCCGAGAGGAGAGTGGAGAAGAAGGGATTGCGGGGTGGCCATCCCCCCTGGGGGGGTGATTTCTCGCTTTCTATCTCTCTGTCTCTCTGGTGAGCACATGTGCCCTATAGAGAGAAAAAAAAAAAAAACCTCTCCAAGAAATATATAAATTTTCTTTAAAAAGGCATTGTTCTTTTAAAATCTTTTATTATTATTATTGTCAGAAATGTGTGCACTCACCAAAGAGAGAGAGAGAGAGAGAGAGAGAGAGAGAGAGAGAGAGCGAGCACTTGCTATGGGACATGATCACACCACAGTCTTTTCCTCTATTGCTCCATCGCATCAAGATTTGGGGCAAGCATGTACATGCACCTGACATACTTTTCAAGCCACCAGGGCTGTGATTCAAATTGTAGTTGGTCATGTGGGATCCGGCGCCCACGGCATATCATCTACACTGAATACAGGGCTGGCCCAGAATCTGGCCCACTTATCCTCCCCAACACTTGCAATTATACAAAGGGACTCTAACAATTCATAGAAACGTGGGATTAAAGGATGAGCTTATTTTAGTGCAAAAAAAAAATTTTAATCCATGCATAGTTTTTTCATAATACACATTCCTCACAAATTTTTTGAAGACCCTTTATAAAATGTGTTTAAATGTACCTTTATTCCCAAAGCATGTTCATCTCCTGGTTTGTTGCTCACACCACAGTGCCATGATGGTGCTTGGCAGAGATACCAGCCTCATGGCTGAGACACGAGACCACAGACCTGGTGCCACTGGCTACCTAGGGGTGGAACAGGATTTGAATCTGAGTTGGTCTGAATCCAACAGATGTGCTCTTTCATTGGCACTATTGAAAGTTGGATTTCCTTTAGGGACATCTGGTAAACCTTATTCTTTAGGCTCATTTGAACCCCACTCAGCCAGCATTCTCCTGTGCTTTGCAGAGAGCAGGACCTGTGTTAGGTCAGGGGATCTAGAAACAAGGAAATAGACACTTGGTAACATTTAACAACATGTCTTCATTTTTTACCCAATTTAGCTTTGCTGCAAACTTTCAGAGTCTATACTAGAAACACTCACAGGAAAACTCACGACATATACATGCACACAAACTATTGCTCAGTAGAGGAAGGTGAAGTCAAGTAAATTCATATGAAACAGAGGAAAGTAATTTCCTGGGCCTTGTCTAATTGATGTCATCAAGGTTTATGGTCCACCTTTAGACAGGCTGTGGCAATGATTCCATTTCCCCAAGGAGGACCTCTGACATTAGTCAAGTCATTACAGGGCTCTTCCGGCGTTCTCAGAGCAGCTAATGGAAGAAGGATAGACACCCAACATCCTCTCTCATTAGCGTCTTCAGGAACTTCAGCCAGATCCATTCCACAGCCTTTCACTCTTCCTTCTGCAGCCTATTACTTGGTTCTTGAGTGGAACCTGCTGTAGGGCTGAATCTTTTCAACCCTGTTTTTAATACCTCAGTTTTTTTTTTTTTTTAAGAGAAGTCTGATGTTCATAGTAAAACTGAGCAGAAGATGCAGAGATTCCCCATATGCTTCCTGCCCCTACACATGCAAGGCCTCCCCCATTATTAAGAGCCATCCACTGGTTACGACTGAGGAACCTTCATTGGCACATCGTCACCCAAAGTCCATAGTTTACATGAGGGTCCATCTTGGTGTCATAAGTTCTGTAGGTTTGGACACATGCACAATGGTAAGTGTCTACCATTATAGGATGATACAGAGCAGTTTCACTGCCCTAAACATTTGCTGTGTCCCACCTACTCATCCCTTCCTCCCCTTAACCACTGGCACTGATCTCCATAATTTTGACTTTTCTAAGATGTTGTATAGTTGGAAACAAAATGTACATAGCCTTTTCAGAGGGCCATCTTTCACCTAGTCATATACATGCAAGTGCTCTCCATGTCCTGCCTTGACAGTTCGTTTCTCTTTAGTGTTGAATAATATACCATTGTCTGGATGTAGCACAGAGTATCCATTCTCCTACACAAAGACATTTTGGCTATTTCCAAGTCTGGCCATTTGAATAAAGCTCCTATACACATCTGGGCAGGTTTTTGTGTGGACATAAGTTTTCAATGCATTTGGGTAAATACCAAGCATGTGACTGCTGGGTTGTGTATGACAGGAGGACAAGTTTGTAAGAACTGTCAAATGACCTTCTCAAGTGTTAGACCATTTTACATCCCTACCAGTGATAAAGGAGTTCCCGTTGCTCCACATCTGCACCAGTGTTGGTTGTTGCTGGTGTACTCTGGCTATTTTAATAGGTGTGTAGTGGTATCTCATTTTAATTTGCATTTCCCTGATGATATAGGACATGCAGCACCTTTTTTTATAATTATTTACCACCTGTATTTCTTCTTTGGTGAGGTGTCTATTAAGTCTTTAGCTCATTTTTTTTTTTTTTAAATTCACAGAGGGTACGTGTGCTTGCCAGAGAGATGGGGGGTGGGAGAAAGGGAAGGAGGGAGAGGGAGAAAGTACACTCAATGGGGCATGATCACACTGCAATTCCTTCTCCTCCATTCCTCCAGTCTGTCAGGATTTGGGACATGCACACACACATGCATCCAGTGTGTTTTCCAAAGCCATTGTGACTGGGATTCAAACTGCAATTGGCCTTATGGGATCTGGCTCCTTCAACCACTAGGCTATGAAGCCAGCCCTGGCCTTTTTTTTTTAAATTTTATTTTTTAAAGCTTATATTAAAGGCAGCTTTCTGGGAGCCATGTCTTCTTTTTAGTTCTTCCATGAGAGAGAGTGAAGTAGAAACAGAGAGAGATAGAGAGGCACTTCCAACTCTGTAGTTCCACCCCAGCCTGAGCCAGCCAGGATCATGGCGGGTTCCTGCATGTACTAGTGCAGGGAGACCTCAGGCTATGATCTAAAAACTTTCCCATGTGGCCTCAGTGTTGCGGAGCATCATGTTACCTCTGTGCCACAATTCTCAGCCTTTGGCCCTTCTTTTAATGTCAGAAGGCAAAGCAAATGTGAGAGAGGGAGAGAGAGGAGAGAGAAAGAGAAAGAACCCTCAACAGGGCATGGTCACAGTGCAATTCTTTTCCTTCCAATTCTCCATCCTGTCAGTACCCTAGGTGTACAAATGTCTAATGGTTTTCAAGCTGCCAGGGCTGGGACTCGAACCCTAGCTGGCCATGTGAGATCTGGCTTCCTCTGTGTAATGTTTAACTGCTGTGCTAGAGTGAAGCTCTGACCCATTTGTTAATCAGGCCATCTGCGTTTGGATTGTTGAACTTTAAGGGTTCTTTGCAGAGCAAACATTTTTTATTTTAATGAGGTCCAATTTACCAATGATTTCTTTCCTCATGCCTTTGGTGCCATGTCTAAAAAGTCATCACCAACCTCAAGGTCACCTAGATTTTCTTCTAGGAGTTCTATAGTCTTTAACTTTTTGTTTTGTTTTGTTTTGTTTGGAGAAACATTTATTCTCTGTCAATTTTATTTCCACTACGCATAGAAGCCTGTGGAAGAACAGCTGAAGAGCACTCCTTGATTGTCACCCATTCAGTGCCCTGAGGAGTGGAGGTTGCAGACCAGTCTTCAGGGGCAGACTAAGCACTCCAGTCTTCAGTAGAGAACTTGTGGGTAGGCACAGAGGGCACCTGCATGCCTATAGACCAGTCAATGACCTCAGGTTGAGTAGTAAACTCAGCAATTGGTGTGCTCCATTCACCCTGGAATTCCTCCTCGGTCACAGCCTTTTCCGCAGTGGCCTGCTCCTCCTTTTCAATCTTCTCAGGATCTCTGTAGAAGTAAAGATCAGCCGTGAACTCCCATGGGTGTTCACGGGAGATGGTGCCATGCATATGCAGCACTTCCCTGGCCAGCTTCCACCACATCAGACCCACCAAGTGAGTTCCCTTGTTGTTGCAGGGGATGGCGATGTCTACACAGCACAGAGGAGGAGCTGTGTGGTACAGAGCTGACAAATAGAGTCACATAAGATGCCTCTGGGAGAGGCTGGGCGTCGACCCTGGGATCAGTTATCAACAGAAGATGCGGCTCCCACAAGGCTGCCTGGAACTGGTTAGTGAACGTTCCCCTTTCTATATTGAAAGATGTAAAATATGCACATAAATAGTAAGAAGAGGAAAAATAACTCCGTGTACCCATTATGCATGACCCAATGTCAACAATTACCAATACAGCACCAATTCTATTTATATTGCTCTTTGGCTTTGGGGTATGTGCGTGTGTTTGTTTAATATGACATCCTTTTGCTCGTAATGGCCTGGAAATGTGAACTTTTCAGGCAGCAGTTAGACACAGGGCTCCAATCGGCATGCACAAGGTCCACTGAGTCCTCAGTCTGTGTTCTGACTTTGCTCTGGAGGCTCTGGCCTCTAAAGAATTTTCACAGTAGCCCAACTCGCGTAGCTAATTTTCTTTTCTTTTTTTTTTTTAAGAGAGAGATTTTTGCTATAGGGCTCGTGTGCTTGCTGGGAAGACAGAGAGAAAGAGAGATAAAAAGCAGGAAATTATCCCCCAGAGGGGATGGCCATGCTGCAATCCCTTCTCCTCCATCCTCCTCTTGGGAGCTTGGGTGTGCACGCACATGCACCCAACATGAGTTTAAACTGCAGGTCTGGGATTCGAACCACGGTCAGCTATGTGGGAAGTCCAGTGACGTAACCATTATACCATCTGCTGGTCCCTCACTTAGCTAAATTACATGTATGAATCTGGTGACTTTCACAATTCCTCCTTGGTCATTCCTAGTATGTTTGCTTTCATGATCTGGTTTTTGCACTTCTGCTTAGAACAACCCTGAGTAGCTCCATTTGCTTGGAGGAAAAAAAAGCTAAAGGAGCCAGTCAATATGATGAATGAACAAGGAGGGAAAAAAAAAAGTCAAATATACTTAACTGAATGTCATCAAGCAAAGATGAGCACGACTTGAAACAGAGGCCGGTCTCACAGACATCGAGATAAACGATGCTGTTCCCTGCACAGCTGCAGTTTCTGCAGACCTTCCTTCTGAGGAATCACAGATGCTCAGCACCAAAGAGGACTTGAACCCTCTTTCCTTATGGATGCAGAGAGAGGAAGTACTGACTTGAAGACTTCAGTCTCACAGCTCGCTTTCAATCCCAAAGCCTGAACACCTAACCAGCAGGCTACACTGTGTCTGGATTCCGGTGACAGAGTCAGAGGATGTCACGGTGACCGTGTGGGACCTTGACAAGCAGCGCCTAGCACTAAGAACTCTACCTGCTCAACCTGTCTTCAAGGAAGCCATCTGCTTTGTGCGTAACCAAGACACACTCACTCGCTATGACGACTGGTGTGTTCTGATGATAGCGAGGCCTACCGTGAGATACGCAAATGACCATTTTTAAGGAAAGGAAAACAAGTTAGCTCAGATGGGAGAAGGAGGATGGACTTGGCAGGCCCAGGGCCTCTCTCTGCCCTGGGGAGAAGTCAGGTCTGATGAGCCCCCACGACTGCCCCTGGGGGGGAATCATTACAGGCTTGTCTACACGAAGGTAGGAGGGACAGCATCTAGTCCGCTGAGAGAAAATAGACTGACTTACTCTAAAACATTCAAGGATAGGCTGTGTGAAAGCCCCCAGGAGGCTATATGACGGCGCAGGGGCAAAACACGGTGTTTAACATCTGGCTGTTGTGAAATAGCCAGTTCTGCAGGGCTGACCCACATGGGAAGGTTCCAGGTTCAAGCCCAGAGACTTCTCGAAGAACGCCAATCACATATGCGCCTGTGATCCAGGGCTGCCTGAAGTTGGAGTGAAGCGTAGAGTCAAGACCCCATTGGGGGACCAGCAGATGGAGTAATGGCTACATTGCTGGACTCCCATGGAGTCATGGTTTGAGTCCTGGACCTGGTGGCTTAAAACTCACATTGGATGTGTGTGTGTGCGTGTCCGCCCAAAGTCCCGAGGAGAATGGAGGAGAAGGGGCTACAGTGATTTCTCGCTTTCTGTCTCTCTGCCTCTGTCTCTCTGGCAAGCGCACGTGTCCAATAGCAAAAACCTTTCTTTATTAAAAAAAAAAAAAAACCCCACTGGAGGAGCTATCTTTCTGTCTCTCTTGCTCATGGACTAAATAAATAAGGAACTTTAAAAGAAAACCTAGCAATAAAATCCCCAGTTTGCACGCTACGAGGCTCTGGCTCAGTCTTTGCCTTCCCACACCTGAGTAGTGCCCGTGTGGGTTACAGGAAGCAGAGATGTCGTCAGGACCTAACTGTTGTTTACTCAGGAAGGTGTGTAGGGACTGGGTGGCCCGATGGCAAGGGCTACCATGGAAGAAAACGAACCTCCCCTCGTAGCTCTCTCTGCGTGGGGGCTCTGTGAGAAGAGAGAAAAATAGCTCTCTGTAATATGGGTTGTTGAACATTATGGGCTTCCTCGGAATGAGTTCATTCTCTTCTGTGGCTGACCATAACTCACCACCATGGCTCCTCGGTGAGATACATGCTTTGGAAATGAGTAGAAATGCAAGATGCGTGCACCCTGGAACTGTCAGGGAGTTGCCCTGCATGAGCTCAGGCCCCATGGGACAAGGGACTGTTGTGACTTGTTCCAGGGAATCCTCTGTACCCTGAAAGCCAAGTCTCAAGTAGTCACGGTTTGCCATCTCCAGGGTAATTAAAGGGAGAGAGTAAATCACACACTGAAAAACAGCCCCGAGTGCTTAAGTACGTGTCAGTCACTGAGACTGGCATCTACACAGAGTGGAGGGGACCTGGGGCTTGCACACAACACCCCATGAGATCATTAGCACTACTTCAAGCACATGGGTTTCAGGGCAGCCTCAGCCCCTCCCTTCCGCCCAAGTGAACGCAATCAGATTCAGCTGGGGGCACATGAGGGCGGCGACGTGAAGCCCGCTCACTGAACAGCAGCCAGAAACTCGACCGTCTGCTATTAGAAAAATTAGAGACCGTTTAACCACACGAGACCATTTTGTGTTGGAAATAAAAGGGGCCCTGAAAGGAGAGTTCCAGGCCAGAGCCGAGGGCCCATATCCAGGTGAGATCAAACGCCATCCAGGGGCTGGCCCCGGACGAAGCTGGGTTCACCCAAGTCCTCCTTAGCAAAGACTACCCGGCGACCCAGATGTGTGAAAATTGGCCATGCACCAACTTTCCCAGTCCGTGCCATGTTTTCTCACTAGACTGACGTGTATAATTTCCCATGTCAGAGGAAAAATAGCATGGGCAGCGTTTTCCAAAAGACTGGCACTGTGTCCCTTTCAGTCCGGGACAACTTGGAGTTCTAAAGGGCACCTCGAACGAAGCAGTGGCCAGTCTTTTTTTCCATATGTTTTTCACTCCTCTATTTCCTTTTAGACCTCACGATCACACCTCATATATTAAGATTCTAATTTGTTTAACATCTAGGTGCTGAGAATAAAGGCACCACTAAACCCTGATGGATGGGGTAGCTACCGGGGACTGAAAAATGGGGGGGTGGGAGCTGTGCAGAGAGGGGGGAGAATACACAGCTGATTTTCATTTTCTCATAGGCATTCTGCCGAGAAACCTGTACAAAGACCTGAAATATGGATTGCTCTAAAGACTGTGAATGTTTAAAATGTCATGTTAAATTAGTAAGTGTCTTTAAATCTTCACTCTTTTGTCACGTTTTAGTAATGTTTATTACACACCATAAATCTTATTCCCATCCACATAAATTGAGCCCTAACCACGAGGGAGACAAGTTCTTCTACTCGCTGATCTAAGATCCTGGAGCAGTAGATGACATCAAATATTAGAATTGAAACAAAGAAGCTCTCTAGAGAAAACTGGTTTGGGGAGAAGGAATAACAATCTTTCTGCTTCCCTTGTTGAGAAAGAATTGTAATGGCTCTGAAATGCCGTTTAGTGATTTTTTTTTTAGGGGTTCGAATACGTGGCCATGTTCCTAATGAGAGTTTAAGTAAGTCGTTTCAACTATGCGTAGGTTCAGGTTGATTTCAGCCAATACAAGTCATGGTGAATAGAATAAATCAAACAGAAATCAACATTTGGTAAGCTAGTATGGAAGACAAAAGAAGCCATTTATAAAGGTTCAGGGTTGATCCGCAATGGGATTTCGCTGCTGTGAAGACACAGAGTAGCCAGGTGAGAGGAAAGAGTTGTGCTTGGAAGACCTGGAAGGGCTGATCCGAGGCATCATGGTTTCAGAGATCAGTACATTTCAGGAACCGGCATCTGGTTGTCAACTTTTTACTTTTCCAAATAAATGCCATTTAAAAATGTTATTGGCTATTGTTTTGCATACTTCTACACTGGAGAGATCTTTTTTTTTTTTTTTTTTTTTTTTTTTTTTTGGAGAGGTTTTTCGCTATAGGGCGCGTGCGCTCGCCAGACAGACAGAGAGAGACAGAGAGACAGAAAGCGAGAAATCACCCCCCAGGGGGGATGGTCACGCCGCAATCCCTTCTCCTTCATTCTCCTCTCGGGATCTTGGGCACGCACGCACACGCGCCCGGAGTGAGTTGTAAGCCACCAGGTCCGAGACGCGAACCGCGGTCGACTACGTGGGAGTCCAGCGACATAGCCATTACGCTAACTGCTGGTTCCCTACACTGGAGAGATCTTTTTAGAGACTTAAACATGGAATAAGTTTAGCTTCAGGGCAGACTCACCTCCTTGTCCTGATTGTCTCATTTCATTCCGAGTTAGCAGCAGAATGCAGACCACCGTTTTGGAATTGTCGGATTCCGGGAGAGTTATCCCGAATCCCAGCAAGATCTGCAATATTTCAGGAAGACAGTGCTCTTAGTATCTTATCCTTTATGGTTATTAGACTAGGGAGCCCAGCTGCATTGTCTGAAATACGCGGTTCTTTAGGTCCAGATCTCTAAGGTTAGAGACCCACCCTGAGACTCAGAAAGAAGCCACAGATTTGAGTAAAGTAGGAAAAGAGCAGTTTTTAATAGAAAAGAGAGAGGTTTTTGCTCTAGGGGCATGTGTGCTTGCCAGAGAGACAGAGAAACAGAAAGGGGGGAATCACCTCCCAGGGAATGGCCATGTCACAATCCCTTCTCCATTCTCCTCTAGGAATTTTGGGCATGCACACACACACGCCCAGTGTGAGTTTCAAGCCGCCGGGTCCAGGACTTGAACCTGAGTTGACCACATGGGAGCCCAGTAGCTTAACTGCTATACCACCTGCTGGCCCTCAAAAGTGAAGATTTTCAACAGGAAAGGAATATGGTCCACACCAGAAAGGTGTGTGAGTGGGCACCTGTTGGAGGACAACTGCACTGGGAGTGGGGTTAAGTGTCACTTTCATTTGGGGATCTTGTCATGAATATTTAGGAGGACTGATCTGTCAGGGTGGCCAGCTCCTTCGTCTGAATTTGTAGGCTTTTATCTGCACCTTGCATACTTTTTGCCACGTAAGGAATCTGATGACTCAGTTCTGCCTGTCCAGTGTGGGCTTTGAAGGTGTGGGCGTCCCCAGGGACGATGCCGCCCACAGCAGCCTACTGCCCCAGTAAAAACAGAATGTTGACCAAGCACCCTGGTGAATTCCTGTGTACGTGTACGCAGCGGTGGGAGGGAAGAAGAAAAGTAGGTCACTTCTCCTCTCGTGGCATCAGGGGTGGTCTCTCTCTGATCCCTGGTTACGGTGATTGATGATGTGCAAGATGTTCCCTTCAGTGGCATGTAGGACATCGACCGATAACACTATCACACTTCAGTGCATGCATGGGATTGTTTCCGGTTAGGAGAGCAGGATCCCACGTGGCTGAGCACACAGTTTGAACCTTGCCCGTGGTGGTTGGACAAATAAGCTGGGTGTACATGCGTGCATGCCCCAAATCCAGCCAGGACAGAGACATGGAGAAGGGGCTGTGGGGTGAACGTGCACCATTGGCTAACGCGTTCTTCCTCTCCTCTCTCTGGCTCTCTCTGGCAAGCACACATGCTCTCTGGCAATAATAATATCACATAAACAAACACATTGGGTCATTGGAAAAGTTGATGCATTTCTGCATAGAAATACATAGAACTAGGCATCATGACTCCCAATGAGCCAATAATTCAAAGATGAATACAACAAACAAACAAAACCCTTCTGTTTTAAAATAACAAACGGGCTTACGTCTTTCTTACTACTTAATGAATTATGCAATGGCAAAGAACGCATGGATCCAGTGTGAAGGGCTAGCCCCTACCTCAGCTCTCTTTTTTTTTTGGAGAGGTTTTCGCTATAGGGTGAGTGTGCTCACCAGAAAGACAGAGAGAGACAGAGAGATAGAAAGCGAGAAATCACCCCCCAGGGGGGATGGCCATGCCACAATCCCTTCTCCTCCATTCTCCTCTCGGGATCTTGGGCATGTACGCACACACACCTGGCGTGAGTTTAAGCCGCCGGGTCTGGGACTTGAACCGTGGTCGACTACATAGCGACATAGCCATTGCGTGAACTGCTGGCCCCACCTACCTCAGCTCTCTTTAGGATTGCTATTTGAAAACTAAAAGGGTCTTGGGTGTTTTTTTTAAAGCTGCTTTTCCACCACCACAATTCAGTTCCCCATTGGTGAAATGATTAATACAGAAACCCAATAGATGACCTTACCTGAGTTCATACTAACGATTCTTCTTTTGAAAATACGCTTTATAATGGGGTTACCAGCTCTCACTAATTCAGCTGACAATCTACAAAAAGAAAAACAGTGGAAATGCCAGTCAAAAAACTGAGAGCCAACAAGCTCATCATTTAAAAATGAGTAGAAATTTTAAGGCTCCCCTTGCAGTCAGCATCCCCCCAGACTAAAATCTGGACGGTGCCTTCGCTTAGTGGAGTATTTGCAGCAGAAACTGAAGTTAATATGAACTGGCGTCAGCTACCACCTGTCAGCTGAGGCTGGTGAGCCGTGCCACCCCGAGAAATGGACCAGGAGAAATAAATAACCCTCCAGAACAGTAGTCCACAAATATTGACATGTGACCGGGATCCCAGATAGCGCATGGAAAGCTGCAGGGCTTGCGCATTGCTGTCTCCTACATGATCTGCTTTTTATCAATCTGCTTAGCTCTAATGACTGGAATGCATTTATCATAAATTAATTCCGAATAGCTGGTGCTCTGGAGGGAAGCTGGAACTCGTCTTGATGCTATTAATAGTTAAAACAGAAGCCTCAACTTAGGAACACCGTGCACAGCTTTTACAATATACAGCCCACTAAAGGACCCTGCGATAGGTGGCCTGGATCGCACGGGAGATTTGTGTCGTCCTTACAACTCTGCTGTCCACGGACATGACCATGTTTGAAAAATGGCCCGTTATGTTTGGAGTGTGCGTTTTAAGCTGTTTATCCTAAATCATGGCAGATATCTGCCTTTGTGTATTCTCCACTGTGAACTTGCAGCTGGGGTTGGGGTTAAGCACGTCTGTGATGATGTGATAGGGAATTACGGTTTAACTGGGGCCAAGAGGATCAGGGGCCACATGCTTCTTTATCCAACTGACCTAAAAGACAAAGTCCGCATCAGTGACTGTAGGTTAATCCCTACAATCCCGAATGCTCAGACAGAATGTTGGCATGAGGGGGACGGCAGGTGGCATGGTGGCTTAGGGCACTAGACTCCCACATGGCTGACCACGGTTCGAGTCCCAGACCTTGCAGCTTGCTTTTTCACTTTCCCTCTCTCTCTCTCCCTCTCTGGTCAAATTAAAATAAATAAATAAAGTTAAATAAAATAATTCTTAAAAAAAAATGTTGGCATGAATGCCAATCCTTGTCTAGGTCATCAGTGTCTAAAATCAGGTGACCCAAGTGTCAGACGTTGTCAGAAACTTCTTGGACGGCAGCGATCGCTCCATTACAACTTTCCCTGCATAGAAGACCAAATTCCCTGTGGCCAGAACACTTACTGAATTATACACTTCAAGTGAGCACGAGTCTCTGCTCTGTTTGATGCTAAACACACCAGGTCTCGAGGAATGCGTGGCACTTAGTAGGTGCTCATACAGTGGTGGTGTAGGAATGAAGGAATGAATGATTCTGTGGTTTCTGCCACAAGTGCCTAGCCTCATTCCCACCCTTCTCATGTTGCCCAGCGTCACGGTGGTCTGTCCCATTCTTGGAAATGACCTCTCTTTTCAGACCTCTGAGGCTGGTGTGATCATCACCATTTGTTTCCTATAAATAAGAGATCCTGTTTGCCCTGCGCTTGCCAGCCTCTTAGGGATATCCAAGCAGCGTTTTCCGCATAAGCATGCAGGCCTCATAGTACCACCACTGCTGGCCCCGTATTGAAAATTAATGACTATTTCATAAAATATTGAGACCTAAGACTGGCACTTAAAACAAAACGATCCTTTTCTTGTCCCTGAAAACTGCTCCCGATTAGCTAACTGCCAGACCTCAGTAATGCTGTGAAACAAACCTGCAGACACTCGGCGATCGCAGTGACACCACGTGCCTGGCGCTCGCCCTGGCGGGCTGGTGGCTGAGTGGAGATGGCACCCATTAGCATGAGTTAATGAGTAAGCACCCCCTTCTCTGTCACAGTCCTTGCTTGTTATTAGCCCAAACCTGAACTTGAGCTTAATTGCAGAAGCCAGTCCGCCCCTGGCAGATGAGGGCATGGTCCCCATTGTTGTGATTGCATTCAACGTGCTAATTGGGGGGACCGTGACAGATAACATGCGCGGCGACTCACGGAGCAGCAGGTGGGGTGTTGGGAATACAAATTCAGACAGGAGAAATCACATCTCCAAAGCCCCTAGGACTTGGTTTTCCTCACACTTACTCGCCGCTGCACACTGAGCTGGGTTTCCCGAGGACGAGCGGACCTCACGGACCCGGCTTCTCCCGTTTTGTTACTCCCTCACCAGCAATCTCTTCCAAGGCACTGCGTGGGCTCCCCTCCCTCACCACCCTGAGCCCCCTGCAACTCTCCTCCAGCTTCTGCTTGTCCACCCTGAGATTTGCTTCTTTTGGTATCAAACCAACTAAAAAAAATCAGGCATATTTGAAAAGGAAAAGGCACCAGTTTCTGTACCATGAATTCGGGCTTCTGATTTTTAAATTGGGGTGGTGATTGAGGGCACTAGATTCCTACATGGTTGACCATGGTTCAAGTCCCAGACCTGGTGGCTTGCTTTCTCACCCCCCCCCCCCCCCAACACTGTCCCTCTCTGGTCAAATTTAAAAATAAATAAATAAGCTAAATAAAGCAATTCTTTTACAAAATAAATAAATCTGGTTAAAACTCTTATAGTTGTAGGGACTAGCAGTTGGCATAATGGCTATGTCGCTGGACTCCCATGTAGTCGACTGTGGTTTGAGTCCTGGACCCAGTGGCTTAAACTCATACTGGCCGTGTGTGTGCGTGTGTGCTCAAGATCCTGAGAGGAGAATGGAGGAGAAGGGATTGCAGTGTGGCCATCCCCCCAGGGGAGTGGTTTCGTGCTTTCTGTTTTTCTGTCTCTCTCTGTCTTTCTGGCAAGTGCATGTGACCTATAGTGAAAACCTCTATAAAAACCAAATAAACAAACAAAACAAAACAAAAAAACTCTTGTGTTTGTAAGGCACACCGGGGCTGGGCTATTTCGGATTTATCACCCTCTGTATTTAATTCACATGGCTCCCTCCTCATTGGGCTCCATTTCTTGTTTTCCTCTTGTTTCACAGTGAGTCATGCTGTCCTGTCCTCCTGTCTCAGCCTCCCTGCTGGGACCACCCGTGTATGTCACCACATTGGCTCCTTTTTTTTCACACGGGGCCTCCCTATGTTGCCCAGGCCAAGCCTGAGTTCTTTTTTTTTTTTTTTTTTGGAGAGGTTTTTTTGCTATAGGGCGCGTGCGCTCGCCAGACAGACAGAGAGAGACATAGAGACAGAAAGCAAGAAATCACCCCCCAGGGGGGATGGTCACGCCGCAATCCCTTCTCCTCCATTCTCCTCTCGGGATCTTGGGCACGCACGCACACACGCCCGGCGTGAGTTGTAAGCCACCGGGTCCGAGACACGAACCGCGGTCGACTACGTGGGAGTCCAGCGACATAGCCATTACGCTAACTGCTGGTTCCCAAGCCTGAGTTCTTGATTCACCTGACTTAGCCTCCGAGAGGCTGGGATGGCAGGTGCATGCATGGTGCCTGGCCTTTAAGTTGGACCAGAAATGGATCCCTTGCCTCCCATGGGGTTCCAGCCTGCAGAGCAAGCGTCTTAGCTACACGTACCGCTAAGGCTGGGCCTGAACATCATTTCTTCATGCTCACATTTCTTCATCTTAGAAATGGATGTCATCACACCCCGGGTCCAACTGCCGCCTGTATCAGCTAGGATTATTTTGGTTGTGAGTTACAGTAAACAGTCCCACTGGGTTAAGCAAAAAGAAGCCCTTGGGCTGGCCTTGTAGTGTAGTTACTAAGCACAGTGCATCAGGAGCCGGATCCCACATGGTTCACTGTGGTTCAAATCCTGGTCCCAATGGCTTTAAAGGCATGCCAGGCACATGTGTGTGCATGCCCCAATTCTGTGAGGATGTTGAAGTAAAGGATAAAAGATTGCACTATAACTAAACCTCATTGGGGGGTGATTTCTTTCTCTCTCTCAAGCATAAATGCTCTCTGGTAAAATAAATACATTCATTAAATAATAAATAAATTAATTTTTTTAAAAAAGAAGGGATTTTTAATGTGAGCCCACTCAGGAAAAAGGCCAGCTTCAGATGCTCTGTGACCTAGAAGCTCTGGTTCATGAGAGGTTGTTTCTCTCCTACTCACCATTTAGCCGTGCTCGCTCCAGTAAGATGCTTCATTCTTGGTCAGGGTTTCCATGGGGGCCACGGGACTAGGACTGTGGACCACAGTGTCTTCTGGGCCTCCTCTATACCCAGTGGAGAAGAGGGAAATTGTGCTGCCAACACTTGAGTCATTGATCTTTACTGGTCAGACATGGGTCACATGTCCACCCAAGAACCAATCAGAGTGGACAGGGAGTAGGAAGACTGTGCTGATTGGACTATCCTAGATCACAAGCTTCACTCTTGAGCCTAAGGATGGAGTCTGCTGTAGGAGAGAAGTAGGAGCTGACACGGCTGGGAAAGGAGTCCCCCAGCAAAACTGGGTGCTAGAATCTCAAGATGAGGAAGTGGAGACTTGGGGGCATCAATGACAAATATTCACCAAATGGACAAAGGAACAATAACTGAAATAACTTTGAATCTTTTGAACTGAAAAGCAGAATGATGGAGCGTGGTAGTTAAGGCACTGGACTCTTCCCCTACCCCCACCTCCAAGGACTACCAGGGTTCGGTCCTAGACCTGGTGGCTTGCTTTCTCACTTTCCCTTTCTTTCTCTTCTTTCTCTCCAGTGAGTGCACATGCCCTATAGCAAATTAAATCATCATAATAATGATGATAAATAAAATTAAATAGTTCTTAAAAAAAAAAAAAAGAAAAGCAAAATGAACTTACAAGATGCAGCAAAATGTTTTCTCATCCAACCTAGGAAAATAGAAATGGCACATTCTACAGACCAAGGGTAACTTGGCATTTATCTGCACGAGGAAGAATGTTGTGATCCAATGGATAGAATGTGACCAAAAGTAAATGGGAAATGCATTTCTGCTGTACTGAGGTCCTCCTTTGCCACTTTCTACCCACCAGCCTGGGCTGCTGTGAGAAGCGAGGTGGTGGTAATAAATCGATCCACACTGTCTAGTCTTCCATTGCTCTTGCCTATCGTGGACTTAGGGAAGAAGTCAATTAGAGAAGTTCTTTAGCCATCTCGTAATGAGTAATGGCAGCATTTACTTGATTGCTAATAGCTGAGTTTACACGATGCCTCAAAGCATCAGTGGTGATGTTTGGCGGCAGCACATTAGGACGGTGATTATCACTATAAATTAAGTTTATGTTGATATAATTAGCAGTTAAGAGCTAAAGTAATATTTATACTGATACAAGTTCCAGTGGAGCCATCCTCGTGTCAATGGATCATGGGAATCATTCGATCCTGTAAGGCAGGGGATGTCTAGCAGTGACATAGCCTGTTGGCAGGTGGTTGATCCTCTCACCTCTAGCCAAACACGAAGGCACACACTTGATCAAATTGCTTTGCAAATTCAGACTCTGGAATTTAGCTGTACAAGCCCCATTGAGAATAAGGACGATCTCTCTCGGTAGCTCTGGTCTTGAACCTCCCAAGCTGGAAAGAAAGAGGAAGAGAAGGAGGGAGACGAGAGGGCGGGTGATGCTTCAGTGTGGGGTGTGAGCACAAGGCCAGCGATGACAAGGACAGTCTTGGTAGCATGGACTGCATGTCACAAGGGCCACCAGAGAGAAGATGGGGAAGTTTCATTTCAAGAACCTGAATGAGCTTTCTTGAAAAATTGACTGGGACCAAGAATCAGGACCCTTTGGGCTTCTTTCTCCGTCCTAGGGTGGGAGGTTGCAAGGGGGTTTAACACGTTACATTTTCAAGGTCACCAGTCATGGATAGCAGTTGTCTTCCCCCTGTACTGCCCCTAATCCAGAAAGCCATCGCTGACGCTGGTGAGATTTTCTCTCCTTCGACCCCAAGGGAAGAGGCTGAGAGGTGAGGAGCTGCAAGGAGCCCCATGGCTGGCAGGTGTCGAGGTGGAGGTCAGCTCTGAGGCCAGCTAATTTGGAAGTCCTTCTGCCCTCCAAGTAGTCATTCAGTCAGAGGTACTTGCTCATTGGACACATGTGTTTTGAGGACCTACCCTCTTCCAGGCTCTTCTCTGGGGGTTGTATACACAGTGGGGAACTGAACAGGCAAAGATCTCTGTCCTCTGGAGTCTGTTTCTCAGGCCTCTCCGTGGAGGTGTGTGTGTGTGATCTGGGGAGGGATCATGGAACTCACAGCACCCACTTGCTCAGAACTCTCACACAACACCATTCACTGTTAGAGACACAGGATGAAGAGTCTGGGAAGGTTCTCTGCTCCCCTGCAGGGACTTTGAGTCCCCCTAGGGTTGGGGCAGGAAGGGATGAGAAGGGACATTCACTCTCGGGCTCCAAGAAGCTGGGAAGGGGTGAGACTTCTGGGTGCGCTGGGCACTGCTAATGCGATATTCATTGGCATCATTTTTTGCTAACACGTCCACTCCCCCACCCGCAAGATAAAGTGCATGTACTCACTGGAGAGAGACAAAGAGAGACAGAGAGAAGGAAAGTGAGGGATTATCCACCCCACTCCCCACCGGGGGGATTCCTTTCTTCTCTCAGGGTTTTGGGCTTACACACACACGCACCTCAAGCACCATGCCACCTGCTGGCCTGACACCTCTTTTAAAACGAGAGTGTTTGTACGTGAGGCACGAGGGCCTGTGTGGAATGGTGGGCGGTCCGACTGAGGGGATGGTCGGGCTCTCAGGAAGCCCCGCATCCCCTTTGTGTTCCTCCAGTCTGCCAAGAGCAAGGAGTGTGTTTCCCACGTGACAACCAGAATCTGCTGGAAGCCTGGGGAAAGGCCCAGCTCCGGAAACTGTCCTCTAATGCAGGTTCTCTCCCAGACTGGTATCCGGTCCTCCCTGACGCCAGGCGAACTCTGTCTGCTTTCCTTCCTCCAAGGGCACGCTGGTGCCTGTCCCCCCGGTCAGAAGAGCTCTGGACTGAGGTAGAGATGTGGCGTGTGGGCCCCATGGTACCCCCACTAGGGGCCGGTGGGGCTGGCTGTGCACAGGTCCCTTTTCTTCAGTCCTAACAGCCCCACTGAGCATAACTAGCAGGTGTACAAACGCACCCGGACACACACCCACACTCACCAACACGCACGCACTACTTTTTATCGCCAGAGTAAGTAGATGAACCTACTTTTTTTATCTTTTTTTTTTTTTTTTTTTGGAGAGGTTTTTCGCTATAGGGCACGTGCGCTCGCCAGACAGACAGAGAGAGACATAGAGACAGAAAGCGAGAAATCACCCCCCAGGGGGGATGGTCACGCCGCAATCCCTTCTCCTCTCGGGATCTTGGGCACGCACGCACACGCGCCCGGCGTGAGTTTTAAGCCACCGGGTCCAGGACGCGAACCGCGGTCGACTACGTGGGAGTCCAGCGACATAGCCATTACGCTAACTGCTGGTTCCCGATGAACTTTTAAGCCGGGCAGTAAAGGTCAGCCTGTCCTCTCCTTTAACCGCCCAGGCTGCCCTTCCTTCTGGGCAACAGTGCAGAAACCAGAGGAGAGCAGGCCAGGGCTTGCCGGCCATGGAGCGCAGTTAAGGGCTTGGCCCGACTCCTTGCTCCACTGTCCTACCTGTGTGCGTCCTCAGCCAGGACACTCCGCCTCAGCACCCTTTCCTGCGAGTGGGGTGGCGGCAGCTCCAGCCTCGCAAAGCTTTGGTTAGGATTGTGTTAACACGTCCGAATCTCCTACAGCAGGGCTCAGCACCTGTGGCCTCGTGGCCAGTGGCTCAGTGGTAAGACATGATGTTCTGGGGCCACAGATGGTGTGTTGGTTAAGGCCCTGGACTCCCACATGACTGACCATGGTTCAAGACCTGGACCTGGTGGCTTGCTTTTTCACTTCCTCTCATCATTCTCTCTCTCTCGCTCTCTCTGTCTCTTATGAGTGTACATGCATGTGCCCTGTAGCAAATTTAATAATAATAAGTAAAACTATTTTTTTAATAATTATTTTATTTAACTTTAATTAATTAATTTATTTTTAATTTGACCAGAGGACAGGGCAAGAGTGAGAGTGAGAGGGAGAGAGAGAGAGGGAGAGAGAGAGAGAGAAAGCTGCCAGGTCTGGGACTTGAACCGTAGTTGACCATGTGGGACTCCAGCATCCTTAACCACCATGCCACCTGCTGGTCCAATAATAATTTTTTTTAAAAAAGTGATGCTCTGTAAGGTTGACCTGCATGAGAAGATTCCATGTGGGGACCTCCTTGAGTATGCTGGGCACACGTGCCCGTAACCTGGGTTTGGGGTGCATCTTGATGCCAAGACTTTTGATGTGGAGGATGCTGTCTCTCCATCTCTCTGTCTCTCTAGCTCCTGGAAGAAGTAAATACATAAACCTAGGAAACAAAGAAAGAACTACGTGTTGGCCGGGACTACCTTAGCGAGCCAGCTTTGGGTAAACCTGTAGCTTCGTTTTTGCTAGAATATTCTCCCTCCTCATCTTAGCTCCCTCTCCCGCCAATGAAGGCTAAGAAATGTCCCGACAACACTATTCAGGAATTCCTTGTCAGAGCCTCCTTTCCAGCTCTGCAAAAATCAACAAAAACGACATCCCGAAGCACCGAATCACGTGGGAACACACATATTTGGAGCACGCAGTGGTGTTGGAGGCGATGGGCGGTTTGGGCCAGGGCCCTCCTCCCGCGGGAGTCATTGCAGACAAGGAAGGGGTAATGGCAGGAGGGAGTTCCCGCGGGAGGACTTTCTGCTCACAGAGGCCTTGCTGTTTCTCCAGCATTGGGGGACATCCACCCAAGGCCGGAAACCACCCAGAGCGACTGCCCAGGACAGGCGCCATCTGCTCGGAGCTTCGCCTCTCAGATGGACAACCGATAACCCATCAAGGCTGGGCCACGGAGAAGCTCGCCTTTGGTCTTTGGGAACAGGAAAGATGGCTGACAGCGCATTCCAGGTTAGATTTACACTCCTGGACCGCCCTGTGCTATTGTTTTTCTTGAAAAAAAAAAATAAAAGTATATGAATTGTCAAACATCCCTTCAATAGCATTTTTTGTTAGCTTAGAAATAAATCAGGTTGGAATACAGTCTCATAATACACACAGACAGTACCCGCTCCCCCAACGTACGGCCCCTCCAACAAACTGCTTACAAGCTGAGACCCTGTGTTCCTGCAAGGCTTCGGTTAATTTTAATGGACAAATAATAAATCCTTCCAAAGGGGGTATTTACAATGGAAATGCTGGTAGGTCCTTTAATTGTGACATGCTGCCAGGCACTGCTTTGACACGAGAGCTGCCGTGTGCCTGGGGGACTTGATGGCACGCATCAGGATGATGGGTTTGGGGGGGCTGCTGAGCCCAGATGCTGTGCTGGGGCCCCGGAGCCCCACATCAGTGTTGTAATCAGCAGCGCGAGCTGTATGTCCTGCACTCGTCAGAAACAACACGCTGTAAACTTGTTTTCAAGGAACGGACATTGTCGTGGTCTCCACGGCGTGTGCGCTGACTAATCCACCCCCCCAGGAGGGCTGGGGAGGGGGTGCTCTGTCTTCGTTTTACTCTGGACCATTGTGAGTACTGCTGCTTCAAGACTTAGGGTGCCCGAGGTCAAAGGAGCCTCCAAAGTCATCTGATTCCTAAAAGCCTGGCCATAGGCTGGGTCTCACAGCAGTCAGCTCGGGAGCCCTTGTCGGTCACGGCTCCTCATCTGGTACCTGCCATTTTTTTCTTCTCTTGTTGCCCTCACTTGGTGACAGCCCTGGGCTCCTAAAGTCACCTGAGGTTCCCTCCTCACTGCCGCGGCCCCACGCTCGCTGGAGAATACCTGATCTTGGGATGCCGAAGGTCCTCGCTCCGGGACCGTGGATGACAGGGTGTGTACCTGGGCCTTGGTACAAGGGCAACTCCCTCTGTTCAACTCAGAGCCAGGCTGGCAAAGCTGCAACACAGCCAGACAGCAGCTGCTCCCACAACTCAGGTGGCTTTTCTCGCCTGGTGTCATCTCCTTCTCCTCCTTAGCACAGAGCAAACCTGTGCTGGTCAGATTCTGCACATGGAATCATTTGGGAACGTGCTCACCATAAATCCTCCCTTTAGGTTCAGACCAGTGTTCTGAAAAACACCACTCTCAGTGCAAGGCTCAAAGAGGTTCCAATGGAATCTTGAGTATCAGGAACATGTATTCTTCACTTTTGGTCTGGTCTCAATATGCCTTTTCCTAAGCCCTTGGTGGTTTACAGGGCAGAGGGTGAAAATCGGAACCCTCCTGAGTCTGGTCTCCTCTGATTTCAGGTTGACGGACACGGAGCTCTGAGCGTGGAATGCCCTCTGTAGAGACGGCTCTCGGTGGGCCCGTGTACACAGGGGCTGTCTCCTAACTTCTCCCACACTTCACTCCTCCCTGCACACTGAAGAAGGGGCATTCGAGTTGACTGAGCTCTCTGAGCACCTGTCACTGGATTGTTACCAGGTTCAGATCAATCCATCAATAGGAAAACGTGTCCCAATGGAGGATGGAAAGGTCATTTCGAAGGACACTGATATCTACAGAAGTACTCATGCTGCGGGACACGGCAATGGGTTGAACTGAATCCGGGGGCAGAGGGGGAGAATGGCAGACAGAGACAGCTTCATATCCCAGAGTCACCACCGACGAGGAGCACAGTCCCTGGCAGGTCATTTTTCTGAGCATCAGTTTTCTCACATAAAATGAGAACCATACCTCTGCCTCGGTCATAGAAATCAGAGGCCAGATAGGCGTGTATGCCCATGTACACACCTTTGAGCATCCGTGTTCACCGTAGCAGTATTTTTTTTTTGAGAGAGATTTTTGCTATAGAGCATGTGCACTCATCAGAGAAACAGAGAGAGACAGAGAGAGAGAAAGCGAGACATCACCCCCTGGGAGGATGGCCACACCACAATCCCTGTTCCTACATTCTCCTCTTGGGACTGTGGGCATGTGCGCGCGTGCGCGTGCACACGCACACACACACACACACATACATGCCTGATGTGAATTTAAGCCACTGGGTCCAGGACTTGAACCGCAATCAACATGTGCGAGTCCAGTGCCTTAACCACTATACCACTGTCTGGCCCCGAGATAGCATTATTTTCAATAGACAAAAGGTAGAAGCAACCCAAGTGCCCATCAATGATGGATGAAGAAGCAAAATACTGTGTATATATGCAATGGAATATTATTTAGCATTAGAAAGGAAGAAAAATCTGACACATACCACAACAGGGACACATAAAGACATTATTCTCAGTGAAGTAAGCCAGTTACAAAAGGTCAAATATTCCATGATCCCATTTTTTTTTTTTTTTTTTTTTGGAGAGGTTTTTTGCTACAGGGCGTGTGCCCTCGCCAGACAGACAGAGAGTGACATAGAGACAGAAAGCGAGAAATCACCCCCAGGGGGGATGGTCACGCCGCAATCCCTTCTCCTCCATTCTCCTCTTGGGATTTTGGGCACGCAAGCACACGCGCCCGGCGTGAGTTTTAAGCCACTGGGTCCGGGACTTGAACCGCGGTCGACTACATGGGAGTCCAGCGACATAGCCATTACACTAACTGCTGGTTCCCAGCATGATCCCATTCTTACAAGGTACCTAGAGAAGTCAAATTCATAGAGAGCAGGATGACAATTACCAGGAACCACGGGGTAGGGAGGGGAGAGTTTTTGCTTGACAGGCACAAAGTTTCAGTTGAGGATGACAAAGCAGTTCTAGAGATGAACGTTGATGACGATTGCATAACAATGTGAGTGGACTTAATGCCACTGAATCACACACTTAAAATGGTTAACATGGTGAATTTATATTATGAATATTTTAACATACACGTGCATATACACACACAAAAGACAGGTGATGTGCCTAACACTGTCTAACACCTGTCAGAAGTTCACTACACAGTCGCTAAGGTTGCCATCTCAGGAGATTGGACTTAAGGCTGAGTCCACTGTGAACCGACTACAATAGTTGATATCATGAAGGAGTTTTCATAATGTTCACGGAAAAAACTACATATGGATTTCAATCATTTTTTTTGCAAAAGTAAACTTATACTTTAATCCCATTTTCCTACAAACTTTTCAAAGTCCTCTTGTACTCTGTGTCACATTTGCTCCATTTGTAAGATTACTGTAGTTCTTTTTCTCTGAGGTCCAAATGAGATTGTTGGATGTTTCAGAAATATGGAAATATTTAGTTTAATAGTAATAAAATGAGAGTTAAGATAGATTTAAAATATTCTCAACTTGTTCTTTGGAAGTAGAATTTTTAAATTTCTTTTAGAAATTTATTAAAAGGATTATTTATTTAATTCTATTTATTATTATTATTATTATTATTATTATTATTATTTTAGAGAGATTTCTGCTATAGGGAGCATGTACTTGCTAGAGAGACAGAGAGAGACAGAAAGCAAGAAATCATTCCCTAGGGAGGATGGCCACACTGCGATCCCTTCTCTTCTATTCTCCTCTTGGGATTTTGGGCATGCACGCACACGTGCCCAGAATGAGTTTTAAGCTGCCAGGTCTAGGATGCGACTACATGGGAGTCCAGTGACATAACCATTACACCATCTGCTGGTCCCCATCATTATTATTCTTTTTAATTTACTGTAAGGCTCATGCCTCACCAGGAAGAAACAGAGAGAGAAAAAAAAAAAACAACTGAGAAAGTAAGCCTCCAGGTCTGGGACTTGAACTACAGTCTGTCATGTGGGAGTCCAGGGCCTTAACCATCATGCCACCTGCTGGCCCCATTTCTTTCTTTTCTTTTCTTTTCTTTTCTTTTCTTTTCTTTTCTTTTCTTTTTTCTTTTCTTTTCTTTTTTTCTTTTCTTTTCTCTTTTCTTTTCTTTTCTTTTCTTTTCTTTTCTTTTCTCTCTCTTTCTCTCTCTCTCTCTCTCTCTCTCTCTCTCTCTCTCTCTCTCTCTCTCTTTCTTTTAGAGATATTTTTTGCTATAGGGTACATGTGTTCACCAGAGACAGAGAGAAAAAGTGAGAAATCAACCCCCAGGGGAGATGGCCACATCACAATCCCCTCTTTTCCGTTCTCCTCTTGGGATTTTGGGCACACATGCACATGCACCTGGTGTGAATTTCAAGCCACCAGGTCCGAGACTCAAACCATGGTCAGCCATGTGGGAGTCCAGTGCCAAACTACTACATCACTTGCTGACCCTTTCTTCCTTTACTTTATGTTTATTTATTTCACCTAAGAGGGAGATACTGTACCCTCAACTAGATCTTAACTCCAAGATCTACTCCCACATCGACCAATGCCAGATTATGGGCCCATATGTGGCCAGCATTCTCAGGGAGGTCTCTGGGTGCCAACCTTGAACCTTCCCATGTGGCCAGCCTCAAAGAGAGTTGTGTTTTACTGTCATGGGACTCCTGGAAAAGTAATTTTCTGTCCACCTCCCACCTGCCCCAGGCTGTCTTTTTTTTTTCAGACTGGCTTTATCCAGACAAGGACACCAGGGGTAATATCAAAGCCTCTGTGAGGACCAATTGTTTAACCTTGGCTTGAAATGTATATCCACCCACTGAGAGCTTCTCCTCAGATAAAGCCCCCTCAAAGCGAGAAAACAGAGTTTCTTCTGTAAAACAAAAAACAAAAAAAATGTCGCCCAGCCCGATCCTCCCTCACATGGTCACCGAGAAAGCAAACCGCGTCTAATGCTGACAGGGCCCGATTCATGGCTTCCTGAGCCTGTAGCGTTTTACATTCACTCTGCAAGTATAATCAAGGGAGTGATTCCGAACCTTGTTAATCAGGAAGGGCCCTTTAAAAATGTCATGCTGTCAATATAAAACTTTGCTAAATTGCATTATAAATGCCAGATTCAGTCAACTAACACATTTAACACCGTTTCTTAAGTACAGTTTAGATTTTATCCGTGCCAGGGAGAATGAGAAAAATACCTCAGGAGAGCCAGAGCCCGTGGATTCATTGTACTAAGCTCATTTCCCCCAGAGAGGGATTATAAATATTTTATTCCAAACCCAAGCCACACTTAGAATGCTATTGTCAATAAGGTGTCCCCTCCGAAGTTGCCCGCTTGACAACTGGATGGCTCTCAGACCTAGGAAGGTTCAAAGGGGTGGCTGTCTCTGCCCAGTTTGTCCATTAGCAGGTACCCCTAAAGCTGCTGCTTCATACCAGAGAGGAACGGTTTCCTCTGGGCTGAGAACTAAGCACTGTATGTGCACCTGCCATGGGAGGAAGAGGCCTGATTTGTCCCATCTGCAGAGCCGGCGACAACCAGCCCCCAACACAAAACATCGCTGTTTGGGGAAGATTTATATTCAAGTTGACCAGAACCAATCCCTTCCTTCTCCTCCTTTCCCACCCAGTGAAGCTGCCCTGAGACGGGGGCTGGCTTCAGCAGGGGTGACGCTCTTCCGCTGAGCACTGTCTGGTGGCAGCACTCCCCACAGTCGGGAATAAGTCCTTCTGTCCCCAGGCTGGGTCTGGGTGGCCCACCACACTGTCCACTACAGAGAAGGAAGATGCCAAGGGAGGGTATGATTCCCAACTCTATGAGAGCCGAAGGTGAATGATAACCCAGATGTTTGCCCCAACTTGAGGTGAGAGCATTGGGCCTCCATAACCCCTCACCCATCAGTCCTTGGCTGAAGACCACCTTGTGGGGAGGGCGTTTGGGTATAAAGTTCCAGACACTTCCGGTTCGTCACCTGTGTGTGAGCATCGGTGAAGTCGTTCCAAGAGCTCAGCGCAGGAAAGAGTGACAGGTGAGGTTGTTAAAAGCTCGTGTAGACAGGGCTAGGCAGTGCGCAGAGGTGCCCACAGGGGGAAGACCCTGGGTTTGCGTCCCAGGACCCCCCCTGAGCACACACAGAGCATGCACGTCCATGGTTCCGACTGGCTGAGGCTGGGGTGGGCTAGGCGGGAAGACCCTGTTGGGGGTGACTCTGACACTCCCTCTCTCTCTCTCTCTCTTGCTCTCTCTCTCTCTCCATGTCTCTCTTTCATGGAAGAAATAAATAAACTTAAAAAAAAAAAAAAAAGAAAGAAAGAAAAGAAGCAGCAGCAAATGTACCCAGAAGCCAAGGGATGGGCACAGAAGACCAGCTGCAGGAGCACACGTGATCTTCTGCCACTGCTCCTACAGGCTGGAAGATCCCCCAAAGTGGAGGTGAGCAGTGAATGAGAGGGAAGAAAGGGAAGGGAGACCGCGGAGCCTCAGGTGAGTTTGAGAGACGTGAAAGGACAGGGAAGGGGACAGCCCGGTGGGGAAGGAGGACTCCATAGTAGAGAGGGCTTGTGAGTGTGTGGGTGGAGCCTGAGGCGGCTTCTCAGAGAGGGTGTGGCCCAAGAATCCCATGTGACTGGGAGAGAAAGGAGGTGGCCAGGGTGGCCCAGCTCTCACTGCCCTGGGGCAGTGGCAGGAGCAGCGGGGCAGTGCTGTGAATGGACAGGAGCCGATGAAGCCATCGGTCCGTGGAGATGGAAGGACCGCAGGTGATGGCACTCAGGGCATGGCCATTGGGACATTGGGACATAATTACTGTTTGGTTGAGCCTTTTTTTTTTTTTTTTTTTTTTTTGGAGAGGTTTATGCTACAGGGCGTGTGCACTCGCTAGAAAGACAGAGAGAGACAGAGAGAAAGAAAGTGAGAAATCACCCCCCAGGGGGGATGGCCATGCCGCAATCCCTTCTCCTCCATTCTCCTCTCAGGATCTTGGGCACGCACGCACACGCGCCCAGCATGAGTTTAAGCCACTGGGTCTGGGACTTGAACCGTGGTCGACTACATGGGAGTCCAGTGACATAGTCATTACGCCAACTGCTGGTCCTGCATCTTTTTTAAAAATATATACACAGAGAAAGAATTAGACTGAGCTACACCATGCCAGGACTGAATCAGCTGAGAGGGAAAGATGAGATGACTCAAGAAAAACCGGCCCCAGACAGAGGGTATTCTCCACGCACATCGCTCCGATCACATGTCGTCATGATCCAGGTGTGTGCCCCACACCTGGAACCATGTGGACACACACACATCCCTCCTTTTTAGTTTTTGCTTAGGCTAGAGAGTGTATGTGCTCACCAGAAAGACGAGAAGAAAGTGTCCCTCCATGAGGAATGATCACGCTGCAGTCTCTTCTCCAGTTTGCTCCCCTTTTGGGATTTGGGGCGTGCACACACCTGGGGACTGGTGTGTCTCTTAAGCCTCTGGGTCCAGGTCTCAGACTGTGGGGTCAGCCACGTGGGATCCAGCTGCCTCGACCCTCAGCCACGCAGCTAGCCTTGACCATCAGCCACAGAGCTTTGACTTCTTTTCTTTCCTCTTCCTTCATGCTACAGTGAACCAGAAGAACAAGAAGTTAAAGAAATACGTGCCTACTTGGGGCTGTGTGCGAGTGTCGTGTGCGTGTGTGAGAGTGAGTGTGCACGCATGCTCCTTTTTCACTCAGAGGCTCAGCGTGAACAGGTCCATCCCAAAGCTTGTGTTGTCTGTTTCAACGCCCCCTGCATGAGTTTAACCCCAACAGGAGAAAAATGAATCGTACGCTGCAGGGTGCAAAGGGACAGAAGGAAGTGACTTCGGGCCATGCGAGAGAGAAATGGACTCTAAATGCCGTTTAGACTCAGCGGGTGCCTGATGTGTGATATAATATTGGTTTCATTCCCACAGAGGCTGAACAATTATGTGCATCCTCTCATGTATGAGGGTGGTGCGTGCATGTGTGTTTATGTGTTCACATGTGTATGCATATGTCCTGCGGGGAAAAATGCGGGTGAGTTTTAATTGAACTAAACTGCCCAGAAAGAACGTGAATAACTAACCTCTTTGGTTGTCAACTCTTCTCGATCTTGAAATAATGACTTTGTTCACTTCCTCCTAACTTGCTCCGACAGCCCTTGTCAAAAAAAAAAAAGTCTCATATGCAAGAATACCACACGTCCATTAAACACTGTGTTTGGGCCAGGCATGACGGCGTGTGTCTGCAGTCCAAGCTACTCAGGATGACAAGACGGGACGATGACGAGTTAGAGGCCAGTCTGGGGACCACAGCAAGATCTCAGCTAAAGAAAGTGTTTTAGAAGAAATGAGAATGTTAAGGTAACATGGTGAAAATGAAGTGGGAAAAGTAAGTTATAAAGTGATGCCCATGTGGTTAATGAACATATACACACAGGTAAAGGATAAAAGAACATACAACAAAATATTGACACTATTATTACTAGTAATAGATTATCATAGGTCTTCCCCCCAACAATTTAGTTTATTTATTTATTTTTAGGTTTTTGACAGAGAGAGACAGAGAGAGGGAGGAAGAGAAATCACCACCCCTTCTCCCTGCTGGTGTGTGTGTGTGTGTGGCCATACTGCAATCCTTTCTCCTCCATTCTCCTCCTGTAAGTTTGGGCATACACGCACACACATCCAGAGTGATTTTCAAGCCTCCAGGTCCCGGACTTGAACCATAGTTAGCCATGTGGGAGTCCAGTGCCTTAACCCCGATGCCACCTTGCTGGCCCACAATTTCCTTTTTAATCATTTAAAGTTTTAATAAGTACAGCTTATATCGGGACCAGCAGTTAGCGTAATGGCTATGTTGCTGGACTCCTACATAGTCGACCGCGGTTCGTGTCCTGGAACCGGTGGCTTAAACTCACGCTGGGCGTGTGTGTGTGCGTGCCCAAGATCCCAACAGGAGAATGGAGGAGAAGGGATTGCGGCATGGCCATCCCCCCTGGGAGGTGATTTCTTGCTTTCTATCTCTCTATCTCTGTCTTTCTGGCGAGCGCACGCGCCCTATAGTGAAAACCTCTCCAAAAAAAAAAAAAAAGGATAAAAAAGTACAGCTTATAAAAGATTTCTAACTCAAAATAACGACTCGCTGATAGTGAGATTGAAGATAGTCTGAGGGAACACATGAGGGGGACTATAGGTTAACCACACTAGGGGTCTCCTTGGGGTCATTTGCCTCTGCAAAATTCCTCTTTCCCAGGAATTTCACTGGCTCTATCACTTATGAACTCTGGATCCAAAGGAACCACCATATTTTTCCTTGCAGACCAGAGAAGCAGGGGACTCAATTTGCAGAGGAGGGACGAGAAGGAAGCTGATGAAAAAGAGGTGGAAAACCGAGAGGGTTTAGACAGCTCTTCAGATCTGATTGAGTACCTTCCCCGGGTCTCGAGACATTTCCGCTCCTGCGTGCACACTGACACTCCTTCGTGTTTTTAATAAATGTCTCTTTGTGTTAAACGAACTTGAGTTGATTTCGGTTGCTTGCAACTAAAGAGTTTTGACCAAGAGAGGACCTTTGACGGTTCCTCTAAATCAGAACTCACAGGTGACGGCAGACAGGTCTGGCCGTTTCTGCGAAAAATTCAGTAAGTAAAATTTCCAGACAGGAAGACTCACCTTCCAGATAAAACTATGCCCCTGACTGCCTAAGGCACAAGCCAGTGAATAAGGAAAAAGTAGCACCAAAAGACTGATGAGAAAGAAGAGGTGAGCAGGAGCTGGATCAAAGCGTAAGCCAAGGGAAAAGTGAGAGGAAGGCTTTGTAATGAGAGGGCTCTAGAAACTGGAAATGCCACAGAAGTTACTCCAGAAGGGCCTGGGCCCCTGACTCGTGGGTGTTTTTTCATTCACATGAGATCATATACCTCTGCGTAAGTTGTTTGCTTTTATTTTTTTAATTATTTATTTTATTTTATTTATTATGATGATGACTATTTTTTAATTTGCTATAGAGCATGTACATTCACTAGAGAGAGACAGAGAGAGAAAAAGTGAGAGCAAGCCGCCAGGTCTGGGACTTGAACCGTGGTTAGGCATGTGGGAGCCCAGTGCCTTAACCACCACACCACCTACTGGCCCCAGGCTGTTTACCTTTTCTGAAGATCCCATCAGTTGCCAGACTAGGGAAGCCTTTACTGACTCAGCTACAGACATCAGGTTGCCCTGCAAATGCACCAGCTCCTGTCTGTCTAATGTCCACCAGGTACAGCCCCCAGCTGAAGGCTCCGGCTGCCACGTCTCTGCAGGACAGAGTACTTCCTGACACCGCGTCCTGTGCTGATGCAGACTGGCCACGTGGGCCTGGTTCCTTTACTGACTACAACCAAACAGTTCATTCTGCTCACTGCATCTCACTGTCTCACAGGTTCTAGTCCCCAGTGCTCTCTAAGGAAACTATTCCAGAACCACGAAATATAAAGATAACACCTCTGCATGGCCTCAGATGCCAGGGTTGTACTGTCACTGATGCAAAATCAGTACCACAAAACAGAGAGCAGATTATTATCTATTCAATAAAATAAGAATCCTTGAGTCCACACAGATACAAACACTACATTTAAAAAAAATATATAGGAGAGGGCTGGCCCTCTAGCCTAGTGGCTAAGGAACTCGATTCCACATGGTTGACCATGCAGTTCAAATCCCAGCCTCAGCAGCTTGAAAAGCACACTGGGTGCATGTGCACGCCTGCCCCAGATCCCAACAGGATGGAGAAGGGATG